>NMRB01000814.1:149818-180869 GCA_002633025.1 Notospermus geniculatus | reverse complement strand
AAGTTTGACCCCTGTGACCTTGAAACTAGGTCAAGGTCAAAACCCCTATGATATATTGTGAAGCTGTCACAGATAAACCTTCACACAAAATTTCATCACTTTATCACAATTACTTTAGGAGTAATGACCATAAATGTGTTTTTCACATAACGCCCCCTGGTGGAAAGACAGGGAGTTGGATCGAAATTCCAAGAGTGTTGTGCACAATAGTGGATGAGTACCTAATACATACTAAAGTTTCAAGCTCCTCCGTTGAACGGTCTAGGAGGAGATATCACTTTCGGACGGACGGACAGCCGGACGGCCGGACAGCCGGACTGACGGCGGAGGGTAAAACAATATCTCCCCGACTTTTTTCAAAAAGCGGGGAGACAAAAAGCGGGGAGATAAATATTGAGACACCATATCCTTGGTTCAGTAACCCATATCCTCCCACTGCAGAGGTTTTTACATCACTCATCTTCATCCACTCACACGAGTGTATGAAGAGGAGCGAGACCAAAGCCCTGCTATTGGAGGATGGGTAGAATTGCACTCAACATACATAACCAATAACCAATACTTTGAAGGTCGAATCATAAACATGTTTACAAATATCTGCCAATGATCAATATTAGTTCCAAGCCTCTCGGATAAACCAAACGAAGATGATACAAACAGCAGATCTCTATTTCACTTTCCTAATATCAGCTTATCTGTTGTCAAAGTGACCTCTTCTCCAGGGCTGTAGTGTTACCCTCAAGGCCTGTATATTTGTTTGTATACGATTTTTCCGTCAGTGCCGAAGCCATACCATTATTGGCCCTGGTAAGTACGGAAGAGGCCATCTCAAGCTAACTCATGTTCCTCACTTGGATGGGGGTTTTTACTTGCCCTTGCAAAGACAGCACCGCCGATGGCGCCAGCTATCGACAAAAATAGTGCCAATGGCACTGTGCCCGCTTGGCTTGAAGCAGTTTAGCCCCCCTAGAGACAAAGTCAGGATCAGATTGTGCCGAAAATTCATCTGAGTTTTACAGCCTAGAGGTACATGTAGATATGTGCAAAGTTTCAAAGCAATAGGTCAAACCGTTACAAAAAGAGCCAATATCGTAATTTCAAGCGAACTTTGACCTCCGTGAACTTGAAAAGTAGGTCAAATTGAAAACGCGAGTACTATATCTTATGTATCCCTATTAGATATACCCATGATAAAAATTTGACAAAGATCCGTCTCTTGGGAAGGGAGAAACAGTACTTTCAGTGATTTTGGTTTTGGCCCCCTAGCGGCAAAGTCAAGAATCAGACTTCGCGAAAATTTTGTCTGTAGGTTGC
This sequence comes from Notospermus geniculatus, assembly GCA_002633025.1. NCBI lineage: Eukaryota > Metazoa > Nemertea > Pilidiophora > Heteronemertea > Lineidae > Notospermus > Notospermus geniculatus. Next base: position 179,555 of record NMRB01000814.1, on the reverse strand, counting down.
TGTAACCTAGAGGTACATGTGTACAAAGTTTCAACATGATAGTTCAAACCATTATCAAAATACAGCCCTTTGAAATTTTTCACAAAACGCCCCCTGGAGGCCAAAATAGGAATCCAACCGTGGTCAAAATCGAACTCGATCTAGATCTTAGGCCCATATATACACCCACCAAAGATAAAAAAGATTCGTCAAAAAATAAAGGCGCTAGAGTGCTAACGAGCCAAAAGTTTACGGACGTACCGCCGTACCAACGTACGGACCGCCGTACGGACTGACGCACGACAGACCACCACTCAACGACCCCAACCACAGCATAAGCCCTGCTGGGCCTTGCGGCCAAGCGGGCTAAAAAGTGGCAATATCGTGGCCCTTTAAAGGAGAGATTCCACTGTAAATGGGTTAAGCTTTACAACCTGTTCTGCCCAACACAGATATTTATTCGGAGAATATCGTGAAACATGTCGCTTGAAAACACAACTCGAGGGAAACAGCTTGGAAAACCAATAATACGACCTTCGTAACGGATAATATCACATGTACCAAACAAGACTCACAAACATTGTTTTGTTCACTGGATACTAAAACTGTCTTCAGGAATGAAGCGATAGTAGCAGTTTTGTATAGCAACAGCCCCCTCAAATTTAATACATGTACTGAGTGCCCTGCATGGCATAGCCTTAAAGCCCCACGGTATTGAATGTGAAAAATGCAAATCATCGCCGCGATTCTCACACGACGTCAGCGTAGTGTAAAATGTCTTACGCTCTGTCAGAATACATTAGAGCTCTCCCTGCAGTTTTTTCCAATGCGTGCTGAAAACTAGGCCTTAATTCTGTGAAGTGCGTATCAGGCAAGCATTTTTGGGAACCTTCACCAGGCTATGGGACCTCTATGTGCACTCTCCTAACTATTTGAAAATATCGTAAAATTCAATACCGTGGGGCTTTAAAGCGAATTGGTCGCGCCAGTCAAGCGTCTGAATAGAGAATCAAACATCGCCATATTGAATCTATACAGTCATCGCATCGGGAATTTATTGTCTCCAAAGAGTATACAGTCCTCCCTCGCTCTTACGGACCTCGATTTTACGAACTCCTGGATATTACGAACCTAACAGTGGCTCCCAAAATTCATGCCCCACGGACGAATCCTCGCTATTACGAACTCCTCATTAGTACGAACAACCCTTGGACCCCAAAGGGTTCGTAATAGCGAGGGAGGACTGTATTTGCGCAACTGCTGTGGCTTCACTGCTTTCGAACAGCATTCAGAACACAGTCAACTGCAAATCTAGGCTTATCTCTGTAATCCACTAAAATAAGAAATTTGTAATCTTGAAATTTCTGAATTTCGTGGGCCACGAAGTTATATTTTTGACTGCCACAACGTTCCCTTTAATACACGCTCTACACATTTATCAGAAAATTTGAAATAACGCAGCTGCTCGGAGCAATTTTGGTTTGCGACTTATGACTTACACATTCCTGATCTAGACACAATGGCAATCTTTATACACCCAGTTTATCGTGTTACAGTCACATCATAAAGCACCGTATGAATATCAAGTACTGGTAGGTGGTTCCGGAGGCAGGTGATCCGGATACACGACCTTGAACACCCGGAAGCAGAAGGCGTCATTGTGAAATTCCTACGAAAGGTCGTTCAGTTCACACCAACGAGTATGATGCCACTTTTTCACGCATTTTCCAGATAAATCTGCTAAAGTTAAAGATAATGTATCACGGGTATTTTCGCGGGCCACGAAAATCATTGTTTATTTACATTTTGGTTGTTTGTGTCCAGTCTTTCTTTGTCTTACGAATAATTTGTTAGTGGCGTGCCCCTCTAGAAATTCTTTTGATACCGAAAGTATTCAATTTGGTGGGTTGGCATGTCCCAAAAGTCCAAAATAACAGAATGTAAACATCAATGTAACATTGAATGTAAACAATGAAGTCGTGATACATTATCTTTAAAGTTAAAGCTTGGGTTTACATGTATAGTCTGATATCATAACTACAGTAGAGGTGTCATCCGACTTTAACCCTTTAGGCCCCATATTACGGCTGCCTTGAAAATCCCACGACGGCCGCCGACGGCCTATATTTTCAGCCATATGATGACTCAGACATTGCAAGAGCGCCGACAACATTAGTAAGGGTTGCAGAAGCAAATTATGTCATTTCGGCATTCTTTCCGCGTCAATGACTATTGGGCATTTTGCCCTCTCCCGAAAGCGCGGAAACGCCGGAAAATGTTTTGGAATGATAAAGACAGTGAACGGAATCTTTCAAGAATATGCGGAGAGGTTGCTGAATGAATGCGGATTTACTAAAATTTGCGTTCCGCGTCTTGTCCGTGCCCTAGTGGACGCCAGGTTTTAAAGTGGTCCTGAACCGCCCGGACAAGCGAGACAGCCTCGTTTTCATTTTCCCGCGCTACGCCAGTATGAATGAGCGCCTGTCAATCATCACGTCACGTGATTACTATTGAATTTACTACACGATCACTGATTGGGCAAGTTCTGATAGCTGACAGCTCGGATTGTCAAAACAACATGGATGCCACCAGTTCACCGAGTCGAGATTTCTCCTCGATTCCGGGGGAGTTTTAGAGGATACATTCACGCCTAAGAGCGTTCAATCGGACAAGAGTGACACCACTGATGATGATGTCAGCCGGTATGCCAGGCAAGTTGGTCTTTTCTCGGAAGAAGCGCCAGAATTCGCTGCCGTTACACCGGCGTGGCAGCGAGATCCGCTGTCCGGCAATATGTTAATGATGCCATACATACAAACAGCCTCCTCATTCGTCTTAAAACGGAGTTCTTTCTTTATTATGAGCCACTTCAATAATGTCTCTGGACAATCCACAGCCGCTGGTCGGCATTTGCTACCTTTTTAGGCCGCCCTTTCCCTTCTTTCACTTCTCGCTTGGGCATCCTGTCTGCTGGCAGTTTGCACGACCATCTCAGTGTTGACAAACTCAGTGAAGGTTGCGTACTTCGCATGCTCAGAAGCCAGGAGCGGAAATCGGATAGTTCCATTTTCGTGGGCGGTGAAAATGATCGGGTGCCAACTTTTGCTGGCCGGTTCAGGACCACTTTAAGCAGAGGTGTCCAGATTATGGAGGTCAAAATCCCTCGTCATTATTCACCATGATACTCGTCTAACGAGACAACTTCCTGACAAACTAATCGGTGGTAATGTCACACCACAACAGACCAAGCCACGTGGCATTAGCATTCGTTTCAAAACAGCCCATTTCACTGTCAACACTGCGTGGGCGTCGGAAGTAATTTCTACGCTTCGGGGATAACAAATTGACTTATACCCTGGGGACATGAACTCACTTTCACACAATGCCAGAGATATCATTTTAAACTGCAAATAGGATCGTAAATTCCCCTAAGGCCTCCCCCTAGCTGTAACCTGACGACCGGAAATAAGCGACATATTAGCCAGAAAACAGTCTGGAAATTAATAATCAATTACTGACTCGTGTTTTTTCGTGTCATTTTGACATGTACGGTATTACATCTTTCACCCGAGGTGCGCCCTCGGGCAAAACACAGCACCGTTTTAAATCACTAGAGGCATTTGCGATTCTTTTGTCTAATCAATTTGATTATGCAATTGTTCTCTTTTTAGCGTTCACTCAAAACAAGCCACTCCCAATGCAAATAGCGCATTCTCGTTCCACATCAACCGGGTCGAATAATACGTGGTGAATCCTGTAGAAATGTGTGGCAATTACAGTTCAATTACATGCGGAATGAAAAGAAATATTACCACCCGCGAAAAAAGTGTCGTTATGCCAGATCAGCTATTTGAGACCACTCCTTAGTGATAGAATCGTGTTGACTTGTTTGTTGTCGATACCACGCGGAGAAGCCGCCACATTCTTCGTGAAATATTAAAATACTGCCATTGTTTCACCGTGTTGAACTATTGACCCCAACTTATTGATCGTTTTCTGATGACTTGGAAGATTCTGGCATCGTTAGTGATGTCGCATCGCCAGTCAGCAGAACGAGGAGGAAATCGGAGTGCCATAGCTGCCAACCTTCAGAAATGGTCACCAGTAGAATTTTCAATATTTTCCCCAGTTTTCCGTAGTTTTGGCACCCCAATCCATAAGATGAGAGGAGAACGCATGACAAGCACATGGCATGACCGCGTTTGCCGATCCAGAAGTTGTTTTCCCTCCCCAGGACAAAAGCAAAGCCATCAGCAGATCAGCTGGGTGGCAAATATTACATGGAACAGCAAAGATAGTTCGCAGATTCTCTGCTAGGGGAGCTCAGCTTGATATAAATCAGGAACTATGAAGAGAGCAAGACGGAACGAAACTGGGTTCTCACTTGTTTGTTTTTGCGTAGTTTTGGTTAGGCTGACCGTAAAAACGTATTGAGGGGGTAAAAAACGTAAAAACTAACGGACAAATCGTAAAGGTTGGCAGCTATGGAGTGCCTGGAGAAAACCTGCACTGTCAAAGAGAGTCGCCCAATTACATGAGACACAGACCCGACCGGGAATCGAACCCGCGACCTCAGCGGCGACAGGCGCCGGTGTTTCCATTGCGCCACTCTGACAGCCACTCTTTACTTGATGCCACCTTTTCTGCCATAACGCAGGCAATTGTAGGTGGCAACCTGACATCAGCATACATCGAAGACAGAAATGTCACAAAACCTATCAAATATTCATTGGTTATGGATTCTAGCTGCCAAGACCGTGACTGAAGTCTGGAAGCGGAAAATGATAAATTTGAGGAGTGGTCGCTAGGATGGGATCAGCCTGAGCAACAGTTGATCAAAGTCAAGGTCATCCTCCGTTTGTCCCCTTGGTACCCTTTAATAAATCATGGCCTTGATCCCATAAGACCCCGAATAATCCCGACGTGACATCACAACCATATCTGTACATATTATTGATCCTTTAGAGTCGCCATTCAATCACGATACAGTGTCATCCTTCGGTCAGGCCGCGGACCGTTATTTCAACGTTTACCGCTCGACAAAAAGTGTCAAATAAATGACAATAGGACACCCGCCCACGCCTTCCGCAGTCGACTGAAGATGTAATCAAAGCACGATCATTTTGCAAAAAAATATATCGGAAAAAATATACGGGAGTCGGGAGAAGAAACTCAGCAATGAGTTCTATTAAGGCTCGTGGAGACACTCCTTTACGTGCGTGGGTGGGTGGTCATGAAATTAGTTTTCTTTGATTGTGGGCCTCGTCCCCGTGGTTCAATACGGCAGGCAGGCATCTACAACCTCGTCCCCATGTTTGTCACTGCCTCCGGATAAGGAACATACATGTATCTGGAGAAGGTACATGAAGAAGGATGAGGAATAAGTAGAAGATAATCCCGTTGATGTTGATATTTTTAGAAATGTGGAAAGGTTGATCAACGCGTGAACTCTGCCCTGGTGTTAGTTCTCGATCTCACCTGCAGGACTATTTGTATGTTTCCATCAGGGCCAAAGTCATAGCATTATTGGCCCTGGTAAGTATGGAAGAGGCCATCTCAAGATACTCTTGTTCCTCTTTTGGATGGGGTCTTTTACTTGCCCTTGCAAAGGAACAAAGTATAATGCGGAATTGTCAGGTCACACTACGATTGCCTGTGCTACGACGGAACAGTCGGCATCAGGTGTCGCAATCATGGTCAGGTCACAAAAACGAGCAGCATCATGCAGTGCGCAGGGACGTAACCGTGTTCAGGTCACCTGCGAATGGATTACGCCCGTCGGGATGACACAGAAATTAAATAGGTTCAACTCTTGCGATTTGTGACCTTTTGGATCGTCAACTGATCCCGATCGTCGTAACTGAGACGCACACTACAGTCATGTCACACCATATCGGCGACTGATTTGTTCCACGCTGTCGTGACGCAAAGTGTCGCTGTCGCTGTCAGACACGAAGTGATCCGGAAAAATCAGACTGCGCCTGTTCTGTGCCATCGCAAGGTCGACCTGACATCCGCATTAGGCACAACGGCTTATCAGGGGCGTAGCTAGCTTTTATGGCGTAGGGGGGCAAAATTGATCGAGTCTGAAGGGTGAAAATCTACACCCTCTCAGATGCATTTTCCCCACATCTGACACTATACAATAACCTGGCTCGAAGAGGGGAAGTGACATTTTAGAGCAAAATTTTTTTGTCACTTTTTGCACTGGGGGCAGGGCGGCGCCTGACATAAAGAGGGAAGTTACTACTAAACTACCGGTACATTTTGGTTTGCGAGAAAGAATATGTGGGAGAATTTTCTTGCTATGAAAACAGCAAAATTTGTAACACCTTTTCGCCCGTAATTGATTTTTTTGTGAGTAAACTTCCGGTACAATCTGAGGAGATTGTAAAATTTGCAATGGAGATTTGAGTCGAACAGCGGGCATGTCAATTATAGACAATTATCGTGAAATCTCAATAATTGATTCAACAGCGTTAAGTAACAATACTATCGCATTTTTATGGAGAGGTGTAACGATTGAAATATTTACCTGGCAAATCCAAAAATAGCTCAGAAAAGATTACATCTAACTTGCGATAATACAGGCATGTACTGCCTGGAGGGAAGTGCTACTGGAATTTTTTCAATACTTTTGAATCAATGTTGCCATGGTGACAAACAGGCCTTGAACGCTACAGCCAATCAGGTTGGCTTCGTAAAAAGTCTGCCTTTATCCTTTTATCCGGGGTTGAATGGTTTTGATTGTAAATAGCGGGATAATCTACGAGGGAAATTGGATGAGATCCAACGCTTGTTGTACACAACGAGGGGATCGGTTCAGAGCTGTAATGATCCCATGAACGTTGACGGAGAGTTCTATCTCCAGGCAGTTAACCCTTTCGCTGCCGATTGATTTTTCAAAAATTAGCCACTGAAATCTAATTATTTGTTACTATAAAGCATGTACTGTTAGCCTGAAGATCCTGGCAAATCCAAAAATAGCTCAGAAAAGATTACATCTAACTTGCGATAATACAGGCATGTACTGCCTGGAGGGAAGCGCTACTGGAATTTTTTCAATACTTTTGAATCAATGTTGCCATGGTGACAAACAGGCCTTGAACGCTACAGCCAATCAGGTTGGATTCGTAAAAAGTTTGCCTTTATCCTTTTATCCGGGGTTGAATGGTTTTGATTGTAAATAGCGGGATAATCTGCGAGGGAAATTGGATGAGATCCAACGCTTGTTGTACACAACGAGGGGATCGGTTCAGAGCTGTAATCATCCCATGAACGTTGACGGAGAGTTCTATCTCCAGGCAGTTAAAGGGACAATGAGTCATCTCCAGGTGTCATCCACACTCGACCTCGACTGTGACAATTTGATCCATGTTCAGTTGCTTAAAGGGAGTTAGCCACGGCAGTCAAAAATGGAACTAAGAATAATTTCATGGCCCATGAAATTCACTGTTTCAAAATTACAAATTTCGTATTACAATGCCAATGGATTATGCGGCATTGTGTTTTGTGAATTTCACGGGCTACAAAATTATTCTTAGTCTCATTTTTAACTGCCACGACTAACTTCCTTTAACACACTGAACTCAGGTAAACCATTTCAGTCCTAGGCCATATCTGGCATTATGTCATTTCTGCAACAAATGTTGTACAAATTTCCCTTGAAACTACCTCCAGGACGTCACTCTTTGGCATTCTGGGCCCGTGAATCGGCACTGAAGTGGTTAAAACGGCAAAGCAACAGTCTGGTTAATATTGGCACTTTTTTTTCCTGAAAACCTACTCAATGCTCCCAGGCACTTTTATGGAGTAGAACAATCGACGATCTATTGAGCAGCCTGAACGCTGTCGATCAGGGGGACTGTTTTATGTCGCATTTATGCGACATTGGCAGCGAAAGGGTTAAAGGGATAATGAGTCATCTCCAGGTGTCATCCACACCATCAGACCTCGACTGCGACAATTTGATCCATGTTGAGTTGCTTAAAGGGAGTTAGCCACGGCAGTCAAAAATGGAACTAAGAATAATTTCATGGCCCATGAAATTCACTGTTTCAAAATTCGTATTACAAATTTCGCATTACAATGGATTGCGGGGCATTGTGTTTTGTGAATTTCGCGGGCTACAAAATTATTCTTAGTCTCATTTTTAACTGCCACGACTAATTTCCTTTAACACACATAACTCAGGTAAACCATTTCAGTCCTACTGTTCATTCCAAATCCCCGTGGCGCGAGGTTTATCAACGATAGCCCGCAACGGCTAAGCCGAATTTGATGAAACATACGTCAATCGACTTGTCTTTCTTGGCGGTACAGCCATCATCACTGTCATTTTCCCGAAAAACGTGACAGAAAAAAGTTCTTTCACAAATCACTGTTTGTGTTTACGACCGAAATGGCGGCCATTTTGAAATGACGCAATGCATCGCGCACGTGTAAACTGCACTGAACAGCATAGCGAAATGAAATGGGTTTTGAGAAAGGGATCCGTTATGTCGGCCTTACGCGAAAAATGAAGATAGCAGAAAGATACCGGCAAGAAAGACAAGTCAATTGATGTATGGTATGTCATTTGACCCAGCCGTTGCAGAGATATCGGCTGAAAACCTCGCGCCACTGGGATCTGGAATGAACTGTAGGCCACATCTGGCATTATGTCATTTCTGCAACAAATGTTGTACAAATTTCCCTTGAAACTGCCTCCAGGACGTCACTCTTTGGCATACTGGGCCCGTGAATCGGCACTGAAGCGGTTAAAACGGCAAAGCAACAGTCCGGTTAATATTGGCACATTTTTTTCTTCTGAAAACCTACTCAATGCTCCCAGGCACTTTTAAGGAGTAGAACAAAATCAACAAGTATTCACAAACTGCCACATTTGCAAAGCCCCCATGAAACCTGGGTGTGGGGGAGGGGGTGACCCATTTGTCCGCCCCACAACAAAATACTTGGGTGTTGTTAGGAATTTAATATGGGGAAAGTTAAAGTTAAAGTTTGGGTTTATAGTCTGATATCAACAACGGTAGAGGTGTCATCCGACTTTACACTTTAACCCCAGTCTATCCTGAAACCTTTCAGTAGAACTCAGATGAGCTACCCATTCAGCGCTACAATCCGGAGGTATGGAGTCCACAACAGGCTACAGCCCACCTGTGTGGGGTCTTTTACTTACCCTGGCATAGACACTCAGGTACAAGGGACCACGGCTTTCAGTCCCATCCGACGGACCCTCTAATATTTCACAATTTTATGTGCCTTCGCCAGGAGTCGAACTCGCGCCGACCCATTACACGGTTTGTAGTCAAGCGCGCTGACCACTCGACCACCGGGCTTAGACAATATGGCCCGGGCTGGATTCGAACCCGGGACCTGCCGCTTGCTAAGCGGACGTGATAACCACTAGGCCATCAGGCTCCTCCGACCAAATCCGACCGATTCTTGGTCAGACACTCGCTGACAGCGCAGGTTTTCTCCGTACCTCCGGTTTCCCCCTACAGTACATTTAATTCAACCCTAATGTTACTTACAGAGCTAATAATGACGTAATTGTCACTCTGCTCCCGATTCGAAATTTTTTTAAACCCAGGGTCTCAAACCGAACTGGGAAACTCAACTCCTCCTCACACTGAACTGTGACTTATCATTGCCACGAATATACGTGTGGCGGTCTAGGAAAACCCAGTGGATGTCGCATTTGAGGAAAGTGTTAATGGCCTTGGTGAACCCGCACATTTCAATAGCAGAAATGTACTACAGTACAGTCCATAATTAAAGTCCACCGCGCAGCGTATCCCGCGCGCGGGACGTCCACGTCTCACGCAATGCATGAGATTCTACCCTGCGCGCCGTCCACACAGTCCCTCGCGCCTCCGACGCAAGGGCCGCGCGAGGGAGGCACGCAGCGCAGTAAAGTACACTGTGTGTTAAGTGCACAGTACGTGCGCAGTACACGCCACGGGATAGATTTCCATTTTTTGGGCGATATTCCCCCGCACACCCCATGTCGGCCTATCACTGTGTGCACATGGTGCAGGCTTCGCCCAAACAGTCACACTGAGATTCTCACAACAATCTCATCTTATCGACGAGGGTTTGATAGTTTTCATGAATCAAGGCTTGTCTTTAAAATATCAGGTATTCATCTCTGGTTGACAGTTAAAAAATTGACTAACTTTGGTGGAAAAACGATGTTTTACAGCAAGGATTGTGGACCGATTTTGATGTTTACATCCGCGAACATCAACATGACGGCGAAAAACCCCCGGGAAAAACCCATAGAATCGTGATGAAATGTGGTGAAACGTTGGTCAAAAACAAAATATTAGGGCACTTGCCGTCCCTTCCTATGCAGGAAACAAAACACATGCCACATTTTTACCAACTAACGAACTTACAAACAGGACCAGACCAAAATTTGGGTTTAATCATGACAAGTTACGACCGTGTTTACAAGGTTCGTCGCTAGGCCACATCACTTCCTTCCGTTACCGTATTTGGATCGCTGGTGGGCGGAGTTTCAGATTATTTTGCATAATTTTTTTAAAAATGGTCAAAAAATATTGTGATCTACACTTTAAAAAATAGCACATATTTCGTTTACTATAAAGGAATGAAAAATATTGAGTAAAACTGATGTTTGTGCGTGTTTATAGCATGCTTTTGTGACTGAACACGTGTTATGATAAACACCTCAGAGATGACAGCTGTCAATCATAGGCCGCCGTGGCATCAGTCTGTTGGGTGTTTTGGCGACGTTTTCTTCTGCGTGCTCCCTCTTAGGCCTATGAAGCAATGCGAAATGAGGAATACACAGCAGGACTACTGTACCCAGAGGACATTCCCCCCATCCGTTCTCATATTTAACAAGATCAGAGGTCACAACTTCGGTGTTTTTCGGCACAGGTAGGTACCGGTAGGCCTAACGGAATGGCTTTGTTGAGGGGAACGATCTCTACTGCGCATGCACATTTTGACGTTACCTGAATAGCCGTGTAGGCGGCGCTGAGACACGAGTTGTGTATCCTCTCCCATGTCTCCAGTCATTCCGATGCTGCAGCTTCAGCTCCCCGGCAAAGAATCAACAAAAAAGGCGGCAGTGTCACAAAAATACCATTCTGAAATGCCCCTTGAGCCACTGCACAGTCGGTGCCTGACACGTGCGCTTACGGCGCACGGCATGATTTGTGCACTGCGCAGTCGGCGCACGTCCCGTGCATGGCCCATGCACGGCTTGTAGAAGACGCTGTGTGTGTGACGTGCACGTACGACGCGCCGTCGGTGGGTGGCCCGCGCGCAGCGCTCACGTGGCACGTGCACAGCAAGTGGACTTTAATTTTGGCCTGTACTGTACATAACAGGTAAACAGTAGTAGATCAATGCACAGGCAATCTGACAGCCCTTGTTGATCATTCAGCGACATCCGCCGGGTTTTCCTAGACCGCCACACATATGAATCATAACACCAGGTGCGTGACTTTTCCTCAGCAAATAAAACCTCGGTTTTTATTAGCTGGACTGACCCTTTAAAGAAATATACCACGAATAAAGATAGAGTTACAAACATCTTATAATCTTTTTACGATAATCATTATCTATTTTTGATCTGCGCTGAAGGACACAAAAGAACTTGACTCATGGACCGAGGAAGTGGAAGCGAGACTCTCAGTGCCATATTTGGAAACGACATCGTCTTCAGAACACCACCTGCCCACCCAACAGGATACCGGGTAGTGAAACCACTCAAGTTGGCCGCGTGATCGCGTGTAGAATGTATAGTCAAGTACATCAGTCACTTGTGCCAGGTTAGGGTGAAAACTGGGCAAGGAACCAGGAAGTAGGAGTAGTGTCATTATTTTGATCACTAGTGACACCTGTTGGATGAACTCAGAACTAAATCCAGTAAGTTGACCAACTACAGAGTCAGTACTTGTCCAGTTAATACCAAGTGGACGTATTCATGGTTGATTGAGCACCAATCAGGAGAATTTTTATACTGTACTGGTGCGCTAGAACTTTGCTGGGCCATCGTTTTGGCAGTAATGACCACCCCACATGATCAAATTTTCCATCCAATTTGTTGGAAATTCAGATTCTGGGCCTATTAGGGCTTCAATGTATAAACCCGCATGTAGGGCTTTATTGAGCATATATTCTGAAAACTGGATGAAAAATTTGATTGTGTGGAGCGGCCATTAGCAGGGCTGACTGCGCCCATTGCTACTTTTCTGCATATATATGCAAGAAAATTAACTGCAAGTTGGATGTTTTCTGGGAACTGCTAGTAAACTAACACCAGGTCCATCTATTGGAGACTACAAGAACTACAGATCAACTCATTGTCAGTCTGCAGAGACAGGGACAGTGTTGGTGTATTTTAAAGGGGACCACCCTCTATTTAAAGCAAACTGTTCGTGCCAGTCATGGTGTCTTAATACAGAATCAAATGACGCCATCTTGAATCTATTACAGTACATGTACTCGCATCAGGAATTACATTTCCTACCAATACAAGTGTTTATCTGCAGTTGTTCTGGCTTTGAAGCCTTTGAATACCATTTAGAACACTGCAGCCAACTGCAAATCTAGGCTTACAGTACAGGTCACAACTGACATTCCTACATTTGCGTAAGTTAGGCGTAACTTACGCAACAACTCACGAGCTATGTTACGTGTAATTTACGAGGTGAGTTACGCGATTTTGGCAAGTTACGCAGTGAGTTACGCGAAACCAAAGCCGTGAGTTACGCGTTACCTTACGAGTACTTACGCGAAGCCGTAGGGATGTCAATTGTGACCTGCATGGGTATGTTATCTGCTAAAATACAAAACTTGTACTAGGCCACAAATCTACCGGGCCCCATACGATTTTCCCCACCCAGCAGCTTGCTGTGGATTTTAGAGACTGAAACTCAGATCTAAGATGAACAAGAAAAGGACATCGGAGCGATGTCTATGGTTTCCGATGATAAGTTTACTACTCTAGAGCTAGTTATCTGTGACCTTGACCTCTGATAGACAGCCTCGTTTTCATTTTCCCGCGCTACGCCAGTATGAATGAGCGCCTGTCAATCATCACGTCACGTGATTACTATTGAATTTACTACATGATCACTGATTGGGCAAGTTCTGATAGCTGACAGCTCGGATTGTCAAAACAACATGGATGCCACCAGTTCACCGAGTCGAGATTTCTCCTCGATTCCGGGGGAGTTTTAGAGGATACATTCACGCTCAAGAGTGTTCAATCCGACAAGAGTGACACCATTGATGATGATGTCGGCCGGTTTGCCAGGCAAGTTGGTCTTTTCTCGGAAGAAGCGCCAGAATTCGCTGCCGTTACACCGGCGCGGCAGCGAGATCCGCAGTCCGGCAATATGTTAATGATGCCATACATACAAACAACCTCCTCATTCGTCTTAAAACGGAGTTCTTTCTTTATTATGAGCCACTTCGATAATGTCTCTGGACAATCCACAGCCGCTGGTCGGCATTTGCTACCTTTTTAGGCCGCCCTTTCCTTTCTTTCACTTCTCGCTTGGGCATCCTGTCTGCTGGCGGTTTGCACGACCATCTCAGTGTTGACAAACTCAGTGAAGGTTGCGTACTGCACATGCTCAGTAGCCAGGAGCGGAAATCGGATAGTTCCATTTTCGTGGGCGGTGAAAACGATCGGGTGCCAACTTTTGCTGGCCGGTTCAGGACCACTTTAAGCAGAGGTGTCCAGATTATGGAGGTCAAAATCCCTCGTCATTATTCACCATGATACTCGTCTAACGAGACAACTTCCTGACAAACTAATCGGTGGTAATGTCACACCGCAACAGACCACGCCACGTGACACGCATTCGTTTCAAAACAGCCCATTTCACTGTCAACACTGCGTGGGCGTCGGAAGTAATTTCTACGCTTCGGGGATAACAAATTGACTTATACCCTGGGGACATGAACTCACTTTCACACAATGTATCATTTTAAAACTGCAAATAGGATCGTAAATTCCCCTAAGGCCTCCCCCTAGCTGTAACCTGACGACCGGAAATGAGCGACATATTAGCCAGAAAACAGTCTGGAAATTAATAATCAATTACTGACTCGTGTTTTTTCGTGTCATTTTGACATGTACGGTATTACATCTTTCACCCGAGGTGCGCCCTCGGGCAAAACACAGCACCGTATTAAATCACTAGAGGCATTTGCGATTCTATTGTCTAATCAATTTGATTATGCAATTGTTCTCTTTTTAGCATTCATTCAAAACAAGCCACTCCCAATGCAAATAGCACATTCTCGTTCCACATCAACCGGGTCGAATAATACGTGGTGAATCCTGTTGAAATGTGTGGCAATTACAGTCCAATTACATGCGGAATGAAAAGAAATATTACCACCCGCGAAAAAAGTGTAGTTATGCCAGATCAGCTATTTGAGACCACTCCTTAGTGATAGAATCGTGTTGACTTGTTTGTTGTCGATACCACGCGGAGAAGCCGCCACATTCTTCGTGAAATATTAAAATACTGTCATTGTTTCACCGTGTTGAACTATTGACCCCAACTTATTGATCGTTTTCTGATGACTTGGAAGATTCTGGTATCGTTAGTGATGTCGCATCGCCAGTCAGCAGAACGAGGTTGTCTGTTCGCATTTGAGTCATAATTACTTCTTAAGCCTACAGTACGTTGCACAATGGGGAACCCGCACACTAACGTCACAACGTGGCGCTGCGAGCGATGTGACCGAAATCTCTTTTTTCTAACGTTATTTCCATTTATTTCTGGCGTGAAAATAAACCATTTGTGTTGGTCGCATGGCAGTAAAACTTACATCATCCTGTAGCAGATGAAATTTTCTTTTAAACTCATTCCTTTTTTTCTTAAAATTAAGAGATCCGATAGCGATAAGGACAACGTCATTTGTGTCATTCTTCCTGTAGAAAAATATACAGGAAATTTTTTCATGACGCAACGTCAACACCTAAAACAAACGTCAATGACGTCGTTTCAGTACAATCGCTCGCAGCGCCGACCTGTCGGGATAAACCGCACGGCGGGTTCCTCATTGACCTCCCATCTGCGCCGCGCACCACCCTCGTAGCACATGCAGCGTCATTCACGTACCATCCTCGACGTACTCGTACCATACGCGATGAACTGAAGGATACCTTCCGCACCATGTCTGAGGAAGGTACGCGGATAAAGGGAGGTCAATTGTGCAACGTAGTGTAGGTCACAAATCCACCGGGCCCCGTACAATTTTCCCCACCCAGCGGCTTGCCATGGATTTTAGAGACAGTACGGGTCCATTACAATTTTCATTTTCATTTCAACGGTTTTCATTCCCCGGGGCTCAGGGCAAATCTGTCTGTTTTTACTCGCCATACGGGCCCCGGAGTGGATATGTGATGGGGGCTTTAGCGGGTGAGCACAAAATCAAGAGAATTTCTGCCAACAAAGTTTCAACTCATCAACCCCCCCCCCCCATGTCCAGCAGACGGTATCTTCTGCCCAAGTTTTCTCACATCCTACAATACTGATTGAAAAATATTTGAAGAAATGCTGTTCTAATCAACCACCTGAAGAATCGTTCTTCAAATTCTTTCCAATTAATTTCTACGGCTTTGAAAAAACTTCAGCAGAAGATACGGTCTGCTCAAACCTGGGGCAGACGTGTTCATGTTCACAGATGACAGCCTCCTTAAATTACCTTACTATATTGCCTAGCAGGGTGCAAAGTATAATGCTGATGTCAGGTCAACCTTATAGGCGGCGAACGACTTTTCTGGATATGACTTTGCGTCTGAGCCACGACCGTAAAGTGGAGGCACGTGCTACAACAGGGGACCAGTCTGTGAGAAGGCTAATGTCGTGGAGGGAACCTCCACAAGCACCACAGACTAGTTCCATAGCTCGTTGTACATAATGTATGCACCAAAGGTACGGATGCACGACAAGGCAGTGTGAACTTAATACGGCGGCAATCCATGGCCGCAGGCAATACAAGTAAACGGCGGCAAAATCGCCGTGTTCTGTGGCAATTGCGGCCATTGCCGCAGTGAATTTTGAGCCCTGACGGGTCTATTAGACACGGCAACAAAATAGGTGTACACGCAAGAAACCTGGGGTTTTGGTGGGTTTGGGATAAGTGGAAGTACAGCTTATGATTCATGGCGCGCGCAGATGCCACCTGTTCCACGATGCGCTCACACATTTTCATTTTTTTGACCAGACCAATGATTTCTTCACTTGATAAATAAAGAAGACCCCGGTTGGGGTCGAAAATTTGCTAAGATTTTGGAAATTGACTTCCTGTTTATCATCATTTTGTGCAACAATTTTTGTGCTCTCTCTTTCTTTTGATAAATAAATAAATATTGAATTCAGAACATTATTGGTTCTATAGACAATATTGGGCGATTTTAATGTACTGCAGGAGGAAACCGGAGGGCCTGGAGAAAACCTGCGCTGTCAGAGAGAGTCGCCCTCTCTATCACATGAGACACGGACCCGACCGGGAATCGAACCCGCGACCTCAGCGGTGACAGGCGCCGATGTTTCCATTGCGCCACTCTGACAGCCACTCTTCACTTGATGCCACCTTTTCTGCCATAACGCAGGCAATCGTAGGTGCGACCTACATCAGCATACATCGAAGACAGAAATGTCACAAAACCGATCAAATATTTATGGTTATGGATTCTAGCTGCCAAGACCGTGACTGAAGTCTGGAAGCGGAAAATGATAAATCTGAGGAGTGGTCGCTAGGATGGTATCAGACCGAGCAACAGTTGATGAAAGTCAAGGTCATCCTCCGTTTGTCCCCTCGGTACCCCTTAATAAATAATGGCCTTGATCCCATAAGACCCCGAATAATCCCGACGTGACATCGCAACCATATCTGTACATATTATTGATCCTTTAGAGTCGCCATTCAATCACGATACAGTGTCATCCTTCGGTCAGGCCGCGGACCGTTATTTCAACGTTTACCGCTCGACAAAAAGTGTCAAATTAATGACAATAGGACACCCGCCCACGCCTTCCGCAGTCGACTGAAGATGTAATCAAAGCACGATCATTTTGCAAAAAAATATATCGGAAAAAATATACGGGAGTCGGGAGAAGAAACTCTGCAATGAGTTCTATTAAGGCTCGTGGAGACTCCTTTACGTGCGTGGGTGGGTGGTCATGAAATTAGTTTTCTTTGATTGTGGGCCTCGTCCCCGTGGTTCAATACGGCAGGCAGGCATCTACAACCTCGTCCCCATGTTTGTCACTGCCTCCGGATAAGGAACATACATGTATCTGGAGAAGGTACATGAAGAAGGATGAGGAATAAGTAGAAGATAATCCCGTTGATGTTGATATTTTTAGAAATGTGGAAAGGTTGATCAACGCGTGAACTCTGCCCTGGTGTTAGTTCTCGATCTCACCTGCAGGACTATTTGTATGTTTCCATCAGGGCCAAAGTCATAGCATTATTGGCCCTGGTAAGTATGGAAGAGGCCATCTCAAGATACTCTTGTTCCTCTTTTGGATGGGGTCTTTTACTTGCCCTTGCAAAGGAACAAAGTATAATGCGGAATTGTCAGGTCACACTACGATTGCCTGTGCTACGACGGAACAGTCGGCATCAGGTGTCGCAATCATGGTCAGGTCACAAAAACGAGCAGCATCAGTGCGCAGGGACGTAACCTTGTTCAGGTCACCTGCGAATGGATTACGCCTGTCGGGATGACACAGAAATTAAATAGGTTCAACTCTTGCGATTTGTGACCTTTTGGATCGTCGACTGATCGCGATCGTTGTAACTGAGACGCAACTACAGTCATGTCACACCATATCGGCGACTGATTTGTTCCACGCTGTCGTGACGCAAAGTGTCGCTGTCGCTGTCAGACGCGAAGTGATCCGGAAAAGTCAGACTGCGCCTGTTCTGTGCCATCGCAAGATCGACCTGACATCCGCATTAGGCACAACGGCTTATCAGGGGCATAGCTTTTATGGCGTAGGGGGGCAAAATTGATCGAGTCTGAAGGGTGAAAATCTACACCCTCTCAGATGCATTTTCCCCACATCTGACACTACAATAACCTGGCTCGAAGAGGGGAAGTGACATTTTAGAGCAAAATTTTTTTGTCACTTTTTGCACTGGGGGCAGGGCGGCGCCTGACATAAAGAGGGAAGTTACTACTAAACTACCGGTACATTTTGGTTTGCGAGAAAGAATATGTGGGAGAATTTTCTTGCTATGAAAACAGCAAAATTTGCAACACCTTTTCGCCCGTAATTGATTTTTTTGTGAGTAAACTTCCGGTACAATCTGAGGAGATTGTAAAATTTGCAATGGAGATTTGAGTCGAACAGCGGGCATGTCAATTATAGACAATTATCGTGAAATCTCAATAATTGATTCAACAGCGTTAAGTAACAATACTATCGCATTTTTATGAGAGGTGTAACGATTGAAATATTTACCTGGCAAATCCAAAAATAGCTCAGAAAAGATTACATCTAACTTGCGATAATACAGGCATGTACTGCCTGGAGGGAAGTGCTACTGGAATTTTTTCAATACTTTTGAATCAATGTTGCCATGGTGACAAACAGGCCTTGAACGCTACAGCCAATCAGGTTGGCTTCGTAAAAAGTCTGCCTTTATCCTTTTATCCGGGGTTGAATGGTTTTGATTGTAAATAGCGGGATAATCTGCGAGGGAAATTGGATGAGATCCAACGCTTGTTGTACACAACGAGGGGATCGGTTCAGAGCTGTAATGATCCCATGAACGTTGACGGAGAGTTCTATCTCCAGGCAGTTAACCCTTTCGCTGCCGATTGATTTTTCAAAAATTAGCCACTGAAATCTAATTATTTGTTACTATAAAGCATGTACTGTTAGCCTGAAGAAGATAGGAATACCTTGTAGGGAATGGTCTAAGCTTTATCCTCTGGTGACTTTTTTCGACTAATTTGCATATATGACGTCACCAGGAGCCGCCATCTTGGATTTTTGGTAATTTCAAAAAAATCCCCACTAAAGTGTGGCTTGCTACCTTGGCAATAAAGATATCTGAATGCAATCACTGTGAATACATCTTTACAATGATAACAATGAAAAGCAATCTCATTTACACTTGAAAAAAATTATATTTTTCAAAATATTTTCTCCCAAAATTTCGCCCCCGGGGGGTGCCACCCTGCACCCCCTCAAGATACAAGCAAAATTTTACCGCAAATCCTGTACCCAGCACCTCAAAATACGTCTCAAATGATAGCGCATATGCCACGCCATCTTACGGCGGCGCCTAGAACTACTATCGACGATCTATTGAGCAGCCTGAACGCTGTCGATCAGGGGGACTGTTTTATGTCGCATTTATGCGGCATTGGCAGCGAAAGGGTTAAAGGGACAATGAGTCATCTCCAGGTGTCATCCACACTCGACCTCGACTGTGACAATTTGATCCATGTTGAGTTGCTTAAAGGGAGTTAGCCACGGCAGTCAAAAATGGAACTAAGAATAATTTCATGGCCCATGAAATTCACTGTTTCAAAATTACAAATTTCGTATTACAATGCCAATGGATTATGCGGTATTGTGTTTTGTGAATTTCGCGGGCTGCAAAATTATTCTTAGTCTCATTTTTAACTGCCACGACTAACTTCCTTTAACACACTGAACTCAGGTAAACCATTTCAGTCCTAGGCCATATCTGGCATTATGTCATTTCTGCAACAAATGTTGTACAAATTTCCCTTGAAACTGCCTCCAGGATGTCACTCTTTGGCATACTGGGCCCGTGAATCGGCACTGAAGCGGTTAAAACGGCAAAGCAACAGTCTGGTTAATATTGGCACATTTTTTTTCCGGAAAACCTACTCAATGCTCCCAGGCACTTTTAAGGAGTAGAACAAAATCAACAAGTATTCACAAACTGTCATATTTACCAAGCCCTCATGAAACCTGGGTGTGGGGGAGGGGGTGATACCCATTTGTCCGCCCCACAACAAAATACCTGGGTGTTGTTAGGAATTTAATATGGGTAAAGTTAAGGTTAAAGTTTGGGTTTATAGTCTGATATCAACAACGGTAGAGGTGTCATCCGAATTTACACTTTAACCCCAGTCTATCCTGAACCTTTCAGTAGAACTCAGATGAGCTGCTTATTCAGCGCTACAGTCTCAGAATTTCTGACCGGTACCCATTTTTATACACCCGGGTGGAGAGAGGCCGGTGAGGTAAAGAGACTTACCCAAAATCTCACGCCCAGTGGCATTCGAACCCGGGACCCTCTGACTGCTAGTTGGAGACAGGCTACATGTAAGTACCGGTAAAGTAATCATGCGCCAAGGTCACATGGGACTCTAAAAGAGTTCTTAATGAAATCGCCGTGTCTATGGTTTTGGGTGGATTGTGAGGGTACCGTTGATATTATTATTGAAGTGAGTGTCATTTGCAAGTGTGTTAGGGGCAGATATTAGGATAGATATGTCATATCGTCGATTTGCATGTGATTTGCACCAATATTCTGGGCGCATTGATACAAAGGCCTACTTTTCGTGCGATTTCAAGTGGGAGCACAGGCAAATTTTGTGTAATTCACATCTCGCGAGATTACTCGAGACGTACACATTAGAATCTTTTTTAAACCTCTGTAACAAATGTTTAGTGTCCTTCCTAGATCTGTGTGAAATTTCATTAAAATTGATTATTTCCTTCGGGTAGAAATTGCGTGGCGGTTCTGCCTCAAATGCACACGAAATGTACAGGCGGCGTATTACTGTACTTAGCCCAGACCCGAACCACAACACCACCGTGGCTCCCCAAGCGATTTCCCCAGGGTTAGAATCAGGGCTGTCAGAGTGGCCAAAAAATATCTCCACCTGTCACCTCTCAGGTGCCGGGTTCCATTCCTGGTATTTGTATTTCATTTTTCCGTCAGGGCCGACGCTATAGCATTATTGGCCCTGGTAAGTACGGAGGAGGCCGTCACAAGCTACTCATGTTCCTCACTTGGATGGGGTATTTTACTTGCCCTTGCAAAGACACAAAGGTACAAGGCACCACGGCTTACTGTCCCATGCGACGGACGTGAAGAGCCGGAAATGAAATCCCATATAGTTAGTTAGTTAGTCATTACCGGCGTCGTAGCCCTGTTGGGTTTCTGCCGGAGGTATGGAGTCCACAACACTACAGTCCACCTGTGTGGGGTCTTTTACTTGCCCTGGCATAGACACTCAGGTACAAGGGACCACGGCTTTCAGTCCCATCCGACGGACCCTCTAATATTTCACAATTTTATGTGCCTTCGCCCGGAGTCAAACTCGCGCCGACCCATTACACGGTTTGTAGTCAAGTGCGCTGACCACTCGACCACCGGGCTTAGACAATATGGCCTGGGCTGGATTCGAACCCGGGACCTGCCGCTTGCTAAGCGGACGTGATAACCACTAGGCCATCAGGCTCCTCCGACCAAATCCGACCGATTCTTGGTCAGACACTCGCTGACAGCGCAGGTTTTCTCCGGGTCTCCGGTTTCCCCCTACAGTACATTTAATTCAACCCTAATGTTACTTACAGAGCTAATACCGGTAATGACGTAATTGTCACTCTGCTCTCGATTCGAAATTTTTTTCAACCCAGGGTCTCAAACCGAACTGGGAAACTCAACTCCTCCTCACACTGAACTGTGACTTAATATCATTGCCACGAATGTATGTGAGGCGGTCTAGGAAAACCTGGCAGATGTCGCGTTTGAGGAAAGTGTTAATGACCTTGGTGAACCCGCACATTTCAATAGCTGAAATGTACTACGTAACAGCTGTAGTAATGCACAGGCAATCTGACAGCCCTTGTTGATCATTCAGCGACATCCGCCGGGTTTTCCCAGACCGCCACACATATGAATCATAACACCAGGTGCATGACTTTTCCGTAGCAAATAAAACCTGGGTTTTTATTAGCTGGACTGACCCTTTAAAGAAATATACCACGAATAAAGATAGAGTTACAAACATCTTATAATCTTTTTACGATAATCATTATCTATTTTTGATCTGCGCTGAAGGACACAAAAGAACTTGACTCATGGACCGAGGAAGTGGAAGCGAGACTCTCAGCGCCATATTTGGAAACGACATCGTCTTCAGAACACCACCTGCCCACCCAACAGGATACCGGGTAGTGAAACCACTCAAGTTGGCCGCGTGATCGCGTGTAGAATGTATAGTCAAGTACATCAGTCACTTGTGCCAGGTTAGGGTGAAAACTGGGCAAGAAACCAGGAAGTAGGAGTAGTGTCATTATTTTGATCACTAGTGACACCTGTTGGATAAACTCAGAACTAAACCCAGCCACTTCAACACAAGGAGCTGTCAGTCAGTTGACCAACAGAGTCAGTATGATCCAATTAACACTGCATGGATCCAGAGGGAGGCGCACACACCCCTTTTTGGCCAACAAATCTGTAAAATCAACCGTGAAATTCTGGAATTGGGCAGAAATTTCAATGTTCCTAGCACAGGGCGCCCCCTCTTTTCCCAAATCCTGGATCCGCCCCTGGTTAATACCAAGTGGACGCATTCATGGTTGATTGAGCACCAATCAAGCGAATTTTTATACTGTACTGGTACGCTAGAATTTTGCTGGGCCATCTTTTGGCAGTAATGACCGCCCCACACATGATCAAATTTTCCATTCATTTTTTTGGAAATTCTGATTCTGAGCCTATATGGGGCTTTAATGTATAAACCCGCATCTAGGCCTTTATTGAGCATATTCAGAAAATTAGATGAAAAATTTGATCGTGTGGAGCGGCCATTGATAGCATGGCAGACTGCGCCCATTGCTACTTCTGCATGTGCAAGAAAATTAACTGCAAGTTGGATGTTTTCTGGGAACTGCTAGTAAACTAACACCAGGTCCATCTATTGGAGACTATAAGAACTACAGATCAACTCATCAATGTCAGCCTGCAGAGACAGGGACAGTGTTGGCGTATTTAAAGGGGACCACCCTCTATTTAAAGCAAACTGTTCGTGCCAGTCATGGTGTCTTAATACAGAATCAAATGACGCCATCTTGAATCTATTACAGTACTCGCATCAGGAATTACATTTCCTACCAAGTGTTTATCTGCAGTTGTTCTGGCTTTGCTGCCTTTGAATACCATTTACATGTAGAACACAGCCAACTGCAAATCTAGGCTTACAGTACAGGTCACAACTGACATTCCTACATTTGCGTAAGTTACGCATAACTTACACAAGAACTCACGAGCTATGTTACGCGTAATTTATGAGGTGAGTTTACGCGAATTTCGCTCGCTACACAGTGATTTACGAGGCAAGTTACGCGATTTTGGCGAGTTACGCAGTGAGTTACGCAAAACCAAAGCCATGAGTTACGAGTAACTTACACAAAGCCGTAGGAATATGTCAATTGTGACCTGTACTGTAGCTGCATGGGTATGTTATCCGCTAAAATACAAAACTTGTACAAATTTTGAAACTGTGAATTTCTTGAAACTATTCTGAGTGTAATTTTCGACTGCCATGACTTATCCCCTTGAAGCCACAAATCCACCGGGCCCCATACGATTTTCCCCACCCAGCGGCTTGCTGCTGATTTTAGAGACTGAAAGTGCAACTCGGATCTAAGATGAATTATGGCGAAATCGGCTCAATAGAAAAGCGGAAATTAGACCGGATCAAACTGGGCACCGTAGAAATTGGTCAAAATGTCTGTTTTTACTCCGACTCGCCACACGGGCCCCGGAGTGGATATGTGACTGGGGCTTTTAAGGAATACTTCTTGTGAGGCACACGTGAGCGGGACACTGGAACAGGCTCTATGTAAATCATCATTTACACTATATTACAAGAGATATGGTGTAGGAGATAGAAGGCTTTAGGATCCTATGACTTGCAGATGGGGTTGGCGGGTCATGGGGGGGAGGTTCGCAAATAAGGCCAAATCGGTTAATGTCGTCCTGGGTATAACAGAAGTATACCCAGGTTCAATGTCGTCCCACAAAACTAGACCCTGGGTATGGTTCGATCTACAAAAGTATACCCAGTACCGTAGTTTTGAGCCTAGGTACGAGTTAGGAACGGATCTCGCGTGATCAACAGGACCGCGCACGACTGGGCGGCATGTTCGTGACAATTAAATGCGTGAACTGAAAACATGTTTTTCTACTTGTCATGCTTGTGGTCATGTGACATTTGCGAGAACAATCTCGTCTTCAGGTGCTGTATCTAATCCTGGGTACACTTTTGTAGATCGAACTATACCCAGGGTATAGTTTTGTGCAACGACATTGAACCTGGGTATATTCCTGTTATACCCAGGATGACATTAACCAATTCGGCACAAATAAGGGTTGGTGGTGTGCGGTTGTCTCAAAAATAGCATTTCCACTTACTTCCGCTTCTTCAATCACTCCATAATTACGAGTGTAATCACGTTTGATTGGCACAGAATTCAAATCCGACTGCACAATGTCAGCGGACAGATGAGAATTTGAACTANAAATATCAAATTTGATATATCAATATCATTATGATGCTGACACTGGAGAATAAATTTGTTGATGCCAGTATCTTGCCAAGGGCCATAAACATAGGGAAGGAACTTGTTGCTAGTGCTCTACCTGGCGTCGGAGACAAGTTATTCAAGAAACAAAAGTGTGACAGACAAAATCTCAACTTTTGATATGTCAATTTCACCATGAACCAGGTATCGGAGACTGGAAATTTTCATTCCATCTTGTAGCTCAGGTCATGAAACCTGGGGGTAGGTCACATTTCCAGGTCTGTAGCTCTTGCAGGAACAAAGTTACAGGTGTGACAGACTGAACAGACAGACAGACAGACAGACACACACACACACACACACACACACAGACAGACACCACGACCAAACACTATATGGTTTCCGATCTTGAGATCGGAAACCATAATTATACCGAAATCGGCGCAATAGATAAGTGGAAATTAGACCGGATCAAACTGGGCACCGTAGAAATTGGCCAAAATGTCTGTTTTTACTCGCCACACGGGCCCCGGAGTGGATATGTGACTGGGGCTTTTAAGGAATACTTCTTGTGAGGCACATGTGAGCGGGAAACTGAACACTCCTCTATGTAAAACATCATTTACACTATATTACAAGAGATATGGTGTAGGAGATAGAAGGCTTTAGGATCCTATGACTTGCAGATGGGGTTGGCGGGTCATGGGGGGGAGGTTCGCAAATAAGGCCAAATCGGTTAATGTCGTCCTGGGTATAACAGAAATATACCCAGGTTCAATGTCGTCCCACAAAACTAGACCCTGGGTATGGTTCGATCTACAAAAGTATACCCAGTACCGTAGTTTTGAGCCTAGGTACGAGTTAGGAACGGATCCCACATGATCAACAGGACCGCGTGCGATTGGTACTTCTGTCGTACACCTGGGCGGCATGTTCGTGACAAATGCGTGAACTGAAAACATGTTTTTCAACTTGTCATGCTTGTGGTCATGTGACATTTGCGAGAACAATCTCGTCTTCAGGTGCTGTATCTAATCCTGGGTATACTTTTGTAGATCGAACTATAGCTGAAAGGGTAAATGTTGTCCTGGGTATAAGATTAAGAATTATATTAAGAAATATAAGATTAAGACTGAGACATAGGGCCGTATGCACAGAGCTTCCTCAAGTGTAAGGTCGACCTTAATCTTTTGTATTCGGCCAGGCAAACAATAGCTAAAGGTCGACCTCACACTCAAGGAAGCTCTGTGCATACGGCCCTCAGTCTTTTCTAGAGTTTCAGATTGTAAAGTTCCACTTGAAAAAGACCCCGGTTGGGGTCGAAAATTCGTGAATTCTGGAGATTGACTTCTTGCTTATTATCATTTTGTGTGTCAATTTTGTGCTATTCTGTATCCTGAAACTACACCCAGGGTATTGTTTTAGTGAAGACTGAGATCCTGGGTAATCTTTGTATATACCCAGGACGACATTTACCCTTTCAGCCGAACTATACCCAGGGCATTGTTTTGTGCGACGACATTGAACCTGGGTATATTTCTGTTATACCCAGGACGACATTAACCCATTCGGCACAAATAAGGGTTGGTGGTGTGCGGTTGTCTCAAATAGCATTTCCACTTACTTCCGCTTCTTCAATCACTCCATAATTACGAGTGTAATCACGTTTGATTGGCACAGAACTCAAATCGGACTGCACAATGTCGGCGGACAGATGAGAATTTGAACTAGTTGAATCCAACTGGTCGGATCCGTCATCCTCAAACTGGTCGAAAAAGGAGAGTCTCCACTCCTCTAAAATGTCGCTATACATGTCCTCCTGTTCAGAATTTGAACACTGGCAGTCGTTTTCCCCATTTATTTTTGGAACTTTTGCATAAACTCCGCATATGCCATCCATGCATGTGACGACAGACATTTCCATTATACCAGTTGATATATTTCCATCCAATTCCGAGCTATTCCAAACTTGACCAATTCTAATATAATAGGAAAAGTTGTCTCTGAATTTCGCTAATTTTCGACCCCAACCGGGGTCTTCCTCAGGCACTTTCTAGTAGAGATTCCAGAAAAGACTGAGCTGGATCCACACAAACAAACGGATGAAACGGATTGTCACACACAAACAGATGAAAAAGAGATGTTAAAAAGTTCAAGACAAAGACAAAATTCTCTCCAAGAAGAAAATTCGAACAAACGGTAAAACTGAACAGCGGCACCGTTATCACTTGAAGTCGTATCTCCACGTGTTACATCCACCCAACCAGATAACCCCGATCAGATAATCAACTTTCGTCAAGATAAGTTCAAATCATGACGCAAAGTCACACATCCTTGCTCAAGTTCGTGACAAGTAATACATACCCGACAATCTCATCTCCTGCCTCGCCACATACATGTACAGTCTTTGACAAAAGTTTATCTCCACTTGATGCCTTGACTATATTTCAAATACAACTGGGCCAATTTTAACACGGTTTGTTCCACATGAAAGTATATCACAAAAAGTCCGAAAATTTTGTAAACCCATATTCTGAGGTTAGCTTTATCTAATGGCATCAAAATTTCTTGAAAAGCAGGAAAATGTCAAATTATCAAAATTATGATAATCTCAAATATCTTAGCAACCACTCAACATATTTTGATGAAACAAAGCCCAAAATCCTTAGAATGTTCCACTCTATCAAAACTGCAACAAAAGTCACAAAAAAATTACATAATTAAAAATTTGATTTTTGGTGTTTTTTCTGGTGAGCTATTTACATACATGTAATTACGATATTTCAAAATATCCAAAATGTTGATGTATGTAGAAATATGACCAACAAGATATACTTTCATGTGGAACAAACTGTGTTAAAATTGGCCCAGTATTATTTGAAATATTCAAGGTATCAGGTGGAGATAAACTTTTGTCAAAGACTGTACTTCTCAAATTGCCCTTATATCCGATTGGCACTAATAATTGGGTTCTTTTCTCCAGTTTAATGTGGTATAATTAGAAGATCGACGGGAAACCCGGCGTCATATGCCGATGAAATTTCCCAATGTGCCAGTAAGGTCATGACAACTTAAAGATTAATTAGTCACGTTTAATTAAGGGGCCTCTAGAGGCAGCTTTTTAGTACTCGATATTGGTGTGATTAACACAGAATTGGTGGCATGGGGAACCAACTTGGGCATCATTTCTGAAGTAAAATTTCATCAATGTCAACATTTGATCCACAATTCATGAGTTCATGGTTACTAGCGCCATCTGTTGTATAGCGACAGTACTGTTAGTAGCCCAATAGCAAGCTGCCTCTAGAGCCCCTTTAACATCGTTGAGATCACGATCCTCCAAAAGTCCATTGTTATGATTTAATGAGCTGCGTCACATGTTCCCTCCATCTACAGAGGGAAATCCGCAGTGAAAGTTTACTAAGGGACATTTCTTCCAGAACGACCTCCTTCTTTATTATGGACATGAAACTTGAGAACTTGAGTCCGGAATCAGTCCATCCATTCATCTCTGCGAACTGGACACCTCCCAGTTCTGGACTACTCCAGGTATCCATAAAGTGACCCCTCACTGGACAGCGCCGGTAGAGCACACCTCTCTACTGAGGATGCAAAACTTCGGTCCAGAATCAGTCCATTCTATTCACCTGAATAGGGGGGGCCCGGACACCGTCAGACACAGGCCGACGGAGTTGCAAGGCGAGCGGCAAACACGACGGGGGGGGGGGGGTCTNGGTCTGGAATCTAGATGTGCTTAGATACGATTTCCAAGCATCTGGGGGCATGATTTCCTCATCTATTTGCTCATTTTTTCGGAGTTATTGACCCATTTTTTGCTGGTCTTCCAAAAATACGGGGGGCCGCACCCCCTCGGCCCCCCTCTGGATCCGCGCCTGTACTGGGACATCAAGTTTTGGACCATACCAAGATATCCATAATGGTCACCCATCAGTGGACAGCTCCACCAGAGCACACCCCTCTGTTCAGGACACAAAACTTAAGAATGAATTGGTCGCAATCAACTCCATTAATCAGGACACCGGTCAAATACGACGAAATTCACCAGACTTAGGGTGGTATTTTAGAACGTTCCTTAACGTTAAGGTCGACCTTAAGTCTATTGTAAAACCATCGAGAACAATAGATTTAAGGTGGACCTTAATGTTAAGGAACGTTCTAAAATACGGGCCAATACCTTAAGTGAAGGTTTCAAGTCATAGAAACAATTGACAACTTCCTTCCGTCAATACCAATGGAAATTTTATAATAATTGGCCCCGAACCAATTCGTGTCATCAACTGTTCGAGTGCTTCCCCTTTCGAAGAAAATTGCTTTCCTCATAAAGATGCAAGCGTTGGGTGAAACACGTTGGAATGACGACACGTGACACCAAAACCAGATTCTGGTGCGTTTTGTGGTGAGGTTCCTCCAAGTCAATCATTTCAATGTTGTTTAAATGACGCGTCCACACAGAAATTGTGCGGCATGTGGGTTCTCCTGCATGATTTCTGTGTGGAGGCTTTTGAAGTAGCGTTGAAGTGACTGACGCACTGCAAACACACCAGAATCAGATTCTTAGCGTGTTCGATTACTTCCACCGGCCCATCCTGAGAATCTCAGGTCATTTACGGTCGTACCCTCCCTCAATGCCCTGAGGACATCCACTCCGTTTCGGTGGGGAAGACGGCCATTCCCTCATGTGTACTCGCCAATTGGTAATTCACGAACAAACCATGCGAAGCAGTGGGGAAATGCCACTCGATGTAATGGACAAATATCGTGCCTAGTGCTACAACGTCTGCACATACATCTGGTATTACGAGTTACCGGATACCAGGCTCCTAGCATTGTATCTCATTCCATAATTTATGCATGCTGCCAAATGACAGCTGCCCCAAACACATGAACTGGATCATACCTTCGTGTTCTGATCCCATCAGTACGTCCTCGTTGACAAGATAATCCGTGAGAATCATGTTGACGCGAAGTTAATTCAGGAACAATCAGAAACTCAGCGAGTTTGTCAGCGACTCGAGAAATTTTCACAGCTACCATATTTGGGGTATGACCAAGACGGGATAGAAGCTTCACTGTGATTGGCTGGATTCGGCGGAGTCGATCACTCCGCTAGTTCCCCAACGAAATGGCATGGATGTCGCCAGGGTCTGAACCAAGCGCGAGTAGGGGAGCTGGTTGTGAAGACCCTGGGTGCGAGGATG
>NMRB01000814.1:127033-141481 GCA_002633025.1 Notospermus geniculatus | reverse complement strand
TGCTTTTGGGCTCACCAACAGGACTTGCTTTTGGGCTCACCAACAGGACTTGCTTTTTGGCTTACCAACAAGACTTGCTTTTGGGCTCACCAACAGGACTTGCTTTTGGGCTTACCAACAGGACTTGCTTTTTTAGCAGTCTTATCACCACCACTGATTTTACAATAACTAGTTTTAAATATGCGCCCGAACAAAATAGTCTTTAAAGACTATGTTTCAGTACCCTGAAGGAGAAGGAGGGTAGAACAGATGTTGATTACAAATATAGTGGAAATATCATCTTACCAACACCAGTAAGACGAGCAGACAAGAGGTCGAGCTACACCAAAACAGGTTGAAATCAAAATAGTCTTGAAGAAATCTAGTGGGTGGAATACAACCATGTCACAAAAGTCATCAGTCAACACAAACTCTACAATTACAGCAGAAAACATCCAAAATTAAGACATGACATGCTATAATTAGTCAGAGCTCAATTACAGTAGTTAACGACCCCACCGATCCTTCAGTTTCCACTGGTTGGTTGGTGACTTAACGATACTAATTAGGATGGTTTAATTAAGACCTTTTTGGGACAAGCTGCTCTCAATTTCTCTCAATTGACGCCACAAGCTAAGTCGCCAAAAAGTTTGTGACAGTGTCAGAAAATAATTTCGTCTGCCTACGCAGCTTCTCACCGCAGGAAAGGCGCCGGTGTGCCACAATAAGACACGGTTCACATTTGCTATTGTCTGCAATTGGATCCTGAAAATAAGCCAATGAACCAGATGCGACCATCAAAGAAGATTAACATTGGAAAATCTGTTGGGGACAAAATGGGGATAAATATGGGACAAAGTATTGCCCCTGGCTTATCCCTAAATAACAACACAGACAGTCAGTGAGATCTATTTTGAGATCCTGGCAGAAGATTTGGAGCAGTAATGAGGAGACTTTCCAGTTACAGAACATCTGAAGGAAAACAGTTGAACCACCCTATGTGGACACCTCTGCCGTGAGAACACCTCTATTCTACGGACAGCAGCGGTCAGTCCTGAATTGACAGTTTCTATTCTGTCTGACCTCTGTAACCAGGACACCATTCGTCAGTCCATGACACCTCTCTACAAAGGAATTCAACTTTCAGTTCCGAACTGGTCAGGACACCCCTAAATGAAGGACAGAACATGTCAGCCACAAATGCGTCCTCAATGTACAGTGGAACCTCCCTTAGCAGACACCCTCTGCCAGTAGGACACCTCTCAAATATGGACATCAAAGTTCAGTCCTAAACTGACCATTTCTATTCTGGGGCTCCTTCCGAGAAAAGACCAACTTGCCTGGCATACCGGCCGACATCGTCATCAATGGTGTCACTCGCTTCGGATTGAACACTCTTAGCAGTGCTTATGCATGAATGTATCCTCTAAAACTCCCCGGAATCGAGGAGAAATCTCGACTCGGTGAACTGGTCGCATCCATGTTGTTTTGACAATCAGCTGTCATTCTATCAGAACTTGCCCAATCAGTGATCGCGTAGTACCGGTAAATTCCATAGTAATCACGTGACGTGATGATTGACAGGTGCTCATTCATACTGGCGAAGCGCGGGAAAATGAAAACGAGGCTGTCTCGCTCGCCCCGGCGGTTCAGGACCACTTTAATAGAGAAGGTCCACTGTACTTCAACATTCAGCCAACTGGCCACTATTTGGAACGGATTCCAATATAGGGCCTACATGTACTCATTTCAACTCAACCCAGAAAAATATTTATCTCTCTGACTTGTTGTACATGTATATAATCCCCCTGTGACTTTTTGACTGAAAAACAACCTTTTAAGCGATTTAGGCCTGGATAATCAAAGTTAGGTGAATTTTGGTGTTATTTTTATTAATTACTGCCTTTAGTGTGGTTAAATGTGACCCCTACTTGGCCTTCTGAACTATTTGCCAAGTAGCTCATTCACTCAAATCTAATAGAGCAGAAAGGACCACTGGGGTCTCCCCGGAGGTCCTGCTCAACTTGGTGAAGGAGATCACGAGCTGGATAAGCGAACACATCACTGGTTCCCACCAAGTCTAAACAAATCCATCATGTAATCATGATTGGTATAGCTGTTTAAAGGAGTTAGATGCCGAAGTTGTAAACAAGCTGGTTTGTTTACAAATATGGTCGGCAAACTAGTTTTATTCCTTCGTAAAGGTGGCAGCACCAGTAGCGCCCCGTGATCGTTAGACTGGTGCCCGGTCCAATGCAACTCACGATATTCACGTCAGTACATATCACCGACAATAGGTGGCAGCACCGCAGGCGTCGTGTGGATAGAGAACCAGTGAGTGAGTGTTTACAACTTGGACGTCCAGCTCCTTTAAGTTGCCCCTTGGCATTCCAACATGGATCAAATGTCACTGATACCCAAACACCAGATTTGAGAGTTATGTCCTACATCTAGGAACGGGCCTGAGTGGATTATTATAAAGATGGGGCCAAGGAAGAGTGTTGGGTGTCAACAAGGGGACAAAAAAATGGTGTACGGTTAAAGCGAATTGATATCATCATTGACGTCATAATTCGCACGTCAGCCATGTTGGACGTCATCTGACGCTACGAATGCATTGGACGTGCCGTCCAACATAGGCATCTCGTCGCCGCTGTGACGTCATAAGCGTCGCTGCACGTCCTCTATAGCTGGGGTAATATAATGTAAAGCGCACTGAGCAGTCCAACTGGAAATGTGCTATATAAGAACGATATCATAAAGAACGGCATCAAAGGAACATTTCACTTACTTGAACTTTTGAGGGCCGAGACGCCCACAGGCCACATAAGACGATCACAACCATAGTTAATCCAGCTTGGTCCCGATAAGAATTTTATCGATTCAGACGACGAAAAGAGATTCATTCCTTAAAATCACCCAATCAACAGATCATTGCCCAGTGTTTATCTTCCACTCTCAAAATCTCAAATATCCACTTTCCTCAAATGTCTCACAGTCAAATCAGGCCTAATCCTTTAGTGAAACACCACTACCACAAACCCCCTGTCCTCTGCGTGCTCCAACCATGTCAAACCTAACCAGATTATAACCAAGCTACTCACAGACCCAAACAAAGTTTAACGGGCTCTGAATAGCCGACCTATCCCAGAGTTCCGTGCTGGCACGTGGCAGGGAATCGTTGAAGTGTCAATTCACTATGATCCTTTGACAATCTTGGGTGTCAACAATAAGGGTGGATTTTAAAGAGCCCTAGTCATTCAGTTCTAAATTTCACTTTCTTTATACTATAGTTAATCTGAGTTTCGGTGAAACTTTTCAATCTGAAGAAGCTGTTTTTTTACTATTATACCTCTCATATAGCACACGGTACTGGGGCTGTTTCCTACATTGACTTTAAGCTAATGGTACCATTAACTTCAATGCATTTTCCATTTGTTTAAAGGTACCATTAGCTTAAAGTCACTGATGGTGACCCCCCCCCCCCGTATTCCAAAATCCTGCATCCACCCCTGGTGATGTCAAATTTCATGACGTTCTTGGACTGCTAAGTGGTAGTGGCATCTAACGACAGGAGTCTCCCATTGCCACAAGGTGGACATGACAAGGCACTCACTTCCCGGGAAGTATTACAGTCCGGCTGCCACAAGGCGCACGTGACTAGACATTCACATATACTATCTCTGCCAGATAGGTACCCCTTTAACACCTGGGTGGGGTGAGCCAATTGAGGTAAAGAGACTTAGCCAAAGCCTCACACCGAGTGGGGATTGAACCCAGGATCTTCTGACCGCTAGCCAGACCCGAGCCACTGCACCACAGCAGCTCCTTCAGAAACAGCTGTGAAACGTCTCAAATGGGGAGCGCCAATTGGTCACGTGATGACTACTGATAGAGCAGACGAGACACCTAGCGTTGACCTAGGCCCATTGTTCGAGAGATGCGGTTCACCAAGCACGGCCAATCACACCTTGAATCGTCATGAATAATAGGTGGCATTGGTGTACTATCAGTTCAAAACCACGCGTATATTCTCGCGTGGTCTGCGTGATCGGGGTTCCCTATTACCCACCCCAAAACACACCAATAGTTTCTTTATCATGGTAACCCATTCACCAAGGAGGCCATGACCCTGACACAACGGGGGGTTGATTCAGGGGGTGGGCAATAAAAAACTCATTATGCGACATGCCAAAGAGATCATCATCATCTTGGACAGATGGTGAACAATTGTATCGAAGGATTCTGTACGTGATGTTCAAGATTTCATTCAAAGTCGACAAAAGCCCTTTTTACTCCAACTCAGTTGAAGCGTGCCGAGCTCGTCCTGGAGCAAGCCTGTCACAGTATTAACACTTTCACCACCAGACTTTTTTCAACATTTTTTAAACATTTACCTAATTTTAATACAAAGTATCTCAATACAGGAAAGGGATAACTCCTAACACAATATAGCAGCAGAACAAGGAAGTCGCCAGCTTCATTTTGATACCAATATATCTGCTATCAGTACGAAACTTTTATGAACATAGTCTGTAAATAAGGCCGTTTTTTCATTTTTTCCACGAATATCAGAAAAAAAATAGAAAAATGCATTAGCAGCCATATTACGTAATGCATTCTCCAATAAAACGGATATTTCAAAACGATGTTACTCCAAAACCATTTGACCGTTCTTCACGAAATTTTCTCCAGTTGTTCATGGTACTGCCATCTATATTACTGTGCAAAAACCACAAAAAAACGGAAAAAACGGAAATTTCTGTTTTTGGCGGTGAAAGTGTTAATGATGGAAAGGCTAAAGCTAGGAATCCACCATTGATTTTCAAGCTGATTTTGCACTGCGACTTGCTTTGCAACTGGGCACACGATCGCCTTTGTGGACTCACCAGAGTGATTTCCACCAATGGCAAAGATAATGACAGTAATGACCGAAGAGTCAGTGCATGCAGCGCCCCTCTCGCCGTGATACTTAACTACAATGTAGTAGTGTGACCTCTCGCCGGGATTTTCGTACACACGGGTATTTTCAACAGGTGTAACCGTAGCTATTGTGAATGAGAGAATTTTCCACCCACTTGACACTTCACAATTGGCCACTTGATCGCTAAAAAGGCCCCGTCACATATCCACTCCAGGGCCCGTACGCCAAATAAAAACAGACATTTTTGCCAATTTCGTATGGTGCCCGGCCAGCTCCCTTACGGTTCCCATGGGTACAGGGAAATTTTTCACCAGCTGTACGGGCGCCGCGGTGCTGAGCTGGCTGCTCCCAAATCTCCCGGCGTTTTCACCTGACCGGTAGGCCGTAGGAAGCCCATAGTGGCCCCTACGGGTCCCGGGCGGGCTCCGCACAATTTTTTCTGCCAATTATCGTGAATGAAATGGTCCATGGACCATGTGCTCACCGGGTTGGACATAATAGTCTAATGACAGAGGGAGGTACATATCAGTGGTATGAGCAATCTCGGTCAAGTCACTCCCAGCTAGGACTTTGATGATTTTTGGGTTATGCCACCTGGCGCCACATTGTATGTTTGATCGAGCCGGAACTTCACATGCACATAAAGGTCATCTGCAGGGGACCACATAGCACATTGGAGTGCTTTGGGTCAAGTCGTTCCTGAGTTACAGCACTTTGATAATTTTCGGGTTACGCCACCTGGCGGCCATATTGGATGTCCGATCGGGCCGAAACTTCACATGGTCATAAAGGTCATCTGCAGAGGTCCACATAGCACATTGGAGCGCTTTGGGTTAAGGCGTTCCTGAGTTACAGCACTTTGATGATTTTTGGGTTACGCCACCTGGTGGCCATGTTTGAAGTCAAATCAGGCTGAAATTTGACGTGCTTGTAAAGGTCATCTAGATGGAGGTAAATATCAAATTTGAGCCCTCTGCGTCAAGCCGTTCCTGAGTAATAGCACTTACTTGATTTTCAGGTTACGCCACCTGGCGGCCATACTGGATGTCCAATCGGGCCGAAACTTGGTATTTTTAAAGGTACCCCTCCAATGCATGTTTATGCAAAATATGAAGTCGCTCGGTGAAATAATAACAAACTGTGAGAGGTTCGTCACTTTTGTCGAACTTTGACCTCTGTGACCTTGAAAAGTAGGTCAAATCAAAAACTCGTTATATATGTCATGTATCCTCATTAGATACACCTATGATAAAAATTTGGAGATGATCCAGTCATTAGTTCAGGAGTTATTGCACTTTTTGTGTTTTTGGTTTTGGCCACCTGGTGGCCAAGCCAACAATCGAATCGGACCGAAACTTGGTGTCATGGGTCATCTGACCTAGGGCTATGTATGTACCAAGTTTCAGATCCATAGCCCCAGCGGTTACGAAACGTGCCCTGCTAACGGAACACGACGACGACGACGACGGACGACGACGGACGACGCCGGACGACGGACGCTTCACCATCGTAATAGCTCACCCCGGTGAGCTAAAAAAGATTGAGGGGCCCCTTGTGGTGCTCAAGGGTGCCACACGGCACCCGGCCTGGCGCCTTGAGGACCCCGGTCGGGTGCCTTGCGGCGCATCTGTTCATCGGACGGAGCCAGGAAGCTTACCGCACGGCATCCAGCCGGCACCTTTACGGTTTGTTGACGGGCGTCTTGCGATTACTCTCCACCAACTTCCACCGGGCACCGTCGGGCGCCGTAGAATATGTGACCACACACAACGTAGACATGAAAATCGTTGGACCTGTACGGTCTCTGAAATCCACGGCAAGCCGCCGGGTGAGGAAAATCGTACGGGGCCCAGTGGATATGTGAGCTAGGCGTAACCAAGGACTGAACAGGCCTACAGAGAGAAGCTAACTTACTTCACACTTGTTTGCATCTCCTCCCTCAAACAGGCTATTAATTCCACCCATTCTACATTGTCTTCCAGAAATGTGACTTCCATATAAGATCAGCGTGAGGAAGTAATAAGCATAACTCGTCGGATTGGACATGTCACATGATTAACTCATCACTCACATCACGAAATGCCCCAAACAGGTTGTTTATTTACTAACAAACGACAAACGCATATTACTTCTAATACATGTATGTCCTATATCTTGGGTAACACATCACTGCCTTCGAATGCACTTGACCCGATCTGGGCTAAATAGAAAATTCAATTTTCAATTGATGGGTCTTGTGTGATGTCACACAATGCAACATGGTCGGGTTTTTTTCATTGTCCGATATGCAGAAAGTAGGTCTGTGCACAGATAGAGGCTTTCATACAACTTCAAGAAGTCATTGGCACAACAAATTAAAAATATTGAATTCAGGACTGAGAACTAAATACGCCATTATAAGCTCTACAGACAACATTGGGCAAATTTAACCCTTTGCAGCCTGAATAAGTTTTAGGAAATTTATAATTTTCGACAGTTGTTTTGAAAAGTATATTTACACTTATCCTAGAGATGGCTTGGTGGGGGGCTAGAATCATTTTCCAGGCCAGAAGGACCAGGCTGAGGATCGTCAATATTCATGTCACTATCATCACCCCCCAAATCAGACCCCCCACGGGCTGCCGGGGATACCAGGGACTGTGTACTGTGTGCACCATATACATCTGTGCATGCATTTTTTTTCGGAATCGTCATTGCTGTATTCATCGCCGTGACCTGCGCCATCTAAATCCATGCATTATCATAAATTTGGGCTAACACCTCCCCTAGGCTCATGTGGGCCCTATCTGTGGCCATCCAGGGCGGGCCGTCACGAAACTCCGATAGCACTAACAGTGCCTAACAGAGAGGTATGCAATGGCTTTTACCATTACAGAATTTCTCTGTTAGGCCCTGTTAGTGCTATCGTAGTTTCGTGGCGGTCGCCCCTGACCTTTGAACCTCCCCAAAAATCCATCGAATCAATCAAGTTCTACGTCTACGTAAACTGCCATTGCTCAGCTATAAGACCATGCAGTGGTGTCGCACTGCGATCAACGAGTGAACTACGGCGCCCAATTCAAATAGCGTATGTTGGAATCACCACTGCAGTGGCAATTTGGGTGCAAAGGGTTAATGTCCAGAAGAAGGAAACTTGTGCACTTGTCAAACATTCGGAACACCTCGGGTCTTTCCGTCATTCTTCGGGAAAGCCCCTCAGATGTCCTACAGTCATTCGCGGAGCGATTCTGTACGTGATCACGACCAGAATGGTTAGGCTGCCGCATCACTCACGACAAGTAGCCACCTCCGCAAACAAAATATAACATCTGCAAACCCTGGCTGTCTGAAGGCGTGTTTATCGTTCAAATATCAATAAATTGGTATATATTGATACGCTGTATGTAAACTTGAAGGTGACACTCCAGTAATGTGGTTAATAACATATTTTGGTGATCATGCCGGGCAAGTGGGAAAGTAGCTCTCGCCACTTACGTATAATATACGTTGTAATGAAATCCCTCAAATCGTTACTCGACGCAAGGGCCCAACGCGCCGCGTAGCGGCCAACAGCGAAGCTAGCCAAAGACTTTTCACAGGTCACTCAATAAAATTGGACTCATAGATGAAATGCGTCTAATGTTCAGATGGAACATACCGGACGGTTGATTCACGTTTTTAGTGACTGTGAACGTAGATGGGTACATTATGTAGCGATATGCTGACAGATTTGCTGGGGACTTGCTCTGTGGATGTTGTGAAATGCGATTTTTGGAAGATTATTCTGATTTGCAACGTCATTTTTAATTAGGTAACATAAAAATATGTTGAGTAGCTGGGATATGTTTATAAACATTTATTGAGCAGCCACCGTCATGACGTGGCCGGCTGGCGCATCGGTAGAGCGTCCGGCTCTGAATCCGGGGCGCCGGGTTCGAGCCTTGCGATAGGAATTTTTTCACGTGTCAGTTTCTTTGTTTATTTTTTTTGCTGAAAACGTTTTCTCGCAGGATGAATATCTCCCCAGCCCTTCCATTTCCCTACAAATCTGTATTTGCTAATAAATACTTATAACCACAGATCCCTGTCAGCTGCCCTGCATTCAGAGAGACTTTTCACTAAAGTCTCACTGAATGCAGGGCAGCTGACTACCATCGACATTCCCCTCCCAGTCACCAAAAATATCAACACCACAACTAACGTTCAAGACTACTGGATAGAATTCACGTAAAACGCATGGACAGCATTGGATCAGTACACTATTGACATGATCGAGTACTAAAGTACACAAAATGATCATAATGTGTGATTTTCGTCATTTCAATACTATATATTAGCGAACTATTTCTTAGCGGAGATACACTCCGCCAGTCTGCGTAATCGGCGCGCCGCATCACATTTCAATATGGCCGCTTTTGTATGACATTAGAGATTGAAATCTGGCACAGTTTCAAGTTCTAAGTTGAGAATGCTTGTCAAAGAGAGTTACTACCACATGAAGATCAGATATTGGGTTTGGAACCTCAGAGATGACATGTGCTGTGTTTTGACAGCACCATTCTGGCAGCTCAACAAGTTGACCCATAAAGCACGGTTTGCGGTCCGGCATCCGGTGTGCGTTTTCCGTCCAGAATGCCTCAATGTATTTTCTTTTAACCGTTTATACAGAGCGCGGCTACCGCACTCGCCGTTCCGGTGTCCGGACACCGTGCCGCATTGAATGCCTCCAGAGCAATTTCTGTACGGTCGCCACAATGCCGGATGGGCCTGAACCAATCAGCGGACTGTTTTAATGTGAGGAAGGAGTTTATCACGATAATAGCTGCCGTCGAGAAAACCGTGCCCGTTTCACCGCATCCTGTTGGAACGTCAAAACGGACAAGCCGCATTCCCGTTCCGCAGGCCGTAACCGTATGACGGATGCCGGACCGCAAACCGTGCTCTGTATAAACGGGGCTTTAAGGTGCCCACAGGTCGACATTGCATCCTGAAGCAACTCGCGGCAAGTAGCTTTCCGGCGATGGAAGCAACTCGGAGTGACTGATCAGTTGCCGATTTTGTTGACCAGAGTGCACTTGCGTCTCCGAGCAACTGCCAGATGCATCATGAGCGTCCTGTTCGAGGTATAACTGCCAGTTGCTTCCTCTCAATCGCTGAAATGTCGACCTGCGCGTGGTGGGTTTTTTTATCTCCGACGGATCCGTCAAGTATTAATGCTTCAAGATGCAATGTCGACCTGTGGGCACCTTAACAAGATTTTCACAATTTCCAAGGGCCCCAGCCAGAATATTATAGTACAGTCCCCCCTCGGAGTCCAAGGGTTAAGTTCGTACTAATGCGGAGTTCGTAATAGTGAGGATTTACATACATGTCATGAAATTTTGGGAGCCAGACGTTGGGTTCATAATATCCGGGAGTTTGTAAAATAGAGGTTCGTAAGAGCGAGGGAGCACTGCATCTGTATTTTGTATTTGATTTTTCCGTTCTTTTAATAATAGTCAATCGGCAGCAAATCACACACAGGAACAGGACTGAGAAATCACATTCTTTCGGCCGAATCATTGAGAATAATGCAAAGAAATTCAGTCCTGAAATACAAACATCTACAAGAAATAAATATCTACCAAGAAGGGATGGTAAAACTAATATCTGAGTGAGTGCAGCAGGAAACGATGAAGGGCAGAGCAGTTATAAATTTATGGTTAGTTCAACCTTCAGTTCATAGATGGCAGCACAATACAGCACAAGAATTCCTTTTCCAATGATCTGCTTTATCTTGGTGAAACTTTTACTTGGAATTGGGTTTTATAAAGCCTGAGAAGCACACTAGGCGATATTGCAAGCCGTTTGCTCAGGAGACAGCTCGCGTGTGCCTGTGAGTTTCCCACCAAAAAATACGCGCACACGCGAGCTACATACCTGCTAAACAAACGGTCTCGACTGACTTTTTGCTAAAGCAGATAGCTCCAGTGTGCGGCAGGCTTAACTCTGCAAGTGAAATACACTAAAGCTCCGTTCACACTGGGCTTTTAAAACGGTTTGAAAACGTTTTAAGATGTTAAAACGGTTTAGGGTGCCACACTAGAGCCCTCTTAAAACGGTTTGAAAGGCGTTTTAACGAAAACGGTTCCAGAAGTGGTTTCAAAACGACTCGACGTCATTCGGGCGCGACAACCGTTTTGAAAACGCTTTGGTGACTGTAGTGTGGCACAGTAGTTTTTGGTCGAAAGCGTTTTCCGTAAAACGTTTTACGGAAAACGCTTTCAAGTCGGTTTCAGTGTGAACACAGCTTAAATATGTACGGATTTGAGCCAAAATCCAAAGGTTGTCAGTTGCTATCGCCACTTGTGACGAAGTGACCGCACTGATATGAGCCTACTTAATAGCTAACTGCCAATTGGGTCCCTTTTAGATGTGAAAATGTGCTGACAACATTTCGGTTCACTCAATCCTACGTCTACCCAAGGAAAAGTATCATATCTAGTAATGTTGAAATCATTTCATACTATTTAACGCACCAAATCTGGGTTTCTGCCAGAGGGGAAAATGGGCATCCCAAGAACATTATTTGTGGATAAATCCGCCCCCAAAATTTTCAGAAAGAATTTTTTTTCTTTATAAACTTGTCTTTTTTCTTTTCCAAACATCATATTATAACATCATGTTATCTTGCAGTCTATTTTCATTAACAACGCCGTCAGATGCCTGGGAATCGCGTCTCAGGGACTTAAAAATCCAAATTTTTCTGGGCGAGGGCCCCCAGACCCACACTCGGCCCCAGTGTGTATCCGACGTCTCGGTCTTCCACACACTGGCACTTTTGGGGCTCAAAAGCCGGTAACACCACTAGATGGCACTCCACTGGGCTCCAGCCAATCACCACGCTTTCTCACTCAGGAAAACCCAACCTCGTCCCCAGGGGTATAGTTCGCTGAGACAACCCATATTGTCAGAAAGCGAACGACCCCTGGGAACGAGGTTGGGAAAACCGAAGGACCCGTGCTGCCACCACGTGGTCGTCACGACTGTTAATCTCTAAAAGAGCCAGACGCGGAGTGTGATTTACAGAAGGGGTGAGCCCGTAGCATCTGGCCAAGCGAGACTACCCCAGACCCCGCTGGAGTGGGTGCTTTCGGCACCCGCCGTGGTCCATCCCAAAAATATTTTTTTCTGGCAGAAACCCTGCAAATTCTCAGGTCACATATGTTAGAATAAAGGCCCGTTTCCACTATAGCGGATTCCGCGGAGGTTTCCGGCGAGCGGTGCGGTTTTCACGGGGCTTTGGATAATCCTTTGATGGTTTAACAATACAATGGCCTATTGATTATCCCAATGCCTGTGAAAACCGCTCCGCTCGCCGCAAGACGCGGCAGAATCCGCTATAGTGGAAACGGGCCTTAAGAGAGAAGTTGTGAAGTTATGACGTCTACACTAATTCTGAACACACTGCTGAAATTTGTTAGAGTCGGTGACAAGCGGAGGGAGTTATGATGAGCCGTGATGAAGTTAACTTTGAATATTTACCACAGCTTTTCTTTTTCTAATGACTGGTTTATCCTAAAACACAGCAAGAATGTGAACAGAGCTCAAGTTAAGAGTGCAAACAATAAACCCACGATTAAATTAGGTCATTTTGTGGTGGAATTAAGATGTTCAAAGGTGTTAAACATGTTTGGACAACCTCCTTCCCGATGGTCAATGATGGTCCGTCCACTCCTCTTCATTCCACAACCCAAACTGGCATGACGTCAACCGAACACATGCTCCACTCTAATTATTCAGTCTGTGTTTGGAGTGCAGTCTGGCGCAGGCTTACGGTGGTCTCCATACAGCCGGGCAGGTAGGTAATAGAGGAATGGAAGGATCTCGAGCCAGGAGTCGAGCCAGAAATGAATGTAAATCTGCACTTACCACAGTGAATTCATTATACATGGGCAAATCGTAGACAGCCTGCGGTAGCTTCCCGTCGTCGTCATCCATATATGATGTCGTTTTAGGAGGCAATGCCGGCGCATACGAATCACGAGCTTTGTCCATGACGTCTCGTTCCCGAGGAACGCGTGACAGGAATCCGCCATCGCTGCAAGGAGAACGTAAGATTTTAGAGTGTGATCCATCGTTTTTGGAGTTCTATGCCGACGTCAGGTTGCACCTGTGATTGCCTGCACCACAACGGAACAGTCGGCATCAAGCGAAGAAATTATGGTAAGGTCGCACAAGTGAAAACATGAGCGCTCATCATGGAACGTGCAGCATCAGTGCGCAGGGAACTGTAAGGCTACGGGTTTACCGAACGCGATCCGTCGTCCTGTGCATCAAAGGCTGTGTTATTTTCCGCCGCACTGCACGCAAACAAAGGCTCCCAAACGATAAATCGCATGCGTTGCCCTGTCGCATGCGAATTCGCATTCGGTATACCCGTAGGTACACTCCTCTCGCAGTNGCCGAACTCGGCTGACTCACGTGATTATTATACGTTTCATAATGTCTTATATGAGGCACACTATTTGAGGTTGGAATGCCGGAGACTCGGTTGCTACTTTCGCTTCCGGGTCGCTGCGGAGCGTTTTTCCGCCGGTCGATCACATTGCGCTCTTCTGATATGACATCACGTGTTGTGCCGCCAACCGTCCGCCGGGCATAACGTTTGCTTGGTGACCTGGAAAAGAAGGCACCGATTGTTTTCTGAATGTGTGGTTAGATGTGTTTTCTTTTCCAAAAGTACATGTATAAGTATGGGAAGAGTTGAAGTCCAGTGGATGACTGCAAAAAAATTTCATAAAATTGCAACCAGTGCGATCAAAAAATGACCAGTGTGTCAGTCAAAACTCTAAATTTATGAATTCATGGTAAGAGGCCAAGAAAGCGGACTCATGCATGCGTGCCTATGAGAGGTGATGAAACTGTGTTCCTCT
Organism: Notospermus geniculatus; assembly: GCA_002633025.1. Taxonomy (NCBI): domain Eukaryota; kingdom Metazoa; phylum Nemertea; class Pilidiophora; order Heteronemertea; family Lineidae; genus Notospermus; species Notospermus geniculatus. Next base: position 127,684 of record NMRB01000814.1, on the reverse strand, counting down.
CATTCATAGAAGACCTGTTGTTCATCATAGCAGAGCTAAAACAAAGATACCGGTATGCATAAAAGATTACAGAAATCTTGAGAAACCATGCAAACACTGGAACACATATTTAAAGCCAAAACTACTGACAGGACAATTATTCCCACAACAACAACATGGGACTGTTACGAACTGACTCTCCAGGTCCACGTGCGGTTATAGGAGCTGGACAGCAACTAAATTTGTATTTGATTTTTTTCCATCAGGGCCAAAGCCATAACATTATTGGCCCTGGGAAACAAGGAAGAGGCCATCTGAAGCTACTCGTGTTCCTCAATCGGATGGGGTCTTTTTCCCTTGCAAAAGCGCAAGGTACATATACAAGGCACCGCGGCTTGCTGAAGGGACATGAAGAGCCAGGAATGATTAACTAAACCCGTTAACTACGTAATTAATTTTTGTTAACATTTACCTTTTTTAGAAAAAAATTTGCCAAAAGAAAAGCATTTGACACATAAGGTTCCAGACGTAATATAACGTCCTATGCACTGTGAAGCATCGTTTCTTTGCCAGGCGTACTATACGCCTTATGCAAGCTGAGATCCTTGGGTGTTTTCGGGGGTTCCCCGGCTTTCGTAATGACGTATAGTACGCCGTACCCAGTTAACGGGT
>NMRB01000814.1:83492-98005 GCA_002633025.1 Notospermus geniculatus | reverse complement strand
GAGGGGGGTTGATCAGACAACTCCCATCTCCTCCCTGAGATTATCACAAATGCTAAAGTGGTGAAATGGTGAATAAACGTTCATGTCTACCTCATCACTTACGAGCTCGCGTCTCAACTGGATAAAAAACTGCCGTCGTTTGAACGATATTTTTACTATTTTTGCCCTGAAAAACGAGATATTATGACTAAGTTTAAACATAATACGGCTCGCAATTAAAAATCTTTTGAAAACGATCGAGGGGGACAGTTCACTCACTCCTAAGGGCATCTACAAGAGATCGGTGCCGCCCTATCCAGACTCCGCGCCAACGGAGATCAATTTGACTCATAACAAACGTTATTTATAAACAATGTAGACTGTCAATATCAACTGAAATAGCAGTCTACCACCAATAAACACACCGCGATTATCATTTATTAGTATTTCTTACATGATGTGGGTGGAAAAATGAACGTTTCGGATAACAAAGGTCTAAACCTAGATGGATGGAAAAACAACCCAGATTACAGGAAAATCAAGGTGCTGTCTATCCCTAAAGGTGCATTCACACCAAAACCTGATTCCGGTGCGTTTTGCAGTTCAGTTCCCGCAAACCAATCGTTTAACGCTATTTCATTGTAGCATCTACACAGAAATCGTGCAGGAGAACCCACATGCCGCACGATTTCTTAAAGGGAGACATGCGAAAAAAATATTGCCCGGCGGGCACAAGTTGTCTTTGTTTTGATTAACGCACAGCGCCGTCTGTTAATACACGGTGACACTACGCTACCGCACAGGCCCCTGGAAAGCGATCAGTGAGTTTAGAACACGTATTTAACCAAACGTATCTAAAACACACCACGAGCTCACAAATTCGTGAGCTCGGGGTGTGTTTTTTACAAACTAGTGTTTTTTGATCAGATACGTGTTCTAAACTCACTGACAGCTCTCTAGGGGCCTGTGCAGTAGCGTAGTGTCACCGTGTATTAACAGACGGCGCTGTGCGCTAGTCAAAACGAAGACAACTTGTGCCCGCGGGGCAATATTTTTCGCATGTCTCCCTTTAACTGAAATAGCATTGAAACATTTGTTTATGGGAACCCCACCGCAAAATGCAACGGAATCCGGATTTGATGTGAACTGGGCCATTTTAACACGTTGACTGCCGGCTACGAGCATACTCGTAGTCACTGGTGTCCTCCCCATTGCCAGCTACGTATATACTCGTAGTACGCCTAATGCATTTTCTGTTAATGTTGATAAGCTTGGCAATGACGAAGAGCCTCCCAATGATCATACTGGCAGCAGGGAATGACCAGATGTATGGGAACACGCTAGAGGGCGTACAGCTATGGCTCGTAGTTGGCAATATGAAATAACTTGAAATAGGCCTGGTAGTCGTGGCTATGGCGGATGAAATGAAATTTTAGCGATGGCAGTCAACGTGATAAGGCAAATCCTCTTCTTTTTGAACTTACCATGAGAACGTATTTATTTTCATGGAATTTTGAAAGACGACTAGACCGGCGGACGTCACACCCAGCTGAATTTCTAAATTACTTTGATCCTGAAATAGAGTCAGAAATGAGGGGTTTTATATAGAGGTTCTTCACGTGACGTCACAACTCCAAATATCCGCCATGTTGGCCATCAAATGACGCAACGTCACAGCATCAACACAGCGTTTTTGACGTGGTTTGTACGTTGTCGGCATTCATCGGACCTCTTCTACACTGTTCTACAGCAAGCCGTATGGATGATTCGATTTGTTTTCAACACGGTTTTCACACCAGACCAACTACTTATGCTCAGAAACTGGGAGAGGTAAAGTGATTTGTATGCTCCCAGTGGTCTGTACGGGCCGCTGAATGTTCGAACCGAGAACAAGATGGCAGCCTCCATGGCGTCATTTTGACGGCCAGTATGGCGGCCGTGTGACGTCAGTGAAGAACCTCTTATAAGGGATATGAGGGATACGGACACTCTGTTAGTCTCGCGTCACCAGCCTCTCTCTCTTACAGGAGAGAGTCTGGTAGCAAAGGCCAAAACTTTCGTTACCGCCAGGTGGCGAGTGTCCAGCTCAGAGCATCCGAATCTGATTGGCCAACGGCTGATTAAACATGGCTGCGCCCATGAAACGCATGATGAACAAACAAGGAACGAAATAGTCCGAGGGAAATGTTACCTTTTTAACACGTTTTATCGTGGTTTTCACCGATTGATATGTAGAAGCGATCGAGCCTGGCCGTTTGAGGTGGATCGCTGATGAAATAAAGTGGAATTGTATTGTATCAGGATCGATTTACCGTCTGGCTGAACTTCGACTCCCTGGTCGGAAGTGACCTAATCCATGGCACAAAATGTAAGTCCTATTGTACAATCGGCTTATTCCGGCAATCGATGGCCATGGATAGTCGTTCCTACCGTGCTAAAAAGGTAAATTTTCCCTCAGACTCATTCGTTCATCATGCGTTTCATGGGCGCAGCCATGTTTAATCAGCCGTTGGCCAATCAGATTCGGATGCTCTGAGCTGGACACTCGCCACCTGGCGGTAACGAAAGTTTTGGCCTTTGCTACCAGACTCTCTCCTGTAAGAGAGAGAGGCTGGTGACGCGAGACTAACACTCTGTCAAGTTTTAAAAGTTTACTCAAGACATATCTTTTTAGACAGGCTTTTGGGTAACTTTTAACTTTACATTACTATTCACAGTTTTCAGTCTTTCTTTGTTATGTTATAATGGAGGTCAAATTGTGCATAAATCATCTGACCTTCTCCAGCAAAAGCAGGCGCTTGTCGCAAGTGATCATCACTGGTCATCAGTTTATTCAACTATTATCACTGCTGTCTACCACTGTTGTAAACCTGCTGAGACGTACATTTCAGCTGTTGTGTAATAAAGTCATCATAAACCAACTCCCCTCTATTGCGACAAGCGCCTGTGTGTGCTGGAGCGGGTCACATTTTTCTATCAACTGTATTGCCAACTACTTCAGAAATCTGTGCAACTAGGCCTACAGTTCATTCCAAATCCCAGTGGCGCGAGGTTTTCAGCTGATATCTCTACAACAGCTGGGTCAAATTCAACATACCATACATCAATTAACTTGTCTTTCTTGCTGGTATCTTTCTGCTATCTTCATTTTTCGCTTAAGGCCTGCATAACGGATCCCTTTCTCAAAACCCATTTCATTCGCTGTGCTGTTCAGTGCAGTTTACACGTGCACGATGCATTGCGTCATTTCAAAATGGCCGCCATTTCGGCCGTAAACACGAACTGTGATTAGTGAAAGAACTTTTTTCTGTCACATTTTTCGGGAAAATGACAGTGATGATGGCTGTACCGCCAAGAAAGACAAGTCGATTGACGTATGTTTCATCAAAATCGGCCTAGCCGTTGCGGAGCTATCGTTGATAAACCTCGCACCAATCGGAACTGGAATGGAGAGTAGTATCATCAAACTACCAAGGCCAGGGCCTAGAGTTAAACATGAATTCTCATGGATCAACCGCCTAAACAAAGGTGTCTACCGTTAAGTGATCATGTGCTATCAACATAACTGATACACACTTTTCTGAAGAAAGCAGAACTACCACAACTTGGTGCAACAATAAACAACGGTATGAGAAGACAACACAATTTGATCTCAATAGTTAGTAAAGTGTTAGCGATACAACAGCAAGGTGATAGCATCGGAACAGAAGGTGAAGTGGTGTTTTCACAGGAGACAAGATAAGACGGAGTAAAGGCGCCTCTCCACGTGAAAGTTTTCTCGTGCAAGTTGGCTTTCTATGGGCAACTCAACTGCGAGCAATTGTTTACGTCATTGGCCCCAGCGTAAGCCGTGAGGAACAAATAATGGTGAATTGCCCATTGTGAGCCAACTTCTGCGAGAAAACTCTCACGTGGAGAGGCGCCTTAAGAATGGTAGGGAGTGAAAGTATGAAGTGGATAGTGGGTTCTTGGATGCTGTTTTGAAGGCGCATGCAAAGGAATGTGGTGGAGTGGAGAGGCCTGTTTCCACTACAGTGAATTCCACTACAGTGAATTCCGCTGCGGTTTGTCGCTGGCGGTGTGGTTTTCACAGGCGCTGGGACAACACCATGTACTGTTAACCATGCATCCAAGGATTATCGAAAATCCTATGAAACCACACTGGTTGTTGCAAACCATGTCGGAATCCCGTTGTAGTGGAAATCGAGCTTTAGCCATCAGTTGGTAAATACTCAGGTAACATGGAAGTCTTCAGGCGAGACTGCGGAGTGTGAAAGTCGGCATCTAAGTGTGTGGTGAATATCTATAGGCGAGTGTGTGGTGAATGTCTATAGGCGAGTGTGTGGTGAATGTCTATAGGCGAGTGTGTGGTGAATGTCTATAGGTAAGTGTTTGGTGAATGTCTATAGGCCAGTGTTTGGTGAATGTCTATAGGCCAGTGTTTGGTGAATGTCTATAGGCGATTGTGTGGTGAATGTCTACAGGTGAGTGTGTGGTGAATGTCTACAGGTGACATTGGGGTGAATATCTACAGATGAGTGTGTGGTGAATGTCTGTAGGTGAATTTGTGGGGAAAAGTCTACAGGTGTGTGTGTGTGTGTGTGGGGTGAATGTCTACAGGCGAGCGTGTGGTGACTGTTTACAGGCGAGCATGTGGTGAATGTCTATAGGTGAGTGTGGGGTGAATGTCTACAGGTGAGTGTGTGGTGAATGTCTATAGGTGAGTGTGGGGTGAATGTCTACAGGTGAGTGTGTGGTGAATGTCTATAGGTGAGTCTGGGGTGAATGTCTACAAGTGAGTTTGGGGAGGATGTCTACAAACAAGTGAGTGTGGGGTGAATGTCTATATGTGAACGTGAGGTGAAAGTCTACAGGTGAATGTTTGGTGAATGTCTACAGGTGAGTGCATTGAATGTCTACAAGTGAGTGTGTGGGAATGTCTACATGTGAGTGTATGGTGAATGTGTACAACTTCAGCAGGCGAGTGCGTAGTGACTGCTTACAGGCACTGCATGGAGTGTGACATAACCCACCCCTGAAATCCTCACCAGATTGGCAAGAATTTCATAGGTGGCGCTATGGTGCGGTGTGCTACCTGCTACATCCCACGTGCAGCTATAAATGCTTACCCTTACCCTAGCATTATGTAAATCGACTCCGTACATTTCCAACCGCTTCGCTCGATCCAAGTAATTGAATTCTGCATCTGCTGGATTTTGACCTCTGAAATGGGAAGTTGATCATTCCATTCACCCCTGAACTTAACAAGAAAATCTGAGCATCATAACAAGTACATTACAGTATGGAGCACAACTGACCTACCATTATCCTCGTACCTTCTGTGTACCGTATACGCAAATATTTTCGTGAATAAAAATTACCGCGAAAATCGCGAATTGGTCAATACCCCCGCGAACTCTGTTACACGCGAACCATTTTCCAATCACTGACGATCCCTTAATACATCGTGGTTTGCATAGACTGGTTCCCGTCTTTGCCGCTTCACTCCCGCTGGCGCTCATGTTCCGGAACGTGACGGGAACCAGTCTGTGTTTGCACTGAATTGCAGACACGTGACACTGATCTGTCAATCACTCAGCTATCATGGCGCCCCGCCAGCAGTGAGGTCGATTATGACTGCTCGGATTTCTTTCTTTTCGGTGGATTTCGTACCATAACTGTCACACTCACCATTGAAAATGCAGTGTTTTTAAAATCTTACATCAGGGCCCCAACCGCGAATATTTATCCACGCGAAAAGGTACTTTCGGACCCCAACCACTAAATATTTTAGCCGTGAAAATATTTGCGTATACATACGGTATGTCACGCGGAGTGTAAGCTCCAATTCATTGCGTGTGGTACGGACACGTCGCGCATTCTTCCACGTGACCACTGCGCGCCACATGCAAATGATGTTACGTCTCCACTGCGCGCATTCCAAGGCGCCGCTCAACATCCGCAGAAGATATGAGGAGAGTATGTGCATGACGCACACATGGTACGAGGTTGGAACATGGCGTGGAAGTAGGTCAATTGTCCCCCAGAGTACTGTACATGGCCTTTGCCAAATTAGACTGGGTTGGAGAAGGCCAAGGTTTGAAACTGGTATTTTGTGCAAGACACTGATAATTGTGTTCAAGATTGGAAACTGGTATTGTGTTCAAGACACTGATATTGTGTTCAAGATTGGAAACCGATATTTTTGTGTTCAAGACACTGATATTGTGTTCAAGACTGGAAACTGGTAGTTTTGTTCAACGTAGCATAACTGAGGGTGGACTTTACTTGTGAGTTTTATGTAGTTTGGCAACTTCTTTCTCGAACTCTTCGGTTTGATTTGGAATGAATCTGAATTCTTGAAGGTATCCGTTTGTGTGTTCCTCGGAATTGTAGTCACCCAGTTCGGCTGAAACAAGAACCAGACAATGAAGCCAACAGTTGTTGAAAGGAAAGGGATCAAAGGCACTCTGATATGTGTGGCGGTCTAGGAAAAACTAGGATGTTGCTGAATGATCAACAAGGGCTGTCAGATTGCTGTGCATTGATCTACTACTGTTTACCTGTTACATCGTACATTTCAGTTATTGAAATGTGCAGGCTCACCAAGGCCATTAACACTTTCCTCAAATGCGACATCTGACCGGTTTTCCTAGACTGCCTCACATATGTGAGAATTCCCACACACAGGGCTCTCAATCGGCCTTTATACACCGAGATGGTTCGATCAAGTTCCAGGCCAGTTCAGTTACATTTTGTACCATTAAAAATGGTCCATGGACCATGTGCTCACCGGGTTGGACAAAATAGTCTAATGACAGAGGGAGGTACATATCAGTTATGAGCAATCTGGGTCAAGTCATTCCCGTGGATGATTTTTGGGTTTATGCCACCTGGCGACCATATTGGATGTCCGATTGGGGCCGGAACTTTACATGCACATGAAGGTCATCTGCAGGGGCCACATAGCACATTGGAGCGCTTTAGGTCCAAGTCGTTCCGGAGTTACAGCACTTTGATGATTTTTGCCTTCTTCAGAGTGGCCTTGTGCCCCTGGGTGTGGCCTTGGTGCCCCTAAAATTCAGAAAATTTCCAAGGCCAAAGTGGCAGTGCCCAAATGGAAGTCTAATTTAAGGCCTGAAAACATTGTCTGATTGTGTAGTTAAGCAGTTCTTTTGGATATATTTTCTTTTGAAAATAATTTTAGTGATAATTGTGTGCGTGTCCTGAATTTATATTAGGGGGGGCAATTGCTCACTTCGGTGTGCAAAAAAAATTGTGCGCCTAGGTAAATGTAGGTGAGCAAACTTTTGTGCACCTGCATTTTTTTCAGGACAAGGACTGGCTTTTATTTCAAGTTTTGCAGTACATTTACATTGGACCTCAATGTGCAAATCTTAAGCCTCACTGTATTGAATTCAGAAAGTGCTTACGTCCTCCGACGTTAGTGTAGTGTAAAATGTACTATACTCTATCTCAATGCATTAGAGCTCTGCCTGCAGTTTTTTCAATGTGTGCTGAAAACTAGGTCTTGATTCTTTGAAGTATGTATCAGGCAAGTGTTTTGGGGACCTTCAAGAGGCTATGAGACCTACAGTACAGGTCACAATTGACATCCCTAATAATTCGCGTAAGTTACGTGTAAATCACTCGTAAGTTACGCAACAACTCACGAGTTGTGTTACGCGTAACTTACGAGGTGAGTTACGCGGTGAGTTACGAGAATTTCGCTAGCTACGCAGTGATTTACGAGGCGAGTTACGCGATTTTGGCGAGTTACGCGGTGAGTTACGCGAAACCAAAGCCGTGAGTTACACGTAAGTTACGCAGAACTTATGAGTAACTTACGCGAAGCCGTAGGGATGTCAATTGTGACCTGTACTGTATACCTGCACTGTCCTAATACTTTGAAAATATCGTAAAATTCAATACAGTGAGGTTCTAAGTATAAGCATTTGCTAACTTTTATGAATACCAGCCAATAAGGTTGAAAGCCGACAGTGCAATTTTAGTACCATCCATTCTCACTGGATGGCAGCACAAGCTATAAAGCAAGCCCTACCAATGAGCAACAATCTGGATGGCTGAGAATTTCGTACCATAATGCATGCAGCCCCCCCCCCCATCATCTTGGTCTTACAGGATCTCCTGGAAACTTGTGCATGATCTTGTGGGCAAATCCACATTTTGCAACCAAGCACTTTTTGGTTTGCCACCTAGATAAGTGTGCATGTGCAAAATCTGTGAAGAAACCAAGATTCCAGGGGCCACCAAAAAGATGAATAAGACAAGCTTTTTCAGGTTGCAGATAGGGAAGAATGGGTGTGATTTTCAACTCCAGAAGATGAAGATTTCTGGGACAAATGTGACCCTCTGTTACAAACCAGTGTTAAAGATAATGTATCACGGATATTTTCGCGGGCCACGAAAACCATTGTTTATTTACATTTTATTTGTTTGTGTCTAGTCTTTCTTTGTCTTATGAGTAAATTATTGGTGGCATGTTCCTCTAGAAATTCTTTTGATACCGAAACTATTCAATTTGGTGGGTTGGCATGTCCCAAAAGTCCAAAATAACATAATGTAAACATCCATGTTTACAAAATTAAATGTAAACAATGAAGTCGTGATACATTATCTTTAAGTCACATGGAAAATGAGCCTAAATGTACTGGACAGCAGGAGATAAAGACAGAAATAGAATCACTCAGACTTCACAATAGCCAGACAGACAGACAATACTGAAATTGACAAATACGTTGGTCCCAACTTGCCAACCTCAGAGTGACTGATGATTGGTTTTCTGGTGGAGGGTCACATTTGTCAATTTCAGAATTGTCTGTCTATTGTGATGTCTGAGTGATTCTATTTCTTTCATTATCTCCTGGTTTCATGTCAGTCCGTTTAGGCTCATTTTCCTTCCAACTTAAAGCCATACAATCATGAGAGCTACCGTAGCCGTCGATTCACATTTTGGTTCGAACACTCGTTGAGAAAGTCACGTGAAAGTGGCATTCTTCCATGTGAAATAATCTGATTGATGATCCACTCTGACCACAACACTTGTTTTTCGTCATCTAACTTTTGCTAAGAAACTTTCTCACATTTTTGTTCGAACAAAAATGTGAATCGACGGCTACGGTAGCTCTCGTGATTGTATGGCTTTAACACCGGATTTGTAGTGGACTGAGGGTCACAAATCTGACTACACGACATGGCCAACACCAACAGATACTAGAAACAGAGATTAGACGTTGACAACAACATTCGCAATCGAGTCAGCAAAAATTGTAAAAACTGAAAAAAATAAAATATGTTAGTCGCTTCGGTGGTCGCAAGGCCGGTCGCCTAGAAAATCGCTCGAAAAATCGCTGGTGTGCAGAGCCCTTTACTGGTCGGCCCCGTGAGCGACCAAACGCACCAGGGGGACTAAAAATCAAAACCGGCGAATTTTTGGTAATTGTAATTGTAATTTATTCTTCATAGAAAAAGTACAGAGTATAGGTACAGGGCCGAAGCATATGCATTGTTGGCCCTGTACAGAATAGATACATTATTTTGATGGCAAGAATTAAAAGTTGAAGAAGAAAAGTGAATACAGGTGAACAAAAGAGCAAAAAACCAAAAGACGGCGGCATCCCAAATCCAAAACTTCAAGAACGGCGACAATGATTGTAATAGAAGGGAGGGTCATACTAGCAACGGGGTGTAGAGTAAGTGATAAAAAACCATGATCTGGCTATAAAACAGACCACGATTAGATATGGAGGAAAGAAACAACATCAGATAAGAAGGCAGCAGTTTTCTTAAAGGGCTCCGCACACTGGCGACTAAAATGGGGGCGACTACCGATGCGACTACTACGTCGCCTGCCATAATTACCTTTGCTTCTGTGGTCGCAAGGCCGGTCGCCTACAAAATCGCTCGAAAAAAATCGCAAATGTGCGGTGCCCTTTACAATCGACGTGTTAACTAAACGTGGTAAATCACAGTGGCCGTGAAGAAGAGTACGAAGTTTGTCATCAATTTTTGGTCGCCAAGGCCGACGAACTTGGCGACCTGTCGGGCGACAAACAGACGATGACATTTTTGGCCGCAAACGGCCCCAGACTGGTCGTCGTCTTCAGTCGCTTCCGGACGTCGCCGTCGGCAGTCTCGTCGGCAGTCGCCCAGATTTAGTCGCTCGTGTGCGCCGCCCTTAAGGGCGGCGCACACGAGGTCGCGACGGTCGCCGGCGGCGCACACTACCCGCCGACTGCCATAACGACCGGAATTTGTGGATTTTGTCGCCTAGTCTGCGGTAGATCATCCGACCAACCGACTAGTCGTGGGACAAGCCTCAGTGGTCGCTCGATCGATCGGCGTGATCTGTGAAATCCGGTTGGAAGAATAGTAGTCGCATCGCTTGCGGTCATTTGGTGCACTGGTCGATTTTACTGGTATGGGCTTAAGGGCTCCGCACACTGGCGACTAAAATGGGGGCGACTGCCGATGCGACTACTACGTCGCCTGCGATAATTACGTTTGAGGTCGATCAGTGATGTCATCCACGACATCACTCATCTTCCAAGGAAGCATTTGTCACAAACGAGTCAACAAATACTAAAAAAACAAAAGATATGTTCAGTCGCCTCTGTGGTCGCAAGGCCGGTCGCCTAGAAAATCGCTCGAAAAATCGCCAGTCTGCGGAGCCCTTTAGTGATCTCTTACCTAAAGCCCTATTTACAGGAGCCGATTTTGCCGTACGACAGGGTCGTATCAGATTTGTCGTACAGATTTGTCGGGACCGGCTAATCTGTTTACACGCGACGAGTTATTCCTCGGATTTATTCATGTGTCCCTCAGGACCTCGTGTGTCATTAGGTAGCCTTCATACACGTGATCGAATCTCGCTCCCTGATTGGCGAGTCCATACGACCAGCAGCCAATGTCGGGTGAAAATAGAACACCCGACTTCTGCACACGATGTCGCACCGACAACAAATTCGTCTCGGAAATCTAGTATACACGGTGCGTTTTTGTCGTACGTCTCTGTCGGCCGACACAATCGTACGACAAAATCGGCTCGTGTAAATACAGCTTCATCGCTAGAATTTGGTTTTTCTGTTTTTTTCTTCTTTTATATGTTGCTGGTGATCACATGATACAATGTAATCGACGTTCTGATTGGTCCAAAACCCGCCAAATGTAATAGGCCCGTGAGCGACCAAACGCACGAGGGAGACCAAAAATCAAAACCGGCGAATTTTTGGTCGCCAAGGCCGACGAACTTGGCGACCTGTCGGGCGATAAAGAGACGCTGACATTTTTGGCCGCAAACGGCCCCGACGTGTCGCCAGACTGGTCGTCGTCTCCAGTCGCTTCCGGACGTCGCATCGCGTTTGCGGACGGATCACTGTAATGGTCGGGCGACTGGTCGGCCAGCGATGCCTTGGCGACCAAAAATTCGCCGGTTTTGATTTTTAGTCCCCCTGGTGCGTTTGGTCGCTCACGGGGCCGACCAGTAAAGGGCTCCGCACACCAGCGATTTTTCGAGCGATTTTCTAGGCGACCGGCCTTGCGACCACCGAAGCGACTAACATATTTTCAGTTTTTACAATTTTTGCTGACTCGATTGCGACAAATACCTCCTTGGAAGATCAGTGATGTGGTGGAAAACATCACTGATCCATCTCAAAGGTAAATATCGCAGGCGACGTAATAGTCGCATCGGTGGTCGCCCCCATTTTAGTCGCTAGTGTGCGGAGCCCTTAAAATCGACCAGTACACCAAATGACCGCAAACGATGCGACTACTATTCTTCCGACCGGATTTCAGATCACGCTGATCGATCGACCGACCACTGAGGCTTGTCCCACGACTAGTCGGTTGGTCAGATGATCTACCGCAGACTAGGCGACAAAATCCACAAATTCCGGTCGTTATGGCAGTCGGCGGGATAGTCTCCTTCAAATAGTCGCTCGTGTGCGCCGCCCTTTAAGCATGGCGCACACGAGCGACAAAATCAAGGCGACTGCCGACAAGACTGCCAAAACGACCAGAAATCTGATAGATTTGACCCCATGTCGCGGCAAATCGTCATCCCAACCGACTGGTCGCTCTGGTCGACCGACTAATCAGTTTCATCGCCTACCTGATCGGTTCAGGTGGGCGTTGCACCATGTGCGGACTATTTATGCTATGACAAAACCTCCCCTCAAAAACAAATTTGCGCTCGGCGACCGAAGATCCTGGCGACCAAAATTCAACATGTTGAACTTTGGTCGCCAAGGTCGATTATCTTCGCGACTTGTCGGCCGACCAGGAAAAAGATCCGTAAACTAATGCGATGCGACCTGACGATGGTCTGTGGCATAAGTCGCTCCGGGAGGTCGTCTGTCGTTTGCGGATTCTTCACAAAAATGGTCGCCAGTGTGGTCGGCGAGCGACGTCGCTAGCGATGGTCTCCTACGACGTCGCCAACGATGGTCTCGTCGGCAGTCGCCTTGATTTTGTCGCTCGTGTGCGCCATACACTAAAGGGCACCGCACACGAGCGACAAAATCTGGGCGACCGCCTACGAGACTGGTGGCGCGACTAGACATCAGCCAATCAGAAGCGCCAAATCCTGTCGCTTTGGCGGTCGAAAGCCAAGTCGGCCGACAAATCGGTCAAAATTGTCGCTCGTGTGCGATGCCCTTAAAGCATGGCGCACACGAGCGATTTTTTGAGCGACTTTCTAGGAGACTAGCCTTGCGACTACAGGAGCGACTGAACATATTTTTAGTTTTTTTTAGTTTTTTTGACACGTTTGCGACAAATGCTTCACTGGGAGATCAGTGATGTCGCGGATGACATCACTGATCGACCTCAAAGGTAATTATCGCATGCGACCTAGTAGTCGCATCGGTAGTCGCCCCCATTTTAGTTGCTCGTGTGCGCCATGCTTTAAGGGCGGCGCACACGAGCGACTAAATCTGGGCGACCGCCGACGAGACTGGTGGTGTGACTAGACATCAGCCAATCAGAAGCGCCAAATCTTGTCGCTTTGGCGGTCGGAAGCCAAGTCGGCCGACAAATCGGTCAAAATTGTCGCTCGTGTGCGCCGCCCTTTAGAACGCCTGATTTCTCAGGATGCCAGTCGGGCGACGAAAAAAAGACAGTCTCGCCCGCCATGCGATTTTTGCCCGCAGACGGAATGCGTTCCACGCACCAGCGACCTCCCTTCGAGCGAAGACGCCCTCGTTTACGGATGATTCCAGAAATAGTCGCCAGCGATGGTCTCCTGCGACGTGGCGCTCGTGAGTTGGGGTCGGAAGTCTCTGACTTTATTCGCCCGTGTGCGGCACCCATAAGAGGGTACATGTACATGTTATGTATGGTGTAAAGTCACCGTGGTTGTAGAGTAGGCTCGCGTATACCCCGCCGTCAAAGCCAGCACAGATTCCGAAATTTTCTAAGTCCAGAAGAGATGTCGATTTTTACCCTGCAAGACAATAGGGCCTGGTATGATCAACGATTTGACAATGGTAGTTGTGAGAGTTGTACGCATATTACGAGAAATGACCAATCGTCTGTGCAAAGGCCTAGACCATGAAAACGTAGATACACAGAAGAAGTGACCAAACGTTTTCATGGTTTAGGCCTTTGCACAGACGATTGGTCATTTCTCGTAATATGCGTGCAACTCTCATAACTATACCCTTGTCAAATTGTCGGTCATACCAGGCCCTATTAGGGAGGTTTCGCAAGCGCCCGGTTAGGCCATACGACGACGTTTATCTATTGTTTGGGTGTACCCACACAATAGATAAACGTCGTCGTAGGGCCCAAACGGCCGCTTGCGAAACCTCCCTTATGTCAGGGTAAAAATCGACATCTCTTCTGGACTTGGAAAATTTCGGAATCGGTGATGGCTTTGACGGCGGGGTATACGCGAGCCTACTGTATGTTTCCGTCAGCTCCTTGTTCAGTTGACAAGGTAACATCACATTGCAATCAAAGCAAGGGATCGAAGGTTAACCACTAAAGTAGTCTGAAACACACCCGGAATCATTCAAGAAACCGCAGCATTAATTGTCGATTTCCTCATGGTAAAAAGTCTCAAATGAGCAGAAGAACGCTTTCACAACGCTTGCTCTATGAATAGGCCTATGCTCCATTAAGGTCGCCGCACACGACATATTTTTTTCCAACGAAATATTTCGTACGGTGGTAGGTTCCGTTGTTGGGAGGCTATCATACATGGTGGCAGGTTCTGTTGTTGGGAGGCTGTCAGACATGGTGACAGGTTCTGTTGTTGGGAGGCTATCAGACATGGTGGTAGGTTCTGTTGTTGGGAGGCTATCAGACATGGTGGCAGGTTCTGTTGTTGGGAGGCTATCAGACATGGTGGCAGGTTCTGTTGTTGGGAGGCTATCAGACATGGTGGCAGGTTCTGTTGTTGGGAGGCTATCAGACATGGTGACAGGTTCTGTTGTTGGGAGGCTATCAGACATGGTGGCAGGTTCTGTTGTTGGGAGGCTATCAGACATGGTGGCAGGTTCTGTTGTTGG
>NMRB01000814.1:49824-71064 GCA_002633025.1 Notospermus geniculatus | reverse complement strand
GGAGTTGGATCGAAATTCCAAGAGTGTTGTGCACAATAGTGGATGAGTACCTAATATATACCAAAGTTTCAAGCTCCTCCGTTGAACGGTCTAGGAGGAGATATCACTTTCGGACGGACGGACAGCCGGACAGCCAGACTGACGGCGGAGGGTAAAACAATATCTCCCCGACTTTTTTCAAAAAGCGGGGAGATAATTATCGCAACACCATCTGTCGCCGGGTCTAGAACTAAGATAATTGCACTTAAAACCTGAAGTAGAAGTCCGGGCCAATTCCGGACTTGACCTAAACCCACTCATCACATCCGGGTTTACGACGTCCGCACTCATTGGTCCGCACTTTGTAGACCCGGCCTTTATTACGCCCGCCTTTTTTGTAGTGAAAGCAGGAGAAGTCCGGACTTCGTTTGTAGTGTAAGTACGGCTATAGAGGCCGTGCAATGACGTCATCCTGGCGGCCATGCTGGAGGGCACAGGTCTTGACAGAGCGCAGAGGTGTGACGTGACCTGCGTTAAGTGCGCCACGTCATTGTTTGAGGTAACGTCATTGGGACATGCATGGCTCATTTCGCTGCGCCTCTGCAGCATGTGCCCCCAGCATGGCGGCTTGTGATGTCATTTGCAAGGCCTCTATAAACCTCAAGAAGAGGTAGCACAAGAGATTTTAGTTGCTAGGCATGGTTCAGTGGCGGGTTTAGGGGGTTGCCGCCAGCTCACGCTAATTTCCTCACGTAGAACGAATAGACCGAACTGGCCTCGATCCAGTTCTTTGCAGGGTACTATTAAAATCAATATACCCTGTAGAAAGAACAGTCACCTGCACCACCAGGTGACGGGAGAATGATTCAAGTGTAAGTGACCTTAACTGACTCAAGACCAGTCCTGTCTGATCTGTCTCCGTGTAGACACATGATGAGTGTAGACAGCAGAGCAACTAAAGCTAGCAGCACACATCGCCACTTTTGTTGCTCATACAGGCAATTTTCGTGGTCGTCAATTTGTGTGGCGGTTGCTGGTTTACAGGAGAGGTCACCACTCGGTGGTCTCGTGTGCTGCTGATGGCCACGTATCACCACAACTGACACTACGAGCAATTTTCGTGGTGAGAAATCTAACCAGTTTGATTTTTGGCAACTTGTGGCAACTCGTGGTCACCACTGAATTTCTTTGGTGATAGGTCGTTGCCGGCCACAGCACACTTGGCCATTTTCGTGGTGACCACGAAAATTGCCTGTATGAGCAATGAAAATGGTGACGTGTGCTGCAGGCTTAACAGGTCAGCCCAGGCTCAAGGAGAGACGGGTCCGTGTAAAACTGGCGAATGCGGTACATCTTGGCGAATTTGGACGGAACGAACAAGAGGACAGGCAAGAAAACCAAAGCTGAGCTTTCCTCTGTGGAGAAGTCTAAGCCTCTACACTGTGAAGCAGAAGGGCTTCTAACTAGACACTCCTTGAGGGACATGATATGCTGTTATGCACCCAACACCAGAGTTCCAGGGTTAGTGGAAATAAAGCCTAGCGTACATCGGCCTTGCGACTTGAAGCAACTGAACGCAACAGTCGCTATTGATGTACGCGTTCCACGCACATCGGTTACGACAGGTCATCGCAGCAACAAGTGGCACAATCCAGTCTTCAATCTGGAGCACGCACATCGGACGGGCAATGATTCTGAGTGCTACATGGAAACTGTCAATGTCTACTGATCGGACCACTCGGGATTCCATCACGTGACCAGGGGCCATATTCATAAATGTACTTAAGTCTAAGTGTGATACTTATCTTTTGTGTTGAGCAAAGGATAAATGTCACACTTAGACTTAAGTAGTTTTATGGATATACATGTATGTCCAGGTGTGCGCCACAAACGAGGAAATTCAATGGCAGGGCGCATACATCAGACTGAAGACGACTAGAAGCAACTGTTGGCAATGAGTAGAAGAACATGAACAACTGGCTGGAACTAGCGGCAACGGTCGGCAATAGCACTGCCGGTACATGTACATTGACTTGTTTGAGCATCTGATCAGTTTCTGCTGGTTCCAGGTATTGTCACCAACCATTGCCGGAAACGCCATTGCCGGTAGTTGCTTCCAGTCGCAAGGCCGATGTGCGCTAGACTTTGGAGACCAGAAGGCAGAGTTATGAGGAAAGGGGAAGGTGCTTCTCTCTCCCATCAGAAGGCAAATGTGCAGATATCTGTCATGTCAAGTTCTACCAGATGTCAAAGTGACAAAGTGATGCCGTCTTTGGAGTTCTCATTCGATAACAAAAACAAAAGACTTTAGCCAGATTCTGTATTCATACTTCAGATGCAAGCATCTGTGTCCAATGCGCAATCAAATTTTCAGGATGCGCGCATTCGACGCCGAAGCTCGAAGGGCGATTTTGTCAGCATCCCACCGTAGGGCTTTGAATTACACATATGAAATGGTCCATGGACCATGTGCTCACCGGGTTGGACATAATAGTCTAATGACAGAGGGAGGTACATATCATGAGCTATCTGGGAGAAGTCATTCCCAAGTAGGACTTTGATGATTTTTGGGTTTATGCCACCTGGCGGCCATATTGGATGTCCGATCGGGCCGGAACTTCACATGCACATAAAGGTCATCTGTAGGGTGCCACACAGCACATTGGAGCGCTTTGGGTCACGTCGTTCTTGAATTACAACACTTTGATGATTTTGGGGTTACGCCACCAGGAGGCCATACTGGTTGTCCGATCGGGCCGAAACTTCACATGACATAAAGGTCATCTGCAGGGGGCCACATAGCAGATTGGAGCACTTTGGGTAAGGCGTTCCTGAGTTGTAGCACTTTGATGATTTTTGGGTCACGCCACCTGGTGGCCATGTTTGAAGTCAAACATGTCAAATCAGGCCGAAATTTGACGTGCATGTAAAGGTCATCTAGAGGGAGGTAAGTAACAAATTTGAGCACTCTGCGCCAAGCCGTTCCTGAGTAATAGAACTTACTTGATTTTCAGGTTACGCCACCTGGCGGCCACACTGGATGTCGAATCGGGCCGAAACTTGGTATTTTTTAAGGTACCCCTCCAATGCATGTGTATGCAAGATATGAAGTCGCTCGGTGAAATAATGACAAACTGTGGCAGGTTTGTTACTTTTGTCGAACTTTGACCTCTGTGACGTTGAAAAGTAGGTCAAATCAAAAAAACGTTATATATGTTATATGTATCCTTATTAGCTACACCTATGATAAAAATTTGGAGATGATCTAGTCATTAGTTCAGGAGTTATTGCACTTATTGTGTTTTTGGTTTCCGCCACCTGGTGGCCAAGCTGAGAGTCGAATCGGACTGAAACTTGGTGTCATGGGTCATCTGACCTAGGGGTATATGTACCAAGTTTCAGATCAATAGCTCCAGGGGTTACGAAACGTGCCCTGCTAACGGCCAACGATGGACGACGACAACGGACGACGGACGCTGCACGACGGACGCTGCACCATCGTAAGAGCTCACCCCAGTGAGCTAAAAATTGCATAACTCTGTATCACATCAAAATGCTGGCTTGTCGCAGTGGTATGAATCAACACGCCGATGTCAGCCTCTAAATTTGATCGCACGTCGGTTGCACACGCTCAGCCTCTGAACTATGAATCAAGACTTTTAGATAGAGACAAATCTCAAATTGTCCGACGTTGCGTGCATGCAAAGCTCACTCATTCCCGATCTTTGATTGTTCCCCATCAAACGACTTTCAAAGCTTTTATGTCAACATGGCATGGCGTGATCTGTTCTGGGCATTTTTCGTTGATAAACACCATAAAATTCGACATCCTGCCAAGAGATTGAGTCGCTCAACCAGAGATTTGCCTTAAAGGACCCCGGTATCGCCACTTTCTGTCGACAGCCGGCGCCACTGACTGACACCATTCTCCAATACTGTAGTTAAGCCTTTCGCCCCAGTGTTGGAGAATGTATGATTACACTACAATGCACGTAGTAGCATGCGTGGTTTACCAAGTCGTCAATAGAGGTCTCCCTTAACGCGGGTAGGTGTAACGCAGGATTGGGAAGCAATACTGTAGTCCTTTAGGTATGTGCACACAGAGCTTAGCGACTGTGCAATCTTAGCCGCAAGCGTCTTCGAGATGATACAAGCCACTAGAGGAATCTCTGCACCTGAGGCCGCAAGCAGTTAGTGCTTGCATCCCGCATCTGGTGCTCACCAGTCTATCTGCCTGACGGCCATCTAGCCTGGTTCGAATCCATCACATTTCCCGTTTCTGAGGGGTGAGAACCTCAGCCAATCATCGGGGCGCGAAGGAAAATCGACGTGCCAATCAAAATCCATGTTACAAATGCGAGCGTGTAGAGCAAAGAAAGTGTCCAACGGTGATTTGTTTCGCGAGTTCTGATTGGCTCGGAGGCGGGGTCAAGTAGGGGTCAGGTTCATTAATAATTTATGCGTCAACGGAAAAGATGACAGGATTCGGACAAGGCTAAAGACGGAGTCGATAGCCTTGTTTGGACAGGATGGCATCCCGAGGCACAGTCAGAATCGCAAGGATCAAAATTTTTTTGATATTTGCCACAGCCGCATACGCCGTGGCCATGGATGCAAGGACATGTGCACCGCTTGCCTGCGTGTTTTTGGAATTTTGTTGGCAATCTCTTGCCACTATGTACCAATCAAATTAAAACCTCACGGTGGTAAAATCCTGCCGAATTCACCGCACAGGGTGCTTGTTCTTCATTTCTTCCACCCTCTTGTTAACACAGCAGTGCAACCATTTAGAGGACTGCTTTAGCGCCTACGTATAGAGTTGCGTAGTGCGGTGTACTGACTACGCAGAGCTTAGGCTGCCCTACGCTGGCCTACGTGGCAATACACCGAGGGACGCAAAGGGGTACATGAGATGGATGCAAAAAATTTACCATGTTTTAATTTTTTCACGTAAAAATAAATTTCGGCGTAGAGCACTGGATGCAGAAAGTACGCAAGTCTATGCAACACTACGCTACTGTACGCCATGCCTACGCAACAGTACGCTGCCCTATGGCAGTCTGTCGAAAAACCCTTTGAGGCTGGCGTCCTGGAAGGGGGTATTGTTATGTACTTTTGCCAAGTGTGGGCTCAGGCATTACGCCGATCCTGCACGTAGCAACATTTATTTCATGAGTATGCAGCCTAATTTCGGCACACTCAGTACGTCGCACAACGCAACTCTACGCAGGTCCGGTGTGAAAGGGGCTTCAATGAGGTACCGGCAGATCTAATCCGCGACGTGGCGCTGAGTATCAACTCGGTCATAACTGCGTTACTGAAAGTGAGGCTAAAGTTATTTTCCAATTAATTTTGAATAGCACACCCTGTTTCTGGGCCAAATATAACTAAAACATTGCACTTGTGCAGTCACTTTGTTTCAGCTTGGATAGCGCGCCGGGTTAATTAGCTATGCGCTGCGGCGACCAATGAAAATCGAGATTACAAAAAGCAAAATGGCGGATTCGAATGATCGCCCTTCCACTTCGATCAAATATCGGTGAAAAAAGAGCTGGGGCCTCCGGCTTATGCCAGTTTTTGGCCTAGTTTTGTTGATTTTAAAAGAAACATGACTATTGGAGTTGTTATTTGACAAGGAAAATGCTTTCCAAACACAGAAATATGGTCTCAGATGGCAAGCAAACAATGAATAGTCATAACCATCGCTCAAGATTGGCCAATGAAACCGCTGCGCTACCAGCTGTCTCGGTAGCTCAGTGGCTAGAGCGTTTGGCTAGTAAATGTTAGGTCCCCGGTTCGACTCCCGCCTGGGGCAATTTTTTATCACCACTTTTCCTGTCTCCTGTTTTTTTCTTTTGGCTTTTTTTTATCTGAAAATACTCTAAATCCACCGAACAAAAATGTAATCTGCTAAAATATGGACTTTCGTAATTTAGAAATTATTCGTACATGTTATGTAGCATCACTTTTACTGCCGCGCGACTAATTCACTTTTAACCATGGCACAAGCAGAGAGGACCACTCGCCAACACCTCCTCATGAATAATTAATGAGGCCCATCAGCTCGCTGAGCAAGGCTGAATTTGTTCACTGCACATCCATCCGGCTCGCTGTGCAACTGCGTTACACAAATCTGCTCAGAGAGCGGCTCGCCATCTAAGACCATCCGCGGATCGTTGCACAGAGAGCGGCTCGCCAAATAACACCAGCCTTTAATTTTCTATCATTAAGTACAGAAGTGCTAAAATATATCTTGTTGCTTTTGAGCAAAAATCTCTGCGGGAACATGATGAATTTAATCGATAAAGTTGACCGTTTTAGCGTAAACAACAGGCGAATGGTCGACGTCATGGGTTGTGAATGACGCATTTTTTGTAACGTCAGAATGACGCACGACGGCTGATGACGTTCAACAATCGCAAAGGCATGCGCACCTGTGTTTTAACCGAATTGATGATCAGCGCCTCGTTTTTGCTGGTACCCCATTGCAAGGTTTCGCAGATTACAGCTGTGGATAAGATCCCGCAGTCACCAAGCTCCGTGTGCGCATAACTTAAGAAACATTCCGTCACAGTATCTTCTAAGATCTGAGAGGTACTTGTGCAGTTTCCCTGAGTTAAAGCTCTAGGTGGCAGATTCCAAAAGTCTTACCATGAATTCTGAACCCAATTCCTCAAAGGGCAAGGGCTGTTGGAACAGAAAGAGGTAGATACCAGTGGATTTACGGTATACTCAACTACGTGTACAAGATGATATAGGAAGTCAACTTCCAAAATTTTGCAAATTTTCGACTTCTTCCTCAGGCACTTTTCAGTATGGAACTCCAGAAAAGACTTACAGACTGTTCAGTCTTTTGTGGAGTTCTATACTGAAAAGTGTTGGGGTCGAAAATTTGCAAAATTTTGGAAGTTGACTTCCTACATTATATATATCGTCATTTTGTGTGTCAAATACACAAGTACATGTTGCTTTTATACAGCTGCACGTTCCTATGCATGATTTCTACTACTTGAACCCGTTAACTGGATAGGACGTCATATTACGTTATAACGGCATCCGGGGAATCCCTGGAAACACCCGAGGATCGTAGCTTGTGTAATGGGTGGCGTCCACTAGAGCGCCGACAACATTAGGAAGGGTTCCGGAAGCAAATGTGTCATTTCGGGATTGCTTCCCCGTCAAGTCCTAATGGTCGTTTTACCCTTTCCCGAACGTGCAGAAATGCCGCGAACTGTTCAGGAATGATAAAGACAGTAAACGGAACCTTTCAAGAACACGCGGAGAGGTTGCCGAATGAATGCGGATTCACTGAATTCGCATTCCGTGTCTTGTCCGCGCCCTAGTGGACGCTAGGTTTAAGGCGTAATAGTACGCCTTGCAAGGAAATGGCGCGTGACAGTGCGTAGGACCTTACATGTATGCCTGGAACCTTCTGTGTCAAATGCTTTTTTTGGCAATTTTTTTAAGAAAGAAAAATTAGAACTAAAAAAAATTACACATTTAATCAGTGTTAATTCTAGGCAGTGTTAGAGTGGCGGCGCACTATGCCCCTAAAAGGGGGCGCCACTGTGCCCTTTTTTAACCCCCTTGGCCCCATGCCCCTAAAAAATTTTTTTTTAGGTTTTGTTACCCCCAGACCCTCTGTCATGGTCCCTTTTGTTCATACCACCTTAGAAACTGGCTTAAATTGGGTGCTGACTGGAGTTATAGGGACCTTTTTAACTGACAAGCTTCTCAAATTCCGTTAGTAGAAATGTCGTGAATGAAAAGTGCCCTTTTCTAGGTTGAAGTGCCCTTTTCACAAAGTTTGCCCCATGCCCTTCTCAAATCCTAGAATTAACACCATTTTAAACTACGAACAAAAGAGGCTTACTTCCCCACAAGTTTCAAAATACGATGAGGCCTGCCTGCAGAGACTAGGCAGGTTGCCTCCAAGTCCATTTATTCCCGACCAATTATCCTATTGTGATTTATTCGTCACACCATCCAGACCAATTTCATTCCATCAGATGAACTCATAATGGCAAGACAATGAGAACATGAAAACATCACGAATCCCTCCGTCAAGGTCATCATCTAAACCTACTGCTCTTTATAGCGTTTGCTCCGGGAGGGTGTGTACACTGGTGGACAGAAATATAAAGCCTAGCGCACATCGACCGTGCGACTAGAAGCAACAGTCGCTATCGATGTGAGTGGAGCGCGCACATCGATTACGACTGGTCATTGCGGCAACAAGTGGCACAATCCAGTCTTCAATCTGGAGCGCGCACATCGAACAGGCAACTGAACTGAATGCCAAACGGAAATTGTCGATGTCTTCCGAGCGGACCACTCGGGATTCCGTCACATGACTAGGTGTGCTCCACAAACAAAGGAAATTCATTGCCAGAGCACACACACATCGATAGTGACTGAATGCAGATGCAACGGTCGGCAATGAGTAGAACATGAGCAACTGACTGCAACTAGCTGCAACGGTCGGCAATAGCGTTGCCGGGGCACGCACATCGACCTGTTTGAGCATCTGATTAGTTGCAGCTGTTTGCAGCCAGTCGCCCACCGTTGCCGGGAACGCCATTGCCGGTAGTTGCATCCAGTCGCAAGGTCGCTTCCGCTGAAATCTCAACCAGAACCTCGATCTGAAACCGGGTGACGTGACGCCATCCACGATTCAGCAATGGTCGAGTCTGATGCAATGTCTTCGAGGTCCCTATCATGGGGTCGTCTGCGTTATGTCATTCAATTTCAGACCGAGGTTGTGGTTGAGATTTCGGCAGAAGTGCGTAGATCTTTGCCGTTTACGTCAATTTGAGAACGGTCTATACAGACATTCTTATTCCACAGGGGCAATCTCAGATACAAATGGTTCCCAGGACAGATTCTAAGGTAAACATATAATTGAACTTAGCCTTCTAAAAGCCTAATTAGGACTATTGATGAGCAGAGCGATATTTTTCCACATAATTAGCCATCGTAATGAAACATAATGAGTGCAATTTGCAACACATTTTGACAATCCCATGGCCATCAAGAATGGCCCGCTGTACCAGGCACAACTAGGGGAAAGTTATATCAAAACTTTCTGGGTAAATTTAGAATGGGATGTTACATTGTAACTTGGCAGAATTTCCTAGAGTTTTTCCCATGTTTAGCCACAGACCTGACAGAGAGGCCTGGGTGCCCCAGTACCTACCATTCCGTCAGGGCCAGGAGTCGTGTCTAGGTATTGGACCCCGAAATAATCCTTTTCTATCAGCTCCAAGTGTTCAAACACTTTGTCCAAAAGCTGCTGGGCTTTGGCACGTTTCTGAAAAACAGAACACAGAACTTTAACTTGGAGGGTTGGGAGGGCAACAGAAGAGAACGAGGGTCCAAAGAAAAACCCTGAACTGTTGAAGTCAAAGACGGGGCCCATCATCCATCACCACACTGAGGTGATCAACTTAATTCTTAGCACATGCTCCCTTTTGATGGGAATGGCCTGTTTTGACTATTTTTTCCTGCGGGTGGTACAGGAGTTTTGGTGGGAATCCCACAATCGCGCTGCTTAGCGGAAGCCCTGGACACGATGACTGAGAGTGGATGCTAACAATGGATTACCTCAGGATAATCCACCACTGGCAACCCGTTGTGGTCTTCTTCTTAGAAGAAGTGTGCTGTCTCCAGATTTTCACCATGTTCTTGGCACACAAAAAAAACATACAAAGAAAACCTCAATCACAGAATCAAGCAAGCAAACCTACCCCATGGTTCCTGCAGCTTTTTGGTGAGCAAAATTAAGGCCTTTTTAAGGCTTTTTAATGCCAATCCAGGAGAAATTTAAGGCCAAGGTGTCAGGAGTTTTCATGTGGGTTGTGAAACTTGTGGTAAATATTCACGCAGGAGAATGTTGTAAAGAACACACAATGGTATTAGCGCTGTGGGTGGGATCCCGACTTTGACGACCGGGCGGTTTTCAACTGATATGAATAAAAACATCGTTAGGAAGGGGAAACGGTTTAATGAAATTTAAAACTGAAGCTACATCAAATTTAAGGCCTTTTTAAGGCCACTGAGTGAAAAAATTCTACATTTAAGGCTTTTTAAGGCCTTAATTCTGAAAAACAAAAATTCCTGACTTTTAATGCTTTTTAAGGATCCGCGGGAGCCCTGTACCCATTTTCAGTGAAGGAACCCGATGTGTTTGTAGTATTTTTATGTAATTTGTATCTTTCCATCAGGGCCAAAAGCCATAGCACTTTTGGCCCTAAGTATGGAAGAGGCCACCTCGAGCTACTCATGTTCCTTACTTGGATGGAGTCTTTCACTTGCCCTAGCACAGAAACAAGGTACAAGGCACCACGGCTTACTGTCCATTGTGCATTATGTGGCGGACGTGAAGAGCCAGAGATCATATCCTATAGAGGTTTTTACGTGACGTCATAAAGGCCACGTTGGCCATCAAATCGAACACGTGTTTCCTGAAGGAACGTCACGATGACATTATTTCGTGTGCTGTCTTGCCATGCCATGCCATTACCGGCGTCGTAACCCTGGTGGATTTTTGCCGGAGGTATGGAGTCTACGACAGGCTACTGTCCACCTGTGTGGGGTCTTTTACTTGCCCTGGCACAGACACTCAGGTACAAGGGACCACGGCTTTTAGTCCCATCCGACCGACCCTGCATTTCTGTGTCACAATTTTTTGTACATGCCTTCGCCCGGAGTCAAACCCGCGCCGACCCATTGTACAGTTTGGTAGTCGAGCGCGCTAACCACTCGACCACCGGGCTTAGACTTGTCACGTCAGGCGTAATGTCAATCCACATGCAGCACCCTATTGACGCAGTGTTTTCCCTGATTAAAAAACACGTGACGGCCCGTCACGTTTAGAATGCAAACGTCTGTGCCTGCGCCACGTTAAAAAATCTACGTAGTGGAACCGCCACGCTTAAAATATCCACCGTCACGCAAAAAAAATCGGCCGACACGCATTCTGAGCACTCCCAACGCTTGTTTTCATACGGACGCAACAGAGGAAGATGGTTGTTACACACCCCTTTCAACAACGATAATGGATCGGTCCAATTATACTACCTTCACCACCCGTCTAGCATTATCTAGTTCATAAACTTGCCAACGAGATTTCATAGATGGCGCTCGGCTCATTGCGCGCGCTTCGGTCCGTCAAGAAAGTTAGTACTGCGTGGCGTTTTCGGGCACGGAAATGGCGTCTTGCAGTGTTCTAGAATCAAAAATTTTCTACGCGAGGGGGGGAACCCCCCCTCGCACACCCCCCTCGGCGCTACGCGCCTCGGCTGCCGCGCTTCGCGCGTCAGGCGACCGTCACGTTTCAACTAAATCCCAGGGAAAACACTGATTGACGCCAGTTTGCGTCATTTTGACGGCCAGTCACATGATTTGATGACGTCAGTGGGATTCCTCTACATCCTGGGCTAGATTTGAACTTGGCAGACGTGATATTACCACTTGGCTATCAGGGGTGACCGCATAAAAACTCCGCTAGCGCTAGCGAAGCCCATCTCCCGATAATGCTGTACATTTTCCCATGCATTTTAACACCAATAGGCTGTCGAAGCACTAGCGGAGTTTCTATGCGGCTACCCCTGGGTGCGATTTTTTTCCCAACCAGTATAGATTCCTAACCAGTATATCCATTACGAAATGAAATTTACGAAGTGAATGGTGGGTTAATGGTTGGGTTAGTGTAAGGGTTAGGGTTAGGGTAAGTGTTGGTAGTAGTATTAGGATTAGGATTAAAATTAGGATTAGGATTAGCTTTTGCTATATAGGTTGGGAAAAAAAAGTTGGTCGTAATGGATATCAGTTGGGAAAAATTTTTTCGCCCCCTGGGCTCTTCAGTCCCCTTACCGCCAAAGCTTGATACTTACGTCGATGTCGAAGCCATGCTCTGTGTCATCAAGGAAGCGGACAATGCATTTCACCGTCTTGTTGCCAGTCGGGATTTTCTCCCGTGCCATCTCCGAGGCCCTGACATTGTAGCTCCCACTTGAAGCACGCAGCTTCATGGACATTATAGAGCACCCTGAAATGACAATGTGAAATTGGGCTTTAGATTTCTTATTCCACTTTCAGAATCTGAAAACGTCGGTGCGTTGTGTCCATGCAGTAACCTGAAAATTAAACAAGCCCAAAGCATTGTAAGCCTTTTTACACAGAGTCAGTTCGATCCGATTCTAGGCCAGTTCACTCACTTTTTATGCTCCCGACCTCCGAAGGTCGGGGGCATATTGTCCTGGCGTTTGCGTCAGCGTTCGTTACCATTTGGTTTCCGTCAATTTGCTCGAGAACGCTTTGACCGATCAACCTGAATTTTTTTGTGAGGGTTTGTCTCTATGAAGGGAAGGTTCCTTTCGATGACCAGCTCTGCCAGCCATCCAAGATGGCGGTTATGGTGGCCATCTTGAAATTGGTTTCCGTCGATTGACTTGAGACACTTTGCCCAATCAACCTGAATTTTTTTGTGGGGGATGGTTTCCATGAGGGGAAGGTTCCTTTCGACGGCCAGCTCCACCGCACATCCAAGATGGCGGCTGTGGTGGCCATCTTGAAATCGGTTTCCATCGAATAACTTCAGAATACTTTGACCAATCAACCTGAATTTTCTGTGTGGGTTATGAGGGGAAGGTTCCTTTCGATGACCAGCACTGCCACTCACCCAAGATGGTGGCCATCTTGATTTTGGTTTCCGTCAATTTAACTTGAGAACACTTTGAGCGATCAACCTCAACATTTTTATGAGGGTTTGTCTCTATGAGGGGAAGGTACCAACATACCAGTCAAGGGCAAATGCCACGCTCTGCGGTGCTCTTGTTATACAGGTTATAGGCTACCATGAAAAGGGAAGGACCGTACAGCACAGGTTGCATGGCTTATTTTTCACGGTACAAAAAGCAAGTGAACAGGCCTCGAACCGGCTCCGTGTTAAAAGGGCTCACGTGTTGTTTCCAGTAACCTGAAAATTAAAGAAAGCCCGAAGCGCTATCTTCACATTGTTGTGTACAGGACAATCTAACTACAGAGAATGGTGAGAAATGCAAGCAACAGATCCTCCACCACACCAGGGTTATATCTAGGCCATTTTAGAGCGGCGGTATGCCGTGCCACCGAAAGGGGCGCCGATGTGCCCTTTTTTAACCCCCTTTGGGCGCCGCTCTGCCCCTAAATAAAAAATAATTTTTTTTTTAGGTTTTAGTACCTCCCAGACCCTCTGCCATGGTCCCTTTTGGTCGTATCACCTTAGAAACTGCCTTAAATTGGCTGTTGACTGGAGTATAAAGACATTTTTAACTGACAAGCCTCTCAAACTCCGTTACTAGAAATGTCGCGAATAAAAAGCGCCCTTTTCTAGGTTGAAGTGCCCTTTTCACAAAGTTTGCACCGTGTCCTTCTGAAATCCTAGATATAACCCTGCACACTGTAATGTACAAGCCAGCAAGTACCGTATCTTTCTCCTGCACTTCCAGCGTGATGATTTTTAATCCATTCAACAGCTGGCTTGTCACTTGTTCACTTAGACAGGTGCTCCCAGGTTTGGCTGCTCTTCACAGGTGTTTTCATATGTTTTGTATGTAGGTGAGACATGTCGGTGCATAAATCACACTACTCTCAACAGAAGACCAGGAAGCAGGGTTCTACCGCTGCTGGGCGGCGCCGGACGGCCCCGTCCACGACGCAGAAATGCCGACCGGCACTCGGCCTAAAAAGAGTATTTTCCGACCATCAGAACTAACGAAGTGGCCACGAGAGATGCCCGCCACGCACACTTCCGTATTTCCTTCATGGCTACGGCCCTGACGGAAAATCTAAAACAAATACTTTCACTGAACCCAGAATACAACACGTCCTAATTGAGCTCAGCACAGTAAACCAAGTGCAAACCCGCTGACTCCCGTTAGGCGTTAGATTCCTCAACAAATCCCGCCAATTGATTAATGCACTGAACTGTCAGTATCGGCGGCCATGAATCATACTTATCGGCACAGCAACGAGGCGTAAATGGCGTCCCTCGGTACCTAGCTCAGCGATAATACAATTTATGAAAATCATAATTTGTCGTGATTCAGGCTGGGTATTTGAAGTTAGTTCTTGTCAATTTTTGTAGTCACATAAGCAACAGAGACACGTGTCCAGCAAGATTTTTCTGTCCAGCATTGAATGCAGACAAACCATATACATGTACCACATAAATTACTTTGCAAATGTTCTAAAATGAAAGGCATGCCCGTTAAGAGCCTGGAAATTACTCCTTGACTTTGTAAATAGTCCTTGACATTAATAAAGAGTTATTCTCAATTACCTCGAGTCATGCCATCCAATTGAGTCTTATTTAATAGGAGCTGCCACAACGTTAACCCATTGACTGCCGGTTACGAGTACAGTTGTAACCACCGGTCATTTCTTCAGCGCACACTCAAAAGAGGGTTTAACAGACCAGGGTATCTAAAGCCCGTGGAGCACCAAATTTAAGACCTTTTTTAAAGACCAATTATCGGCAAAATTTAAGACCTATTTTCTTCTAAATGAAGCACCAAATTAGACCCATGGGTGATGTCAGGCAGTGAAGGGAAGATCTGCTGCCATGGAAAGACACAATTCCCGGCTACTTCTCGTCTCCGATTCTCCCAACTCAATTCTAGAAGGCATGAGATTAATTACCTCCACGCCACAAGCTGAACGATATCGATCGGCAGAGCCTTGAGAATCTATGCTGAAGACATCTCACGAAAGATAGTCACTCGACGAGAAAATCAGCCCGTCGTCACCTCGATAAACACGCGAAGGTTTCCCAGGATCATCAATCAGGGTGTAAATCCCAGGGATGGCGAACATGCCAAGGGCCAATTTCGGAGATGGCGCTCATCAACGGAAAAACAATGAGGACGTTTCCAAGGCAAAATTGTTCTCAAGGGATATCAACTGATTATCTTATTTATCTAGAGGCGCTGTTAATCAGGCCGAATCGGTTATGTCGTCCTGGGTATAACAGAAATATACCCAGGTTCATCCCACAAAACTATATGCTGGGTATAGTTCGATCTACAAAAGTATACCCAGTACCGTAGTTTTGAGCCTAGGTACGAGTTAGGAAAGGATCTCGCTTGATCAACAGGACCATGCGCAGTTGGTACTTCCGTCGTATACCTGGGTGGCATGTTCATGACAAATGCGTGAATTGAAAACATGTTTTCGACTTGTCATGCTTGTGGTCATGTGACATTTGCGAGAACAATCTTGTCTTCAGGTACTGTTCTAATCCTGGGTATACTTTTGTGGATCGAACTAGGGTCTAGTTTTGTGCGACGACATTGAACCTGGGTATATTTCTGTTATACCCAGGACGACATTAACCGAATCGGCGTTAATCAGGTCTGATTTCTATTTCATATTCTTTACTTGTACATGTATCTCCTTTATTTGTGACCCCTCGCATAACATATGAAATGGTCCATGGACCATGTGCTCACCCGTTTGAACATAATAGTGTAATGACAGAGAGAGGTGCATGTCAGTTATGAGCAATCTGGGTCAAGTCATTCCCAAGTTGCAGGACTTCAATGCTTTTGGGGTTATGCCATGTATGCCACCTGGCGGCCATATTGGATGTCCGATCGGGCCAAAACTTCACATGCACATAAAGGTCATCTAGAGGGAGCCACATAGCACATTTGAGCGCTCTGGGTCAAGTCGTTCCTGAGTTATAGCACATTTGATGACTTTCGGGTTACGCCACCTGGCGGCCATATTGGAAGTTTAATCAGGCCGAAATTTGACGTGCTTGTAAAGGTCATCAAGAGGGAGGTAAATATCAAGTTTGAGCAATCTGGGTCAAGCCGTTCCTGAGTTTTAGCACTTGGATGATTTTCAGGTTACGCCACCTGGCGGCCATATTGGATGTCCGATCGGGCCGAAACTCGGTATTTTTGAAGGTACCCCTCTAATACACGTTTATGCAAGATATGAAGACTCTCGGTGAAATAATTAAGAACTGCGGCTGGTTCGTTACTTTTATCGAACTTTGACCTCTGTGACCTTGAAAAGTAGGTCAAACCAAAAACCCGTTATATATGTTATGTATCCTAATTAGATACACCTATGATAAAAATTTGGAGATGATCCAGTCATTAGTTAAGGAGTTATTGCACTTTTTGTGTTTTTGGTTTTGGCCACCTGGAGGCCAAGCCAAGAATCGAATCGGACCGAAACTTGGTGTCATAGGTCATCTGACCTAGGGGTATATATGTACCAAGATTCAGATCAATAGCTCCAGCGGTTACGAAACGTGCCCTGCTAACGGACGACGACGACGGACGACGACGGACGACGGACGCTGACTGACGACTATAGCTCACGGGTGAGCTAAAAATTGTTTGGGTTCGGAGATTGTTTGGACTACTCGCAGGGTACTGATGGACGCCTCGTTTAAACATGGGCCATTGAACCATCTTTTTTGAAGATGGGAATTTGGCCTAGTGGTTAAGGCGTGCTGCCCCTTAGTGCTGGCGATTGATGCCTTATGCGAGGGTTCGTGGGTTCGATTCTGGTAGGAAGCAATGTCTTCACCTAAGAAACCCGATTTCTATTTCATAATCAGGTCTGAAAGCTACAAGTTACACTAGCCTTGAAGCATGCAATTTTAATTGCAGGAAATATGAGGAAATTAAGAGTACATGGAGTATAAGTCATGAAGGCGTTCTTATCACCGATCAGGAATTGGTTTCAATCACATGCATGAATTCATTATGTGAGCTAGAGTATAGAGAATTGCTATCTTAGGATTGTGCATTGTGCATGACAACCTTTGATAGCATACATACAAAGTCAAGTCTGTGGGATTGGAAGTTGCATCCGTGAGCCATGTCACGGACACATAAGCCGTACTTACACTACAAAGAGAAGTCCGGGTGTTTTCAGATCCGGACTCATTTGAAGTCCGGGTTTCTCCATCAGAGCACTTACAGTACAGGTCACAAATGACATCCCTAAATTCGCGTAAGTTACGTGTAACTTACGCAACAACTCACGAGCTACATGTATGTTACGCGTAACTTACGAGGTGAGTTACGCGAATTTCGCAAGCTACGCAGTGATTTATGAGGCGAGTTACGCGATTGTGGCGAGTTATGCAGTGAGTTATGCGAAACCAAAGCCGTGAGTTACACGTAACTTACGCGATGTCAACTCAATTGTGACCTGTACTGTACACTACAAATCCAATTAGTACAAAACCCAGCGATCGCAGATGAATTGGAGGTCACATCCGCGGGTCACTCAATGTAATAACACATGTAATTATCGCAATGCCATCGTCAGTCAACTAAGCTAGCAGCACACGTCGCCACTTTCGTTGCTCGTAAGGTAATTTTTGTGGTCGTCAATTTTTGTGGCGGTTGCCGGTTTACAGCAGACGTCACCACTCGGTGGTCTCGTGTGCTGCTGATGCCACACATCACCACAACTGGCAACTAAGAGCAATTTTTGTCGTGAGAAATCAAACCGGTTTGATTTTCGGCAACTTGTGGCAACTCATGGTCACCACAGAATTTCTGTGGTGAGAGGTCGTTGCCGGCCACAGCACACTTGGCCATTTTCGTCAGGCGACCATGAAAATTGCCTGTATGATGAGCAATGAAAATGGTGACGTGTGCTGCAGCTGGCTCAAGGAGAGACGGGTCCATGTAAAATTGCCGAATGCGGTACATCTTGGCGAATTTGGACAGAACGAACAAGAGGACAGGCAAGAAAACCAAAGCTGAGCTTTCCTCTGTGAAGAAGTCTAAGGTACTACACTGTGAAGCACAAGGGCTTGTAACTATAGACAGTGTTTCCGCCAGAGGGTACGCAGGGTACGCTGTGATTACCCTCAAAGGAACAGAAAAGGGCCATTTTCTTTAATTTCATGGGGTTTTTTGCTGATTTTGAAGAACTGCATACCCTCAAAAATATTTCTGGCAGAAACCCTGATAGACACTTCTTGAAGGACAGGATATGCTGTTACGCACCCAACACCAGAGTTCCAGGGTTAGTGGAAATAAAGCCTAGCGTACATCGGCCTTGCGACTTGAAGCAACTGAACGCAACAGTCGTTATTGATGTACACGTTCCACGCACATCGATTACAACTGGTCACTGCAGCAACAAGTGGCACAATCCAGTCTTCAATCTGAAGCACGCACATCGGACAGGCAATGGTTCTGAGTGCTACATGGAAATTGTCGATGTCTTCCGATCGGACGACTCGGGATTCCATCACATCACCAGGCGTGCTCCACAAACTAGGATAGGAAATTCATTGCCACCGCACGTACATCAGAAGTTACTGAAGACGACTAGAAGCAACCGTTGGTAACGAGTAGAACATGAGCAAATGGCTGGAACTAGTGGCAACGGTCGGCAATAGCATTGCCGGTGCGCGTACATCGGCCTGTTTGAGCATCTGATCAGTTGCTGCTGGTTCCAGGTAGTCGCCAACAGTTGCCGGAAATGCCATTGCCGGTAGTTGTNTTGTCACTTTGACATCTGATAGTACTTGACATGACAAATGTGCAGATATCTGTCATGTCAAGTACTATCAGATGTCAAAGTGACAAAGTGATGCCGTCTTTGGAGTTCTCATTCGATAACAAAAACAAAAGACTTTAGCCAGATTCTGTATTCATACTTCAGATGCAAGCATCTGTGTCCAATGCGCAATCAAATTTTCAGGACACGCGCATATTCGACGCCGAAGCTCGAAGGGTGATTTTGTCAGCATCCAATCGTAGGGCTTTGAATTAAAATTGCGTAACTGTGTCTCGTACATCAAAATGCTGGCTTGTCGCAGCGGTATGAATCAACACGCCGATGTCAGCCTCTAAATTTGATCGCACGTCGGTTGCACACGCTCAGCCTCTGAACTACGAATCAAGACTTTTAGATAGAGACAAATCTCAAATTGTCCGACGTTGCGTGCATGCAAAGCTCACTCATTCCCGATCTTTGATTGTTCCCCATCAAACGACTTTCAAAGCTTTTATGTCAACATGGCATGGCGTGATCTGTTCTTGGCATTTTTCGTTGATAAACACCATAAAATTCGACATCCTGCCAAGAGATTGGTCGCTCAACCAGAGATTTGCCTTAAAGGACCCCGGTATTGCCACTTTCTGTCGACAGCCGGCGCCACTGACTGACACCATTCTCCAATACTGTAGTTTTAAAGCCTTTCGCCCCAGTGTTGGAGAATGTATGATTACACTACAATGCACGTAGTAGCATGCGTGGTTTACCAAGTCGTCAATAGAGGTCACCCTTAACGCGGGTAGGTGTAACGCAGGATTGGGAAGCAATACTGTAGTCCTTTAGGTATGTGCACACAGAGCACACAGAGGTTAGCGACTGTGCAATCTTAGCCGCAAGCGTCTTCGAGATTTTTCTTTTTAGAACATTATCTCAGGAGTGCAACCGCCCAATTAGGGCATTATAGCTACTCATCAAACAATATTGGACGATATTAACGATATGTAGGAGGAAACCGGAGACCCCGGAGGAAACCTACGATGTCGAGGAGAGATCGTCCTCTCTACCACATAAAGCCACATGCACGACCAGGGATCGAACCCGCGACCTCAGTGGTGGCAGGCGCCGATGTTTCCACTGCGCCACCCCGACACCCGAGATGATACAAGCCACAAGGAATCTCTGCACCTGACATGCCTGAGGCCACAAGCAGTGCTTGCATCCTGAGGCACAGTCAGAATCGCAAGGATCAAAATTGTTTTGATATTTGCCACAGCCGCATACGCCGCGGCCATGGATGCAAGGACATGTGCACCGCTTGCCTGCCTGTTTTTGGAATTTTGTTGGCGATCTCTTGCCACTATGTACCAATCAAATTAAAATCTCACGGTGGTAAAATCCTGCCGAATTCACCGCACAGGGTGCTTGTTCTTCATTTCTTCCACCCTCTTGTTAACACAGCAGTGCAACCATTTAGAGGACTGCTTTAGCGCCTACGTATAGAGTTGCGTAGTGCGGTGTACTGACTACGCAGAGCTTAGGCTGCCCTACGCTGGCCTACGTGGCAATACGCTGAGGGACACAAAGGGGTATACGAGATTGAACGCAAAAAATTAAACATGTTTTAATTTGTTCACGTAAAAATAAATTTCGGCGTAGAGCACTGGATGCAGAAAGTACGCAAGTCTATGTAACACTACGCTACTGTACGCCATGCCTACGCAACAGTACGCTACCCTATGGCAGTCTGTCGAAAAACCCTTTGAGGCTGGCGTCCTGGAAGGGGGTATTGTTATGTACTTTTGCTGAGGGTGGGCTCAGGCATTACGCCGATCCTGCGTGTAGCAACATTTATTTCATGAGCACGCAGCCTAATTTCGGCACACTCAGTACGCCGCACAACGCAACTCTACGCAGGTCCGGTGTGAAAGGGGCTTCAATTGCAAGGTTGCGCAGATTACAGCTGTGGATAAGATGCCACAGTCACCAAGCTCTATGTGTGCATTTAAGAAACATTCCGACACAGACATCTTCTAAGATCTGAGAGGTACTTGTGCAGTTTCTCTGAGTTAAAGCTCTAGGTGGCAGATTCCAAGTCTTACCATGAATTCTGAACCCAATTCCTCAAAGGGCAAGGGCTGTTGGAACAGAAAGAGGTAGATACCAGTGGATTTACGGTATACTCAACTACGTGTACAGATGATATAGGAAGTCAATTTCCAAAATTTCGCCCCCCAACCGGGGTCTTCCTCAGGCACTTTTCAGTATGGAACTCCAGAAAAGACTTACAGACTGTTCAGTCTTTTGTGGAGTTCCATACTGAAAAGTGCAGGCTTTCTGCTGCTCTGCAAGGATATTATAGGGGGAAATATAGGGCTTTTCCATCCCAAAAATAGGGATTTAGAGGGATGGTCTGTAGGGCAAATATAGGGTATTATAGGGCTTTCGCCCCCAATATTTGACGTTTGGCACAGTAAATCATGTGAAAACCATACCTATATGGGTTATACAGGTGCGCATCATGACCGGCAGAGGGATGCGAAGGGCCGCCAAAACTGCCTGTACCGACGGGGGGTCTGGGGTCCCCCAGAAAATTTTGAAATCTAGAAGGCCGTAGACACAATTTCCTGGCATCTCAGTATCAAAAGAGAAGCTTTATTTTAGCTCAATTTTTTGCTTATTGTAGCAAATTATTGGGAAAATAAATATTGGTGCTGGAAAGCAGGAGGGGGGGGGGGG
>NMRB01000814.1:31210-44090 GCA_002633025.1 Notospermus geniculatus | reverse complement strand
GGTTTGTCTCTATGAGGGGAAGGTTCCTTTCGATGACCAGCACCGCCACTCACCCAAGATGGTGGCCATCTTGATTTTGGTTTCCGTCAATTTAACTTGAGAACACTTTGAGCGATCAACCTCAACATTTTTATGAGGGTTTGTCTCTATGAGGGGAAGGTACCAACATACCAGTCAAGGGCAAATGCCACGCTCTGCGTTGCTCTTGTTATACAGGCCACCATGAAAAGGGAAAGACAGCACAGGTTGCATGGCTTATTTTTCACGGTACAAAAAGCAAGTGAACAGGCCTCGAACCGGCTCCGTGTTAAAAGGGCTCACGTGTTGTTTCCAGTAACCTGAAAATTGAAGAAAGCCCAAAGCGCTATATCCTTCACATCGTTGTGGACAGGACAATCTAACTGCAGAGAATGGTGAGAAATGCAAGCAACAGATCCTCCACCACACTGTAATGTACAAGCCAGCAAGTACCGTATCTTTCCCCTGCACTTCCAGCATGATGATTTTTAATCCATTCAACAGCTGGCTTGTCACTTGTTCACTTAGACAGGTGCTCCCAGGTTTGGCTGCTTTTCACAGGTGTTTTCATATGTTTTGTATGTACCGGTAGGTGAGACATCATTGTCGGTGCATAAATCACACTACTCTCAACAGAAGACCAGGAAGCAGGGTTCTACCGCTGCTGGGCGGCGCCGGACGGCCCTGTCCACGACGCAGAAATGCCGACCGGCACTCGGTATTTTCCGATCATCAGAACTAATGAAGTTTGCCACGAGAGATGCCCGCCACGCACACTTCCGAATTCCTTTTTGTTCCCATTCACGAAATGTGCTTCCCAGCAGGGCTTTCTGACACAGTTCTGACCAATGACAACGGCGGGCTGCCTAAGTTGCAATAGAGTGGATCGGGGTCATTTTGATGCCAACTGAGCTCATTATTTCGACTCTCAGGTGTCAGGAAATCGCACTTCAGCAATTATAGATTTCAAATTTTTCTGGGGGAGGGTCCAGACCCCCGTTCCGACCGGCACTCGTTCAGTCCTGGGCAGAATACTGGGGGAGATGGCTAAGAACAGTGGGCTAAAGCCCGATTTTGGGGGTGGGCATATTTTGGGTGACGAGGTCAACATTGTTCCTCCAGGGCAATCTAAAGGCCTGGCGGTAGAGTCGTAAATGACCCCAGTTTCTCATGATAGGTCAGAGCCAACAGATACACTTGAGAAGCCTTGATCATGTTGACAGCCTAGTGATCACGTCCGCTAAGTAAGCAACAGGTCCTGAGTTTGAACCTCGAGCCATGGGATTAAACATCCATGACACTTCAGTCCATTGCAAGGGACGGTAGCCATGATGCCTTGTACCTTGTGCGTTTGCAAGGTCAAGTAAAAGTCCCCCATCCAAGTGAGGAACATGAATAGCTTGAGATGGCCTCTTCCATACTTACCAGGGCCAATAATGCTATGGCTTCGGCCCTGATGGAAAATCTAACAAATACTGATGCACTGAGCCCAGTACAACACGTCCTAATTGAGCTCAGCAGAGTAAACCAAGTGCAAGCCCGCTGACTCTCTTTAGGCGTTAGATTCCTCAACAAATCCCGCCAATTGATTAATGCACTGAACTGTCAGTATCGGCGGCCATGAATCATACTTATTGGCACAGCAACGAGGCGTAAATGGCGTCCCTGGGTACCTAGCTCAGCGATAATACAATTTATGAAAATCATAATTTGTCGTGATTCAGGCTGAGTATTTGAAGTTAGTTCTTGTCAATTTTTGTAGTGTCATATAATTGACAAACACATGTGTCCAGCAAGATTTTTCTGTCCAGAATTGAATCCAGACAAACCATATACATGTACCACATAAATTACTTTGCAAATGTTCTAAAATGAAAGGCATGCCCGTTAAGAGCCTGGAAATTACTCCTTGACTTTGTAAATAGTCCTTGACATTGTCATTAATAAAGAGTTATTCTCAATTACCTCGAGTCATGACATCGAATTGAGTCTTATTTAATAGGAGCTGCCACAACGTTAACCCATTGACTGCCGGTTACGAGTACAGTTGTAACCACCGGTCATTTCTTCAGCGCACACTCAAAAGAGGGTTTAACAGACCAGGGTGTCTAAAGCCCGTGGAGCACCAAATTTAAGACCTTTTTAAGACCAATTATCGGCAAAATTTAAGACCTATTTTCTTCTAAATGAAGCACCAAATTAGACCCATGGGTGATGTCAGGCAGTGAAGGGAAGATACTTATTTTCATCTTTTCCCATTGCCTGTTAATTTGGGACACTTGAATGCAGGCTGGCCCAAATTAAACCTAGGCCTAAGCATCGGTAGAAAAAACACCAATAACTTTTTCCAAAATTGTCTTGAAGTCAAAATTAAGACCTTTTTATTAAGACCTTCTTACAAAAATTTTCAAATTTAAGACTTTTTAAGGCCTTGAAAATGGAAGTTCCAAATTTAAGACTTTTTAAGACTTGCAGACACCCTGCAGACCTGCACACATCCACCCCCACCACCATGCACGTCTCGTGTGACTGCACTAATGGTACTCATGACGTCGGGACTGACGTAGCCGAGACTACTCACAGTGTTTCCGCCAGAGGGGGGATGATCCCCTCCTCAAAAATTTCAAGGAGGGGATATCCCCCCCTCAAGTTTGCAGACTAACCTTTTTCAAATATCACTATTTTCACTTCAGTAATGTTTTTCTTTAATTTGTTACATTTCAAATGCAATTTTCATGCAAAGGAAGACTAATTTTGCGTTCTGGAGTGTAAAAATGACTCTGGAGGCCATTTTTACCGTATTTTTCGGACTATAAGGCGCTGCCTTTTTCCTTGAAGAAGGGTCTAAAATTGGGGGTGCGCCTTATAGGGTGGTGCGCCTTATCTGCGGATCCAGTCTGACAATTTGATCAGAAGTGTTAAGACACTGACGAACCCAAGCATTCAATCAAGCATGCATGGATGCATGCAAGCCAAAGTCATTGTCATAGTGCTGGTTGACAGATGATGCAGTAAACTGTGAACTGATGGAGTTTCAGTTAGGCCTAATTTGTCACAACAAGCTAAGAAATCATACAACCAGATCCATCAGTACCAACAGCAGAATTGTGCGCCTTATGTATGGATTTCATCAGAGATTTTGGGTGAAATTGGGGGTGCGCCTTATAGTCAGGTGCGCCCTATAGTCAGGAAAATACGGCCAAAAAACAAAAAAAAACAACTTTTTTTTTAAATAAATTTTTTTTTCGAAAACAAAATTTTTTTTTGAATTTTTTTCTCCCCCCCCTTCTTGATAATCCTGGCGGAAACCCTGTACTCACTCAAAAGGGGTTAAGTAGACCTGTACATCCACCTCCACCATGCACGTCTCGTGTGACTGCACTAATGGTACTCATGACCTCGGGACCGACGTAGCCGAGACTACGCTAATGTTTGGTTAGCACTCAAGTTCTATTGATTCTCAAATCAATTCGCATTCCGTCGCGATGTTCATCGCATTTTTACAGCATCAGTGGTCCTTAGTGCATCCTGTCTAGAATCACATCGAACGTGCTCTCTCGAGTTGTTGCAGTGCACGGCAGGCGTGGAATGTAAGCTAAACAATCTGAGGAGTGGCTGTGCTGCAAAAACTGCAGCAAAAACGGGGAGTTTACATTCTCTCCTCCAGGTTCAAGCAGACAACGGGTGGTAGCGGTATATGAGCCACAGTGGTGTAGTGGTTCGGGCCTCCGACTAGCGGTCAGAGGATCCCGGGTTCAAATCCCACTGGGCGTGAGACTTTACCTCACTGGCCTCTCTCCACCCAGGCAGGTGTAAAATGGGTACCGGTCGGAAATGCTTGGATTTGAGCAACTCATCTGAGTTCTACTGAAAGGTTTCAGGATAGACTGGGGTAAAAGTGTAAAGTCGGATGAGAACCTAAATCAATTCGCATTCCGTCGCGATGTTCATCGCATTTTTACAGCATCAGTGGTCCTTGTGCATCCTGTCTAGAATCACATCGAACGTGCTCTCTCGAGTTGTTGCAGTGCACGGCAGGCGTGGAATGCAAGCTTACAATCTGAGGAGTGGCTGTGCTGGACAACTGCAGCAAAAACGGGGAGTTTACATTCTCTCCTCCAGATTCAAGCAGACAACGGGTGGTATACGAGCCACGGTGGTGTAGTGGTTCGGGCCTCCAACTAGCGGTCAGAGGATCCCGGGTTCAAATCCCACTGGGCATGAGACTTTACCTCACTGGCCTCTCTCCACCCAAGCAGGTGTAAAATGGGTACCAGTCGGAAATGCTTGGATTTGAGCAACTCATCTGAGTTCTACTGAAAGGTTTCAGGATAGACTGGGGTAAAAGTGTAAAGTCGGATGAGAACCTCTACCGTTGTTGATATCAGACTATAAAGCCAAACTTTAACTTTAACTTGAATAAAGTCTAATAAAAGCTAGTTTGTACAAAAATCTCCAAAGCATCTGCAGTTACAGCAGAAAATAAGTGGCATTTATACTAGTTCTTCTGGACCGCTTGTCGCAAGTCACATCATCATTGGTCATTAGTTAACTGTCCACTCCTGTTGTCAACCTGCAGAGACATACCCGGTACATAGTATTGTGTTTTAGGCCGTTAACCCTTTCCTTTGTTGCGGCAAGCACCTACATTGTATGGCTGGAGCGGGTCACACATTTTAGGCGGCATAGGAAAACTCATTGGATGTCGCATTTGAGGAAAGTTTTAATGAAATGGTCCATGGACCATGTGCTCACTGGGTTGGACATAATGATAGAGTGAGGTACATGTTCTTTTTTATTTTTGGTTCGTTCTTATATAGCGCATTTCCAGTTGAACTGCTCAATGCGCTTTACATTATGTACATGTACATATCAGTTATGAGCAATCTGGGTCAAGTCATTCCCAGGTACACTTTGATGATTTTTGGGTAATGCCACCTGGCGGCCATATTGGATGTCTGATCGGGCTGGAACTTCACATGCACATAAAGGTCATCTGCAGGGGGCCACATAGCACATTGGAGCGCTTTGGGGCAAGTCGTTCCTGAGTTACAGCACTTTGATGATTTTCGGGTTACGCCACCTGGTGGCCATATTGGATATCCGATCTGGCCGAAACTTCACATGGACATAAAGGTCATCTGCAGGGGGCCACATAGCACATTGGAGCACTTTGGGTTAAGGCGTTCCGGAGTTACAGCACTTTGATGATTTTTGGGTTACGCCACCTGGTGGCCATGTTTGAAGTCAAATCAGGCCAAAATTTGACACGCATGTAAAGGTCATCTAGATGGAGGTAAATATAAAATTTGAGCACTCTGCGTCAAGCCGTTCCCGAGTAATAGCACTTACTTGATTTTCAGGTTACGCCACCTGGCGGCCATATTGTATGTCCAATCGGGCCGAAACTTCGTATTTTCTAAGGTACCCCTCCAATGCATGTTTATGCAAGATATGAAGTCACTCGGTGAAATAATGGCAAACTGTGGCAGGTTCGTCACTTTTGTCGAACTTTGACCTCTGTGACCTTGAAAAGTAGGTCAAATCAAAAACCCGCTATATATGTTATGTATCCTTATTTGCTACACCTATGATAAAAATTTGGAGATGATCTAGTCATTAGTTCAGGAGTTATTGCACTTTTTGTGTTTTCGGTTTCCGCCACCTGGTGGCCAAGCTAAGAGTCGAATCGGACCGAAACTTGGTGTCGTGGGTCATCTGACCTAGGGGTATATATGTACCAAGTTTCAGATCAATAGCTGCAGCGGTTACGAAACAAGCCCTGCTAACGGACCACGACGGACGACGGACGCTGCACCATTGTAATAGCTCACCCCAGTGAGCTAAAAAGGGCCTTGGTGAACCCGCACATTTCAAGAGCTGAAATGTACTTTGCAACGGGTAAACACTAGCAGACAATCACTAGCAGCAATCTGAAAGCCCTTGGCCTTGTTGGTCATTCAGCAACATCAGATGGGTTTTCCTAGACCGCCTCACATGATAAACAAAGCATAGCTATAGTCCTGGGCCCGGTTGCACGAAACTCACGACAGCGCTATCTTGGTGTTAGCGCTAACTTGATGTTAAATGACGTAAAAGAACAATGGATTTTTACGTCTGACATCTAACATGAAGATAGCGCTAACACCAAGAAGCGCTGTCGTGAGTTCGTGCAACCGGGCCCTCGGCTGGGTGGTTCGAAAGTACCGTTATCACTAATGTGGCGTTAGTGCTATTTTGGTGTTATCTCCTTTGGTTAACCCTTTAGCGCTAACGCCAAGACAGAGTTAACGCCACGTTAGAGATAACATCACTTTGGAACAACCGGCCTCTGTACTTGTATCAGACATGTCAGACTGAAAGAATTGCAA
Source organism: Notospermus geniculatus (assembly GCA_002633025.1). Taxonomy (NCBI): domain Eukaryota; kingdom Metazoa; phylum Nemertea; class Pilidiophora; order Heteronemertea; family Lineidae; genus Notospermus; species Notospermus geniculatus. Next base: position 37,701 of record NMRB01000814.1, on the reverse strand, counting down.
GTTTCAGCAAGGATTACAACAAGAATACTCCAAAAGCTGCGAGCTTTGTTCTTTTTGATCATTCGAGTACTTTTATCTCATCATCAGACATTCCATCGTTCACCATTCACTGGGCAGATCATTCTGCAAGTATGGGCAGCGTCTGCCTCAAGACAGCCGAGTCTGATCAACGTAAACATCCAAGACCTGACCGCAAATTCTGCCGCTATCATGATAGAGGGAGGTTGGTGAGGAATTTCTGAGAACAGCCACCTGTTGCAGACAGGAAATACTCGAAAAAGCGATAAGAATTCCCAAAGCCAGCCGGGGATCGCAACGGCCCAGTTAGTCTTCCAGCAATGCAGACATACCACAGGAAAGTAAACACAGTGGCTAAATCACACCATCCTCCCACAGCAGGGCTTTGGTCTCGCTCCTCTTCATACACTCACACACGAGTGGATGAAGAGGAGCGAGGTAAAACCCTTGCTGTGGCAGGGTTTCTGCCGGAAAAAATATTTAGGGGGGTACAATCCAGCATTCCAGGTGCCTCCGGCCCGAGTGGGGGGCCTCCCCAGAATTTTTTTTCTCCAGAAGCCCGGAGATGCATTTTCCAAGCATTTCAGAGCTTAAAACTTCCTGTGTACAGATCTTTGTTCGACTGTTATATCTCGTATGAAAATAAGGGCAGTTTTGAGACACTACCGTATTTTCCTGACTATAGGGCGCACCTGACTATAAGGCGCACCCCCAATTTCACCCAAAATCTCTGATGAAATCCATACATATGGCGCACCTCCCTATAAGGCGCAGTCCTGTCAGTGAATGCGTCAGTGCATATTATACACATACAATGCATGGCTCCTCGGTGTGCATTGACCCAACAACAGCCAAGACAATTACAGGGTCTGATTGCCTTGTTTGAACCCATTGACATCTGCAATTCTGCTGTTGGTACTGATGGATCTGGTTGTATGATTTCTTAGCTTGTTGTGACAAATTAGGCCTAACTGAAACTTCATCAGTTCACAGTTCACTGCATCATCTGTCAACCAGCACTGTGACAATAACTTTGGCTTGCATGCATCCATGCATGCTTGAATGTTGGTGTTCGTCAGTGTCTTGACACTTCTGATCAAATTGTCAGACTGGATCCGCAGATAAGGCGCACCACCCTATAAGGCGCACCCCCAATTTTAGACCCTTCTTCAAGGAAAAAGGCTGCGCCTTATAGTCCGAAAAATACGGTACTCTGCAATTATGGGGGGTAAGCCGCCTTCAGATCATGAAAGGGGGCTCCTGCCCCCTTTGCCCCCCTCTGGCAGAAACCCTGTGTGGGAAGATTAAATCGCACCACTTTTCAGGCGAATAAGATTGGGTGTGGACTGGAATCAACCCAAGGCCAGTGATGCTCCCATGCGAAGGACTGAGAGCCAGAGATGATCTATCCCTGTGGCCTGGCATTCGAACCTGGGACCTGTCGCTTGCTAACCACTAGGATCTCAAGGCTGCCCAAACACTGCCTGAGTGAAAAGGTCGATGCATCCCTTCATAAGGTACTTGTAACCCCAACGTAGTTACATTGACTGGTAGAAACAGTCAAAAGTTGTAAAAGAGTGAATAGATATCTGAACAGAGCCCAGACAGAGGATGTCAACGTGAAGGCATTGAAGTGAATAATTGTAACAAGGCTGACATCAAGATAAACCAAAGAGAAAATATCGACCTAATTTTACCTTATAGTTACCATAGTAACGTGCATTTGCCTGCTGTAATACCTTACACAGCATTTACACCAAGAATGCGACAAGCGACCCCGGCGACAAGCGACCCCGGCGCTGCCTTCCAAGGGTTTCCCGGTATCGTTATCAATCAGGCAACCTGTCAGATTTTCGAGGCAGTCTAAATGACAAAGGGCTTTGGTGACCATGATCCATCATTTTGGACTTGGAAGATTTCCCTGAATATACAGCAACCAACTTGGACCAACCTTTTGCCAGTGTTTGCCTCTGGGGGTTTACATACTGACTGAAGTACTTTCAGAGTAGACTGTACTACGATCTAATTTTGTTTTAGCTATGTATGTGCACACAGAGCTCAGTCAGTGACTGGGGGCGGATCTTACCAGCAGGCGTCTTCGAGAGCTGCAAGAAATCTCTGTCATGTCTGTGTGCACCTGAAGCCGCAAGCAGTTAGTGTTTGCGTCCTGAGGCACAGTCGGAACCACAAGAATCAAATTTTTTAATAATGCCGCAGGCGAATGCATGTACGGTGATATCTACTGTGTACCAATCAAATTGCCTCACGCGATGCCGATAAAATCCTGCCAAATTCACCACACAGGTGCTTATTGCTTGCGCCCTTGTGTTCACACAGCGGCGCAATCAAAGAGTACTACGTGGTCGCAAGGTTTGGCAGATTTAAGGCTGCGACTAACGTGGCCAAGATCACGCAGTCATTACGTTCTGTGTGCACAAAGCTTTAGGGAGAGATCAGGATGGTAGTAGTTCAGGCCTTTCCTTTTGAGGCGTGCTAAAATGTGCATGTGCATGTGCGTGTGCCTCGCAAACAATAGAAATTGCACATTTTAGCGCGCCTCAAAAGGAAAGGCCTGTAGTTATTGCCAAACACTGGGTGAATTCATCTTCACCCCAGTTGGTGGAGGAGTGATGAGGGTTCAAAATCAAATCCAATGATGGACCTCAGGATTTTTTCAACTTATGGGGGTCTGGCCTAGTGGTTAGGCGTGCTACCCCTGAGTGCTGGCGATTGATGCCTTATGTGAGGGTCCGTGGATTCAAGTCCGGTAGGAAGTTACATGTAGTCTTTCACCTAATAGAAACTTGTTTCATGCCCGTTAAAACGAGTTTCTGGACAATCCTGTAAAATTCAATGGCAAGAAAAATAGGACATCACAACATTCTTCACAATCCTCTTCATATTCTTCAAGTAAATGTTATAAGTGAACAGTGTCAATAGAAATTAAGTCCGACCAATCATGCCAATTGTGAAAGGCGGTCAAATATCGCACTTAAGATTACACACAGGAAGTGCAATCACAATAAACTGAAGGACAATCATACCTCTGCCCACACTCGAGAGAGCTAAGGCTTGCTGGTGCAAAACATAGGTAGGATATACCGTAGAGTCGGTTCTATAACATCAATGCACTATATGCCGAAGTGCCGCCCCAGTTCATTACTATGTCAGAGCCCGGTTTCCCGCCTGCAATGATCGACCAATGGCGCACAGGAGAAGGCCTGGTCAGTTTCTTGCGAATAAGACATGAGGTGGTGGGATATCACAAGGCCTAATGTTGTCAGTCAAATGCCACCGTATGGTGAAATGGATCCCCATTCCATGAAACCACAATCCGCAATTGCACCTAGTACTGACGGCCTATTCAAATCCCCGTCACGAATGTCAGTCTTGAAACATGTGACCACTACGTAGTAAAAGGGGCGTTAATCTTGAATTATGGATTGACTAGCATAGTACCCGTCCTACGGACGGGTAGAGGTGGCACCATAGGCAGTAAGGGTCACCACAAAATCATGACGAAGTCACAGCCGGAGTGCGCTGAAATCGGATGGCACGATGGCCGCGAAGACAGGTGCTGAGTAGTTCCATTAGGAAATCTTTGCCCCAGGAATTTTGTTGAAAAAATACAGAGCCCTCTATTGCCCGATTATGAAGCGAATCTTTTCAAACTCAGTCGAGCGTTGAGCCGTTTGGCACACTTGAGTTCCCAGTCTGCTTAATCGCTCTGGCTGTTGAATTTCGAGCCTCCCTCCCTGCATGCCCTGTGGTAGCCAACATGATCACCTGGGCATAATCACTCAAAATGGTCTATTCTACAGTTCCCATGGCATCATCATCAAACATCATCGTAATGATTCGAAAGCTAACTAACATCAGAATTCATGTCTAACTTATGAATAAAATCCATCAGCAGAAAGTTGAGTTATTAGCCAAAAGTTGCCTCAAGATTTGCCGAAATTCTAACCAAGATGGCGGCCGTAGGCGTACTGCTAAAATCCACTCAAAATTTGCAAGAATTTTCCTTCTCACACAGCTCAAATCACATTTCTAATCGCAACCAATGTTTTCTGGGAACTCATCAGGCCTATTCCTATCATTGACTCAATCCAACTCTTCATAGATTTTCACCAAACCGCTCAAATGCCGTAGGTCCGGCTTCACGATCTTTCTACACAGATTCCAATGTAAAATGAACACTGTAGTGTACACAATACACTACGTTACACCGGCCCAAGCCAGCTGAAGACAGAGTGGGGATGGAAATGAATGGCTCAACAGCCGTTGCGTTATTCCTGTCGCAAATTTACCTCTCCAAAATCATTATTTCTTGGCGTATTTTAAAATTTAAAAGAAGTATTTGATATAGAAAAGAATTTGCAGTTCGACTGTATGACTTTGAGAAGTGCCCCGATTTTATTTTCATGATTTGTTGCTTTTAGCCAAGTTAAAGAGAGAGCACTTGTGTTGACTATGTAAACAACCCAGCCCACAAATCCGCCGTTAATTATACCCCGATTTGCGCCGCAGATCGGGGTATGAACGGCATTTTGCTCCTAAGGCAAGAGATCGTAATGTCCCCGCTGACACGGAATTAGTGTTCTGGTTGGTTTATCGGCAGTGGTAGAAAACCAACATTTGTAGCAGAAATCGTGATTTTTTGCCCCAAATCATTCGAACTGGACTGAAATCTGCAGGAATGGGTGGTGCAACCGAAAGATGAGCATTATCCCGTACCACAGCGAAAAAATCGTGGCATTAGACAGCGGGAGTGCGCTGAAATTGGTACCTCAGTGGTCCGGGGCCAACTCCAAATTTTATTATAGAAGATGTTATAACCGACTCTACGGTATATGTTTTGGCATGAGTATGAACTGATGATCTCAAATGACAACATGTTCAGACCAAACAAAACCAGAAGCTGAAACTTGACAGGTATCTTAAAAATCGGCCTCATCCTTCACGGACCACAACTGAGCATGCTGAGTGAATTCGTATTTGATATTTCCGCCAGGGCCGAAGCCATCATTGGCCCCGACTAAAAGACATTAGGCACCAAAGCCATGTCCCATGCAATGGACTGAAGAGTCATCAGGGATGACTAATCCCATATAGCCTGGGATTCGAACACGGGACGTTCGTGGACAGATGTGATGACCATGCACTTAGCTATCACTACCGGTGCTGAGTGAACCCTGAGCTGATTCTTGGACAAGGCCTACTCATCAGGCCTGCAAATAAGGCACAGATGCAGTGTTCTAATGTAAATGTGGTTCATTTTCAAAGAGAGTGAATGAAAAACCAGCTCTCAGGTCCAGGATAGCCGTCCAGAAATCAGAAAGTGTGGACGGAGGACTTCACCCATTATGGCCATGACCCAGTGTGGCCTTCAGCTTCGGTCACCGAACAGAGAAGAGGTTACTTCTCTTTCAATCAATCAAATATACAGCACCTAAAGACAGACCTTGAGGCACTGTTCACACAGCCACGACAAGAATGCACTCGAAGGGGTGTAACCCCATTTGTGGAACACAAATTGCTAATGTAGTATGACTGAGTGTTGACCTATTCATTTCAAGTTCTCAAGATATAAACCACGGAGAGGGAGGGCCTTTCGAGCCTGCAAAATATTTGGGTCACAAATGTACGAGTTGTTCCACGCCAGGCTGTGTTCTGTGTGATTCAAATGAATTCTGAGTCAATATAGCGAGGTTAAGATCTGGTCCGACTCCCGCTCCGACTCCGAGGTGCTAAAATTCGGATTTTTCAAGTCGGAGATTTACCACGCAGATACCGCCTGTTCCATGATGAGGGGTAGGGTAGACATTTTCATGTTTGCGCGACCTGACCATGATTCACTTGATGCCGTCTGTTCCGTCGCAGTGCAGGCAATCAACATGATCAAGATGCGGCCTGATAATCAGCAAAATGCTTATGAGTGGGTTTGATTCATCAGAACTATTGTCACTTGTGAAGTTTGGGACTCAGACCCCCTCCATCCCCACCAAGACACCAGCTGACTCCACACCTCGGAGCTGAGCCACTCTCTTCATAAATACTGCCCAAGATATTTCATTCTCGGTTTTTTTGCCATATTGGCACAAGGAGTTCTAACCACTGACAAAAACAACAGCTGATTCACGAATCTCATAAAAATACATGTAATCATCCGAGTCCTGCTCTACTTCCAAATAAAACCACAACAAAACCTCTCCCATCCCAAATAACAACGCTATTGTCTCGCACCCAAATGACATTTCGGACGTACCAAACCTCACACCCCATCGACTCTTACTGCGTGATAAACATCCCAGTCTGTCCGCAGTGACTCAGAATCCATTATTTGCCCAGTACACGTATATTGATCAAGCGACTCGTCTGCATGTACACATGTATGGTTCAGGTCAAATTACCACCATTAAAGGGGTATTCCCACCGATAAATTGTCGGCAGACAATACAGTGTAATTGCAG
>NMRB01000814.1:13408-31175 GCA_002633025.1 Notospermus geniculatus | reverse complement strand
GACTTCATTGTTTACATTCAATGTTTGTAAACATGGATGTTTACATTATGTCATTTTGGACTTTTGGGACATGCCAACCCACCAAAATGAATACTTTTGGAATCAACAGAATTTCTAGAGGGGCATGTCACCAACAAATTACTCGTAAGACAAAGAAAGCCTGGACATAAACAAACAAAATGTAAATAAACAATGAATTTCGTGGCCTGCGAAAATACCCGTGATACATTATCTTTAAGCCTGTCCCATGCAATGGACTGAAGAGTCATCAGGGAGGACTAATCCCATATAGCTTGGGATTTGAACACGGGACGTTCGTGGACAGATGTGATGACCACTTTGCTATCAATACCGGTGCTGATCCTCGAGAACCCAGAGATGATTCTTGGACAAGGCCTAAGTCATCAGGCCTGCAATAATGCACAGATGCAGTGTTCTAATGTACATGTGGCTCATTTTCAAAGGGAGTGAATGAAAAACTAGCTCTCAGGTCCAGGATACGAGTCCAGAAATCAGAAAGTGTGGACGGAGGACTTCACCCATTATGGCCATGACCCAGTGTGGCCTTCAGCTTCTTCGGTCACTGAACAGCGACGAGGTTACTTCTCCTAGTCCTTCAATCAAATATACAGCACCCAAAGACGGACCTTGAGGCACTATTCACACAGCCATGACAAGAATGCACTCGAAGGGGTGTAACCCCATTTGTAGAACACAAATTGCTAATGTAGTATGACTGAGTGTTGACCTATTCATTTCAAGTTCTCAAGATATAAACCATGGAGAGGGAGGGCCTTCGAGCCCGCAAAATATTTGGGTCACAAATGTACGAGTTCAACTTCTGTGCCATCCCGATGGCCGTTAATCCATTGACCCGACTCAGTTACATTCCCTGCCGCAGATACCACTGTTCCATGATGAGGGTTAGGGTAGACATTTTCATGTTTGCGCGACCTGACCATGATTCACTTGATGCCGTCTGTTCCGTTGCAGTGCCGGCAATCAACATGATCAAGATGCGGCCTGATAATCAGCAAAATGCCCTTCAGGGCAGAGACATTATGAGTGGGTTTGATTCATCAGAACTATTGTCACTTGTGAAGTTTGGGACTCAGACCCCCTCCATCCCCACCAAGACACCAGCTGACTCCACACCTCGGAGCTGAGCCACTCTCTTCATAAATACTGCCCAAGATATTTCAATTCTCGGTTTTTTTGCCATATTGGCACAAGGAGTTTTAACCACTGACAAAAACAACAGCTGATTCACGAATCTCATAAAAATACATAATCATCCGAGTCCTGCTCTACTTCCAAATAAAACCACAACAAAACCTCTCCCATCCCAAATAACGACGCTATTGTCTCGCACCCAAATGACATTTCGGACGTACCAAACCTCACACCCCATCGACTCTTACTGCGTGATAAACATTCCAGTCTGTCCGCAGTGACTCAGAATCCATTATTTGCCCAGTACACGTATATTGATCAAGCGACTCGTCTGCATGTACACATGTATGGTTCAGGTCAAATTACCACCATTAAAGGGGTATTCCCACCGATAAATTGTCGGCAGACAATACAGTGTAATTGCAGGGTTACACTTCCTCTCCATCTCTCCAGCTGGACTGGAGGAAGGGGAAGTTTGGCCATTTTTTTGTCCAGTCGGCTATTCAGCAAGCTACCAGTTTTTCCTTAAGAATTTATATAAGAAAGGGTCAAGGGGTGGGAGTAACTTCTGTACTATTTCAGGCTTCAGCTGCTACAATGTAAAGGGGGTTTTCTACCATCAGATACTGTAACCTAGTCGGTAAAATGTGACCCGATCTAGCAAAAGCTAAATACACAAAAATACAGCTTTATTCAAAACTGTCTTTCTGCATGACAATCTTTTAGATCCGGTCTTAATAGTACCATATCTAAAATAAGACCGGATATTTCACGGCTTGTGCTTGCACTACTGGATTTGAGGTTAGTAAGTTTGGCTACAGATGGCGATACATGAGTGAACCGTGTATTGTTCTCGTGCTTTCGAGCATGCGCAATGTCCCAAATTGACGTAAACGGGGAAGATCTGCGCACTTCCGCCGAAATAGCAACAAGAACCTCGGTCTGAAACTGAATGACGTGATGCAGAGAACCCCACGACAGTGACTTGGACGACGTTACGTCAGAGTTGACCATTGCTGAATCACGGATTGCGTCACGTCAGCTGGTTTCAGATCGAGGTTCTTGTTGCTATTTCGGCGGAAGTGCGCAGAACTTGGAATTTGGGATTTGTCTATAGCCGATCATAATACGGTACTACAAATACATGTAGATCCGGACTTATTGCCATTCCACTAGAGAAACTCCATTGCTGATCCGCATCTAATTTAGATTCGGAGTATGATCGGCTATGCCATCCGAGCTTAATAGATCCACACTTAATAGAACCGAACTTATTAAACATGGACATTCTGTAATGGAAGCAGAATAAGCCCGGGCAAATACCGGCTTTTTTTGAAGTGGAAGCGCAGTTCTAATCAACAGACCACGGCAGGGGTAACTTCGCCAGTTACACAGTAAAAACATCAACTCCAGTATACTACTGATTCCTGCATCGGCGACCAGCCAAGCCTGTGGATTCCGTAAACACGAGTATGTTTTGATATTTGGAAGGAGTAATTGTGTTTTTGATTGAATTCCAATGTAAGGACGATGAGTAATTGTCAGACAGAGTCATTCCCGGAAGGACTGACCAACTCCCAATATACTAGTACAATCAAATATAAAGTGAATTATACACAGGTGTTCAACAGAAATTTCTAAGCCCACACACATAAATACAATGCAAGCACCTTCATATTCGCTGTGAAATTGGGTTCTGAGTGTGGTAAGGCCTACTCTGTGAGAAAAGTTTTCAATTTCAAATGTATCACTGATAGCATAGCGTACATCACACGTGCGACTGGAGAAAACTAGTCGCCACTGAGCTTCTGGCGGCTGGGAGAATTTGGCTGGAACTGGAGGCAACTCATCAGTCGCCAGAAACGGTCGATGTGCACGCACCCTTGCGACTCGCTGGAACTGAGATTTTGCCAGTCGCCGCAAGTTGCACATGTTCAACTTTCTTGCGACTAGTTGTACCCAGTTTCGTTCAGTCGCTGCAATGTACGTGGGCTTGCGACTGATCAGTGCCAGTTTCCTGAATGAAACCTAGTCTCGTCGAGTCTCAGTGCCCCGGATGTTACCTGAGTTGCTGCCAGTCGCAAGTGCGATGTACGCGGTCAGGGCATGACGATTGATTCGATCGATCCTCCTAGTTTTTCCCAGTTGCTGAATTTGCGATGTGCGTGCAGCGCGTACATCACCAGCGACTGATCATATCAGTTGCTTCCAGTTGCAAGTGCGATGTACGCCTGGCTTGAAGCTACATGAATGCAGTATATAGAACACAGCAGATCATTTTCCTCATATAGCATAAACTGATTTTTTTTTTCAGGGATGGCAGGTTGAACTGCCATGACAGGCCTTAAATTCTTTTCAGAATATAGGAGCTGTCAGTGAGTTGACCAATAGGTGTCACTACGGCCCAATTCAATGCATAAATAGTGGACCCTTCATTCTTGATCGAGCACCAATCACATGGATTTTCCTGTGCATTGGTCAGCTAGAACTTTGCTGCCATCTTTTGGCAATACGCGCAACTGACTTGCTCCTATTTCATGGAGGTCCTGTACCGATGCAATTTTAAAGTGGCATACCAACCGGTTTCTATTTTTACCAGCGAAGGTCGAACAAACATTAGATACATAAGGGGCCGTCTCAAAATTGTTTTGATGCCAAAAAAGACGAAGTGACTTCGTCCTGGGGGAGGGGATTCTCGATTTGGGGAAGCCCACTTCATCTTTTTTGAAAAAATTGACATTCACTCTTTTTTACAGGAGAATAGATTTCACCATAAATAAATTGGGGGAGCAGTATTCTCCACGGGGTTTTGTCTAAGATGGGCGGCAGTGGGCGTTGCTTCGGCACGACGTGCGGCACCGAAGACGCCTTCCGGCGGGGGGTCAGGATTTCGGGTGCTCTGAGATGCATTTTCTGAGCATCTGAGACGCATAATTGAGCGCATAGATATTAGTGCATATTTTCAGTTTTAAGAAGGGTGGGCGATTTTTTAAAGAGGGGCGGGCCGTTTTTAAGAGGGGCGGATTTTGCCGTCGGTATTTTTAAGAGGGGCGGGCTGCCGTTTTTTTTAACTGGTGTGGAGAACACTGCGGAGGGGGTCAGGGAAAAGATGAAGCCAGTTCGTCTTTTTTGGCAACAATGTAATTTTGAGATGACCCCTAACTAGATTTTACCAAAAATAGATAGCATCAAAGAAGGTCCAACAAACAAAGATCAACAAGTCCTATGTCATTCCAGCGGTTGGCTATTCATAAACTCTGTCAGCATGTTTACAGTGTCTCAGTGACCTTCTGTAATTCAGTGACCAAACTTCAACTAAACTACCTCATTAGGGATAATTTCGACCTGAAACAGCACTTGTTGCAATTACCCATATCAAAACATCCGGCCTCAAGTATCAATTTGTCAGGATTGCAAATAAAAACATTAGCCAGGTCACTTTTATCATGATATCCAATGAAATGTCATGGTTGGGGTTCACTCAATGGCACAACATCCCCAGGTACAAGAGTACCAACCATTTGGGTGTCTGGGTGGCGCAGTGGAAACATCGGCGCCTGCCACCAATGAGGTCGCGGGTTCGATCCCCGGTCGTGCAAGTGGCTTTATGACGTGGTAGAGAGGGCGATCTCTCCTCGACATCGTAGGTTTTCTCCGGGGTCTCCGGTTTCCTCCTACATATCGTTAATATCGCCCAGTATTGTTTGATGAGTAGCTATAATGCCCTACACTGTTAGTGGGCGCTTGCACTCCTGAAATAATATTTGAAATAATATTTTACCAACCATTATTTTCACCACAGTCACGATACTGGGGAGGGGGCCACAAAAGCCTTGATTACTGTTTTGCCAGCAGCTGGTCCAAAATGATGAAGTTCTGTGCCACTGTATTTTCAGATCAGAAACTGTCAAATATTCGAGGATTCTGCCGAGACTTCAGACAATCTACTCTAGCAGGTATCAATATTGATTTCGAAAAAGCTTTTGATTCTGTAGATTGGGAATTTTTAAAAACAACTCTGCTTAAGCTGAACTTTGGAGAATCTTTTTTCAAATGGGTTGATACTTTTTACTGCGACATATCAAGTTGTGTCATTAATAATGGAATAACATCTCCAGTGTTCTCCAACTCCTATACCACGGGTACACACCGCCACACCAAATTTCTTTGCCGCCAACCTAAACCTGGAACAGACCTTCTCTGCCACACCAAAAAAATCTGCTGCCACACCAAAAAATCTCTCCACAGCTGACAAAAGTAAACTTAACTCCCCAGTTACGCTCTCTGAAAGCAACCATACAGTGGGAACTGCATGCATATACGACATTCTCGAAGATTGGCACGATGCTGCCACTGAGATCGTCGGGATTCGGCGGTTTTCTGGCCGTATGAAAATGATATTTCTCGCAAAATTGGACTGTGTTTTTCGTTCGCCAGAACGCAGGAGATCGCATCTCAGCCCAACTTACACCAAATTTTTCTGGGGGGCTGCTGGAGCCCAAATACCGCCACACCAAATGTCAGAGAAGTTGGAGAACACTGCATCTCCATATTTTCCTTTAGGTCCCATCCACAAGTGAGGATCATTGAGTACATTTAGCTTGAGATGGCCTCCTCCTTATTTAATACCAGGGTCAATCAATATGGCTATATGGCTTCGGCCCTGATGGAAAAATCTACAATTGTGTTTTTTTCAGAAACTGACATTGACAAGAAGAAATATCCGAGGGTTCTGCGAAGATTTCAGACCATCAACCCCAGCAGGTAACGGCTCTAGGAAAATTCGTCCCTGAGGAAAATTCGTCCCCGGAAAATTCGTCCCCGAGGAAAATTCGTCCCCAGAAAATTCGTTGGGGGCGAATTGGGGACGAATTATCTGGGGACGAATTTTCCGGGGACGAATTTTCCTGTAACCGCAGGTAACACATTGGACTGAATGCGGCCCATTGATCGATTTTTAAGCACTTGTCCCGTTCGTTGCCTGGGGCCAGTGAATTTGGATATAAGTAAAAGTCCAGAAGTGCTTGTAGAATCATCATTTTTCCATTGAAAAACCATTTGCGGGCAACTCAAAAAGCAACACGGGCAACCAATTGCAAAAGAACACTTGCCCGGTGGACAACTGGACCGAAGAGCTAAAAATCGATCACTGCGGCCAGCATGACACAGACCACATCCCTGCGTAACTGAATGTCTACAGAAATCAGAAATATCACTGTGTAAATCGGCAAAGAGCTATACCATTCTCCTGCGCAGAGGTCAAACGGTTTCACCTTACTGACTCTGCCTTCAAACGTCAGTGCCCCGTACTTCTTTTCGAATAGGAATGGCGTCATTTAAGATGGCTGCCTCCATGTAGCACGTGGTTATGTTTACCTCACAAAATCACGTGATCAATGACGAACCTGATTGGCCCATCGATTTGGTTGGTTCTATTCTAAAATGAAAACTATTTCTGCCGGAACGACCGAACCGAAGCACATCCATACGTGTAATTTGCCGCGAAAAAGTGCAACACAAAATAATGAACAATGTTTGAAAATCATGGTAGGTTTGGTGTTGGCACATTTCTAAACTTGACGGTGAGAATGATTATGATTCTATTAGGGTGTAAAACTAGCTGTAGATCAGGTCGTTATTCTTTCTGCTCATTCTGAGCAGAGTGATGAGGGCATGAAGCCAGTGGTACAAGTGGAGCAAAGCGAAAACACGGAACGCCGTACCGCTGGGCTAGCGAGTTTGGAGCTATGCCAGCATTGCATAAGCCACATTGAGTACAAGAAAGTATGCAGAACTTTGCCGGGCAAAGGTTGATACAGAATGCCAACAAGTGGGAGGAAGAAAAAGTTCACTGCCTGGAAGCTCAACTTCAATTTCAGTCAAAGCTTTTACACTTTGATCTCGAAATTGCTAACATTGATCTGATCCAGGTCGCCAAGGACACACTTCATTGTTCAGATTAGATTGTATTGCACGCCGAGGAGCGGCGTGGTGTAGTGGTTAGCGAGACGGACTTCTGATCAGAAGGTCCCGGGTTCGATTCCCAGTCCTGACCAAGAAAAAAACAGGCTCGCTTGTGACCTTGAGCAAGTCACTTTGCCTCACTTGCTTCACCCCACCCAGGTGTAAAAAGGCTTAGGGAAGGTCACCGGCTTAAGGTTGATTTTGTGTACATCGGATGACACGCGACACAAACACGCACGTGAACAACGGCTTCACAAAGGCAGGCCTTTATATTCCCTAATTTGGGCTATTTCTGTTTACGGTGGTATTGGGCCAAAGGCCCTATATCAGAGCACCAAAGGTGCGATCAGGGGGGAGCACAAGGGGGGGTTTCCCCCCTTATTAGAAATTTTTTTGAAAATAGAGGATAAAAGATGCCATTTCCAGGCATCTGAGATTCCCATTTACATGTAAAACAAGACTCAAATTTGGGCGCCCTTAATTTGGGCTCCGACGTTAAACGTCGTTAATTTGGGGGAATATAAAGGCCTGAAAGGATTCATCCCCATTAAACCTTTGCTTGCCTGCGTCAGGGGTTTCAATTTCCAGGATGAGGGCATACCAGGTATTTTCAAGAGGCGTATTTTGGGCGCATTTTTGCATGGCCTCGTCNTGAAGTTTCGATGACCAGTTTAGGAGTAATCGCAAATTTTGTGTTTTCACTATGTGCCCCCTGGTGGCCAAAGTATGAATCAGATCTGGCCGATTTTCAATAGCGAGAAGCGTCATGTCATGAGGTATCACCATACAAAATTTGAGATGAAAATTCCGAAGCATTCTCAAGTTAGAGCGTTCACGTCGTTTGCGTGACGCCGGACGACGACGCCGGACGACGACGCCGGACGACGACGACAGACGCACAGACAGACGCCAGCGTGATGACAATACCCCGAAGACCCTGATGGGCCTCGGGGTGAAAACGAACTTCCCCGAAGGAGCAATGATTGTTGTTTAACCGGTTATCTCCTACATACGTGTATGTCATATCAGAAAGGCCATGTCAGTTTGAACATGGTGCTGTTGTGACTCCGAAAAAGTATTTATTAAGCGAGGAAAGCATTTGGGGTTTCGGGTCCGCTTTAACGGTAGTTCTACCTGGAAATTGAAAGCCCTGTGCATGTTCGTGTCGCGTGTCATCCGATTGTAAAAGTCATCCTAATGGAATCGGAGCTTATGAGAAAAGGCACAATACAACAATGGCCATACATTCACCAATGTTTGCAGATCCACTTTAGAAAAATCCAAGTAAAATGAACAGTTGAATTGTACAATAGCCAACATTCCAACTTCACACACTCAAGGTGAAAGCATTCTTCTTTCACTTGTCAAGTACTTGTATTTAAATTGCTCCAAGAAATACAATGCAATAATAACCCCCCACTTCCCTGGCTAATTGCAGTACGCAATCTTTAATACAGTGCCTTTTAAAGCCAGTTACTTACCATGGGCTAAAATGTCAACAGTTGCAAGGACTTAACATTCTTGTTGTGTACACATTGACATGGACACAGGGCTTGAAAAATTCTCTGGAGCCTGCATGCCCAGTCGGGGCAACCTGTCTTTTCAGTTTTCAGGTTTTTAGATGCCCAGCTCATCTTGATGGATGCCTGAATCCCTTGTTTTGGTTGGAAATTTACTTTAATTATGTTTATTTTTTGAGTGGGATCCAATTAAGAGTTGCCCGGTCGGGCATGTTGTATTTGGCTGAAAATTGGTTTATGTTGCCCAGGTGGTTGAACAGGTTGCCTGTGGGCATTCGGGCATGTGATTTTTCGAGCCCTGGGACAGCACAAATGAGTCGCCACAAGTCAGACAGCAATAATTGACTATCTCAATCTGACAGCAAACTTTCGATAGAAAACTGTCACATGTATGTGTTCTGGTCAGATTACAATTAAAATGGTCCAGTCACCTATGGTTTAATATGAACATTCGATGTTAAAAGCGATTTCCACTGTAGGTTTTCGAGATATTCGTAATAAGTGCGGCGTGTTTGACTAATTGATATGCAAATTTTCGTTTACAGTAGTCCCGTGAGGAATTGTATAGGTTGAATCCGGTCATAGAATCATAACTATGATGTTATGTTTGGAGACCGGAGTTTTCGGTGTAACCCATGCCCAGTTAGTCACGAAACTCACGACTTCGAATATTTGGGATATTCTACGTCGTGATTCAGGCCAGGCCTTTCTGTACGGGAAATCCGCACCGCTGAGAAGGGCGGAATGTTTTCACTGCTTGTGAAGCTCTGGGAGCAGGACATCATTTAAAAAGTATCCTGTCGTGAACTTCCAATATTCTAGATGACATTCATACCGTTGACCCAAAAATCTGACCACTTTTGAAGTCTTTAAAATCCGAAATTTGAAGGGCAGTAAAAACACGCCGCCATATCCCTGTACATCGTACTGTACATTGGTTTGTTGACTTCCGCAGCGAAAGGTCACACAGGAGTTGATGGTTCGAAAGGTCGAACTCATTTGCATAATTATAATTATCGGATGTTTCTTCGTCTGACCAAAAGAATCAACTTTCGCCAATGCGCGTGCGCAGAAGGCGTGTTTGCGCAATCGGAAACACTCGGCGATTTCCGATGACAGGAGAGGCCAACGCCGAAAGTGACGTCATCAAAACATTAGGCCTATGGCAGCCAAGTTCGGCGCAATGCAAGATCGCGTCGAAAAAAAGAAATTAAACCTAGGCCTATGTGTTCTGGTCAGATTACAATCAAAATGGTCCAGTCACCTAATGTTTAATATGAACATTACAAATAGGCCTAGGCCCTATTTGGTGTTAAAAGCGATTTCCACTGTAGCCAGTCTACACCATCACGCTAGGCCGTGAAATCACGCTACAGCGTGAAAACCTTCTGTGGAAACCAAATTTTTACACACAGAATTGTGTACAAATTCAGCATTGAAAAAAAAATTAAAATTCTTCCTCAATATATCGAGTTTTAAATGTGTGTTCAACATGAATATGGCCGATTTTTTTCAATTAAAAGTTTTTTAAAGAAGTTAAAAGTTTTTGAAAATTGGGCCCTACATTTTGTACAGGCGAATGTACAGTCACGCATTACCGTGATGGTGTAGACTGGTAGCCGGTAGGCCTAGGGATTGGTGAGAACTGACAGTGACATCGCAGTCAATTATTTATTTAATTAGGCCCCTAGGCCTATTTATTCAATTAGCAAGTAATATCTCTGATCTAGCTGTTGTTCCTGTGCATGCAACATGTGCCCTGGAAAATGACAGCCCATACCATGCATGTCATACATTATTCCATACAACAAACATGTACAAGGCTGTGGGCCTGCATGTGTACATACATGACATGTACATGATGTACATTCATAGTGCACTGACACTGCTGTGTTGGTGCGTGTACACGAGAATCTGGGGCTTCATTTTTCTTGACGTCTCCGATTGTTTTCGCCCTTTTCTCAGATAGCTTACCTCAGTTAAACTCAGCCACAGACAAAAACAAGCATTATCCTAGAATTAAGGGGGGATACGGTCCCTGTGCGGCTTAATTCCGTGCACGAAATCTCTGAATGTCCACAAAATCCGATGTGTGAAGTTCCAGATAATCCAAAATGGCGGACGCACAACAAAGTCACGTGACGGGCCCTGGCCCATTTTAGTTTCATTTCCAAAGTACAGATGGCGATGGTGTAGAACAGAGGTGGTGTAACATTTTTGAATGTTCCCATCTATGAGTGTCCCCTTCCAATTGTTTAACGGAAGCTGCGACCTGACAATAGGAGGCACACAGAGAAACGTGCCGATCTATCAGCCAGGGCTTCGCAAACAATAGGAAACATACACTGACACGGAAACATACCGGGGAAACACTAGCAGACAACAGTCAGTCAGACAGTCCCCCCCCCCACTCCTTAATTTTAGGGTAGGCCCTACACATATGCTTGTTCCTGACTCGAGGTTCCTGAGTTTGAAAAGGACCCCCTTTATTTATGGAAGGAACCAAGGGAAATTTTCCACCCCTTTCTGCGGGCTTTTTTCATCCAATTAGACCCCCTAATGGAAGGAACCAAGATATTTTCCCCCCTTTTTCGCGAGGAACGAAATGAGACTAGGATATGATGCACTACACGAGGTAGGCCTACTCGTTGAGGATAAGGTAAATACCGGGGTAAATGACACGCACGGATCCAGAGGGGCGGAAGGGACGTAGGCCTACCCCCCCCCCCCCTTATTTGTGGGCGACCAATCTTTTTACAAAAGTCAATAAAAATTCACAGCATTTTCCACAGCATTTTAACATATTCATTGACTGAAACGCCAGGAAAACGCATTAGAGAGCATCTAAATTTCAAATTTTTCCGGGGGAGGCCCCCGGACCCCCCGCTGGGACGTACCTTCGGCACGTAGGCTCGGGCTTCGCCCTTGCTCCGCCCCCTTTTCCCAAACCCTGGATCCGTGCCTGAATGATAAAGTACGGCCTGACCCAAAAGACGCGTACGTACAACGGGAGGGGTAACTCATCGCTGGGACTGAGAATAGGACTTTCATACCGTACCTTTTTTATTAATTTTTTCGGGAAGATAACCTTTGATCCCTTTTTTACACTTTTTCGGGAGAAAAGTCATTCAAAGTACCGCTATTTTAAGTGTTTTTCGGGATTTTTTTCCCGAACAGTGGTNGGGGGGGGGGGGGGGGGGGGGGGGGGGGAGGGGAGAGAGATCCGCGGTGTAACGTTTTTGAATGTTACCCATCTCAGTGTTCCCTCCTACTGTCTGACGAAATAAGCTGCGACTTGACAATACGGCCGTTTAAGGGTAGGGACACACCTTGAACGCGATTTCGCATGCGACAGGGCAACGCATGCGCCAAATGCTTTGAGAACCTTTGTTGCAGTGCGGCGGAAAATACAATGTAAAGCATTTGCCGCATGCGTCAACGAATCGCGTTAAGCAAGGTTCATTGGCATACGGAATTGGTCCGATTCAGGTCCGTAAAAAATCCATCAAATGGACTTCACCGTTGTCGTATCCGGAAAACTAGGAGCAAACGGACTGAAAACGGATTGGCTCCGTGTGCCAATGAACCTTGCTTTAGGTGTGCAGCCACCCTGAGCCAGGTGCACATGTGCGGCAAATGNAAGCAAGGTTCATTGGCATACGGAATTGGTCCGATTCAGGTCCGTAAAAAATCCATCAAATGGACTTCACCGTTGTCGTATCCGGAAAACTAGGAGCAAACGGACTGAAAACGGATTGGCTCCGTGTGCCAATGAACCTTGCTTTAGGTGTGCAGCCACCCTGAAGCAAGGTTCATTGGCACACGGAATTGGTCCGGTTCATGTCCGTAAAAAATCTATCAAATGGACTTCAGCGTTGTCGTATCCGGAAAACTAGGGGCAAACGGACTGGAAACGGATCGGATCCGTGTGCCAATGAACCTTGCTTTAGCCAGGTGCACATGTGCGGCAAATGTCGATGCGGCAGGGGTGTTCTTAAAGTCGACTGACCCGGATAAATGACGAGTCGAGAGCGCTTACGGGTCAGTCAACTTTAAAAACACCCCTAAGGCCTGCTTTCCATTTTCGAAAGCATTGTTATTTTCCGCGTCGTTGATCACGGCGCGGAAAATAACAATGCTTTTGAGCGTTTCCGCGCACGGAAACGCTCATGGAAAGCAGGCCTTAAGGCCCGTTTCCACTATAGCGGATTCTGCCGCGTCTTGCGGCGAGCGGAGCGGTTTTCACAGGCATTGGGATAATCAATAGGCCATTGTATTGTTAAACCATCGAAGGATTATCCAAAGCACTGTGAAAACCGCACCGCTCGCCGGAAACCGCCGCGGAATCCGCTACAGTGGAAACGGGCCTTTAGGCTAAAGGCGGTGACAGACTAGTGCGTACGCGACGCGGAGCGACGCGTTTTCTTTTGTGTTTTTGCGCTCCACAGCACATGGTGCTCAGTGGTGCCTGAAAACACAAAAGAAAACGCTTAGCTCCGCGCGGCGTCGCGCTAGTCTGTCACCAGCTTAAGAATCCATTCACGCGATTTTCGTGCTGCGCGATGTCGCATCCTTTGTCCACGACCAACGTGGCGGAAACAAACAATGCTTTCGAGCGTCTGACGCTCGAAAGCATTGTTTGTTTCCGCTTTGTTGATCACGGCGCGGAAAAAAACAATGGTTTCGAGCGTTTCCGCGCACGGAAACGCGCCAATGGAAAGCAGGCCGAAGGCTTCCCTTACATTGAAGTATACGGTATACGAAAACACCGGTTAACAAAGGCATTCCGAGGATTTACCACCGTGAAGCCATTGTTGACCGGCGTTTTCGTATACCGTACACTTCAATGTAACGGAAGCCTAAGGCTTCCGTTACATAGAAATATACGGTATACGAAAACGCCGGTTAACAAAAACATTCCGAGGATTCACGACCGTGAAGCCATTGTTAACCGGCGTTTTCGTATACCGTATACTTTTATGTAAAGGAAGCCTTACGCATCGAAATTTGCCGCACATGTGCGCCTAGCTTTAGACGACAGGCAAAAATCCACATGCGATCCGATCGAATTTGATTGTGGTACAAAACGCTATACCCAATGCGGTCCAATGTGGATTTAAAATGGTCCCGAATGATCCACATTGGTCCGCACTGGACCACATACGACCACATTCAAATCTCGTCTAAACGCAAATGAGACCCGATGCGGGTCGATCGGATCCAATCGGATTGAATCTGAATGTGTTTTTTTTTGGCTTGTCGTCTAAACGGCCCTAATAAGGGGCACACTGAGAAATGTAATCTATCTGCGAGCGTTTCCCAAACAAGAAGGGGAGAGACTGACATTATAGAACAGTATAGTTTATTCACATGAACATTCCAATTGCATACATTTGAAAGTTGACGTCCCTGAGGTTTGAAATCTCCAATGTGGACTGCTTGGCCTCCTTTCCGTGTGTTGCATATGTAATAGGCCTACCCTATTGGGGGCCTAATCTGGCACCACTTCGTCGTGTAAGTCGCGCCAGGGTGCGTCCATTGGACCCCTGCCCCTTAGGCGGACGCACGAGGCACGTGTTCGGCCACATTCGTTCCACCAGAATTACGCGTTTTCGTCGCCACATCACATTTCGATGTAGCCCATAATGTAACCGGATTAGTTTCCCCTCCATTCTCAGTCTGTGTTCAAAGCAGAGATAACAATAAAAACAATAATATGATGAACATTCTTATACCATCGATCTTAGCCTCAGAACTACCGCCGTAAACAGTCTTGTCTTTTTCGTCACTAGATGGCGTCTCCTTCGTGGATGTCATCTCCACGATTAGGGGGTGGGGCGGAAGTGGGGGAGGACAATAGCCCCGGTCTGTTGCGCAGTCGCAACTGCTTGGTTCAGTCAATATGGCGACATGGCGGAGATAATCTGCTGTTTGTCCACCGCATATTTTTCTGTAGGCCACATCGGTGCAGAACTCAATGAGGCGATGGTCCCTGAAAAAGGCAATGATTTAGAGTTAAGCTATCCGGGAAGCCGCTGCTCCTCGTGAGGAGCTGGCTCTCTAAAGCAAGGTTCATTGGCACACGGAATTGGTCCGGTTCATGTCCGTAAAAATCTACCAAATGGACTTCAGCGTTGTCGTATCCGGAAAACTAGGGACAAACGGACTGGAAACGAATCGGATCCGTGTGCCAATGAACCTTGCTTAAAGCTTAGCGCACATGTCCGACAAAACTCGATCCGTTAGGGGTGTTTTTAAAGTCGACTGACCCAACGCTGTCGACTCGTCATTCAGCCAGGACAATCGATTTTAACGGACACCCCTAAAGCAAGGTTCGATCATTGGCACACGGAATTGGTCCGATTCAGGTCCGCAAAAAATCTATCAAATGGACTTCAGCGTTGTCGTATCCGGAAAACTAGGGGCAAACGGACTGGAAACGGATCAGATCCGTGTGCCAATGGGTGATTTCAAAGTTGGTGTTAACACCAGGTGTTAACACTGACACCAACACTAACCCCCATCTCAACACCAACTTTGAAGTCAAGCAGTGGTGTTGATGTTAACGCTTAGTGTTGGTGTTACCCAATTTCAAAGTTGGTGTTGAGTGTTAACATCAACACCAACACTAACACCCATTTCAACACCAACTTTGAAATCAAGCAGTGGTGTTGGTGTTAACACCTGGTGTTGGTGTAATCTCATTTCAATGTTGGTGTTGGGTGTTAACCTCAACACCGGTTGTTGAGCTAAACCGCAGCTGGTGTTTACTCCAATAAAATATAAAGGAGTTTCTTGTTGTGTTAACACCCAACCCCTAGGGGTTAACACCAGCTTGACGCAAGGGCCCAACGCGCCGCGTAGCGGCCAACAGCGAAGCTAGCCAAAGACTTGTCACGGGTCAATCAATAGAACTGGACTCATAGGAAATATGCACCTATAAATGTCCAGATGGAATATACCGGACGGTTGGTTCACGTTTTTAGTGACTGTGAACGTAGATGGGTACATTATGTAGCGATACGCTGACAGATTTGCTGGGGACTTGCTCTGTGGATGTTGTAAACTGCGATTTTTGGAAGATTATTCTGATTTGCAACGTCATTTTTAATTAACATAAAAATATGTTGAGTAGCTGGGATATGTTTATAAACATTTATTGAGCAGCCACCGTCATGACGTGGCCGGCTGGCGCATCGGTAGAGCGTCCGGCTCTGAATCCGGGGCGCCGGGTTCGAGCCTTGCAATGGGATTTTTAAATTTTTTTCACGTGTCAGTTTCTCTGTTTATTTTTTTTGCTGAAAACGTTTTTTCGCAGGATGGATATCTCCCCAGCCCTTCCATTTCCCTACAAATCTGCATTTGCTAATAAATACTTATAACCACAGATCCCTGTCAGAGCTGCCCTGCATTCAGAGAGACTTTTCACTAAAGTCTCTCTGAATGCAGGGCAGCTGACTACCATCCACATTCCCCTCCCAGTCACCAAAAATATCAACACCACAACTAACGTTCAAGACTACTGGATTTCAAAGTTGGTGTCAGTGTTAGGCCTGCATGCATTTACCTCAGAATTTGAATCAACTTCCTCTATGTGGGCCAAAACATAGGCATGAAGCTTGTTATCACCAAATAAGACATCTTACCTGATAAAAACTTGCGAAATCAAAGAAATTTGACCAAACCACAGCCAGCCAAACAACATGGATGACAATGGGTGATTTTAAAGTTGTTGTTAACAACAGGTGTTAACACTAACACTAACACTTAACAATCAAGTTAACATCAAAAATAAATTGCTTCCTCCGTGTTGGTGTTAACAACAGGTGTTCGTGTGATCTCCGTTGTTAGTGTCCCAGGTAGTGTTAATGGAACACTAACACTGATCTTAACAGCAACTCGGTGTTATCTTGGCCAGAATTTTAATGGCTTTTCCATTGCTGCTAACACTCTCTGGGCGTTAACACCGTGGCTAGTTTATAGATCTTTAGGTGTTAGCAGCAATTTCTTCCCTGCTTGTGTTCTTCGTGAACAACAAGATGATTTTCCTTCCATTTCAAGAAGTTGTTGCTGAATAGTGGATGACAGACGAGACAGAGGTCCAAACCAGGTTGGAAAGGCTGCTTTTAGCTTAGAGCCACCAGAGAAACATTTGAGTCTGTCAGATGAGCAATTACTTGAATATGATCATAGAGTTGCACAACGTGGACTACCGTACTTGGTGCCTCACTGCTTACTTCACAAAGACGGGTGGACGTTTTCCTCTCGTACCTTGCCTCAGGAGGATTTTACCGACAACATGCGTACAGTTATGGCACGGCACTATGGCACTATGGAGGCATACACACACCCAATGCAATTATTACCGTATGAGCCATGGTTGGTCGGTGGTGGGGCATGGGATGTCTAAAATTCGCATACAACCACTTGATGGATATATTTACCTAGTCTTAAGTTTAGACTGACATAATCCTTCATTTACAATTCTTGGTTTTTCAGCAACTCACCTGACTTTTCTTGAAATGGGCTCCAAACTTTTGAAGTGAGAAAAATGTGTCCGCCATTACAATTAACACCGATCCCAACACTAACACTGAGTGTTAACACCAACACCAGTGTTAGTGTCAACACGACACCCGGTGTTTAGGGGTAGATATTAACACTAACACCAACACTAACAACTGACACTAACGACAACACCAACTTTAAAATCACCCAATCTGGGGATTCCCCAAGGTCAACACCAACACCGGTGTTGACACTGGTGTTAACAACGGTGTTGACTGGGACCTGGGTGGGCCGTCACGAAACTCCGATAGCACTAACAGTGCCTAACAGAGAGGTATGCAATGGCTTTTACCATTACAGAATTTCTCTGTTAGGCCCTGTTAGTGCTATCGTAGTTTCGTGACGGTCGCCCCTGGTGTTTTGGGCATCAGTTCAACACCATCCACCAACACCCGATGTAGACCAAACACCAGTGTTGACACCAGTGTTCACTCTCGACGCCATGTTCCCGGAACGCCGCGAAGCGGCCAATCTGCGAAGCAATCTGACGTCAAAAGCGGAACGCTGCTGTGATATGGTTATGTAAATAATTTTTCGAGAAT
>NMRB01000813.1:236826-267813 GCA_002633025.1 Notospermus geniculatus | reverse complement strand
GATCTAGTCATTAGTTCAGGAGTTATTGCACTTTTTGTGTTTTTGGTTTCCGCCACCTGGTGGCCAAACTGAGAGTCGAATCGGACCGAAACTTGGTGTCGTGGGTCATCTGACCTAGGGGTATATATGTACCAAGTTTCAGATCAATAGCTCCAGCGGTTACGAAACGTGCCCTGCTAACGGACAACGACGACGACGACAGACGACGACGGACGACGGACACATCACCATTGTAATAGCTCACCCCAGTGAGCTAAAAAGGCGACCCGTCTCTCGAGTGGGGGAATCCAGTATGATGATCAATAAATATAGACAGCACTAAATATGGTGCAACTATCTTGTCAACAATAGTTGGCTATGTCACGGGATATCGCGACATACCAGGATGTGACGTTTGGAAATTTAGTCATGCTCATAGGCCTTAGCAATGATGTAGGACACCAGTGAGCGCAGACGAGAAGGAAGACAAGGAAGTGTCGCTCTGGTCGCCGTCAGTCTCATATACGTAAGTATACAAGATCGTGAAGCCTCAGTATAAGTAGGCCTATAGGCCTGTAGTTTGTCCGGAAAGAAACAACGACATTATACTAAGCTAAGCGCGCATACGTCAGTGTATCTTTTACACTGTGGTTGAGAACCAAAACGGGAATCCCCATGTAATCGATCTGTGAAAATATCATTTTGGTTCCCGAAGCTACCGCTAGGGAGTGCTGTGACAGACGGACGTTTCATCCGTGTGTCACACGTTTTCCGTGGTATCGGCTACGTGACGCATAGCGACGACAGGCTTCACGACACAGGTGGAGTCGGGGAAAATACCGGTATCCCAAGGTATAAGTGCCCGAGAGTTGTAGATAGATTTTAACCTTTTTATCAAGGGTATTTGGTCCTTTCAACTAAGCAAAAAAGGAAAGTAACGGACACTTTTTCCAACGATAATGATTCCTGTTACACCAACACATCAGTTCCGAGTCCTTTTGGGACAACATGTAGAAACAATGAGAAGATGAATAATAATGATAATGACTAGTTTTACTGAGATAACAATTATCAATAATTGGGCCAAGCAGCACCGACAGGCCAAATTTATAGCTACAGGGCCTAGGTCCCGATAGTGTAGAGGCCTACATGATGTGCATCATATGACAGATCGGAATTTGTATTCAGTTTCGCACAAAGGAGGATATTTGGATCTGGACATCATCACTCTTTTTGCGTCAGAACATTCCTCCTGGAACCGTTTATGGCGGTAGGCAGGCATATAAGGCCATTGAGGNTGGTAGTTTAACGAGTGATCCGTAATTGCTGACGCCTATGGTAGTTTAACGAGTGATCCCTAATTGCTGACGTCCGTGGTGGTTTAACGAGTGATCCCTAATTGCTTAGTCCGTGGTGGTTTAACGAGTGATCCCTGATTGCTGACGTCTGTGGTGGTTTAACGATCCATGGTGGTTTAACGAGTAATCGATAATTTCCGACATCCATGTTTTTTCAGGGTAGAAAATGGCAACATCGACTGTCGGCACGTGTAGAAAGTGCAATGCTTCACCCGACCCGGACTCTAATGACCTCTACAAACAACTCCACACATTTGATGCATGTGGTCACGTGATGTGTTTAGGATGTATACAAGGGATAGGGATGGATTTGTCAACGCTAGAGGTCGCTGCGGCCAGATCCCAAGCGGGAGAGGACGGCGGTGCGAACGTCGCCAACGAATCTCGCAACCAAAGGATTCCTTTGAATGCGGACTGCCCCGTGTGCCAAAAACAAGTCCTGTTGTCTCAAAAGCAGGGAACTGAAGGACAATTTACGCCGTACCTGAAAAAATTCTCCATCGTCAAAAACGTCATGGAGCAGCATATACCGAAACTTTGTGATAACTGCACCGAACTCGCCGCGACGCCGACCAGTCACTGCCTCGACTGTCAGAGGTATCTCTGTGACCAGTGTACCGACTCCCACGGCCGAGGACAGGAGTTTAAACACCGACTTTTCCGGTTAGAGGAGCTGAAAAGAGGATCGTTGTTTAAAGCATTCGATATGAAACTCGTGTCCATTAAAGACCCGACGCTTTGCCCGACTCACAGCGGTATCACGCTGTGTGCGTGGTGCTACACCTGCGACAAGGCCCTCTGTCTGCAATGCAAGATTCACCACACCGACCACCACATGACGCCGATTGAGAACTACTACAGAAAGATTTATGATGAGATAAAGGCGTGTCGTACCGCTGCAGATAGACAGCTGAACCAACTGCTTGATTCAGAATCCAGCCACAAATACAAGAGGGTCTCAGTGGAGTATCTGTGCAAAAACGTAAAAACCGCCATCTTGGCGACTGCTGACAGGAAAAAACGAGCAATAGAAGCAGACGCCGATCAACTGATCCAAGATGTTCAAAGATTCGCAGAAGATTTCAACAGCAGAAGTGGTATATTGACTGATATAACAGAGTGTGAGAAGGTCTCTTTCGATGTATGGAAAAAGATCTTCAGCGTCATGAGCACAGAAACTGGTGACGTAGTAGACGACTATCTAATCGACTTCTACGAATTTCTGCGCGCAAATGATGACGTCATCAAATGCCAGGACGAGGTCGTGCAGCAAATATCTGAAGGTGTTGAGAAACTGCTCCGGGACTTCATCGAATACAAGGAAAATGAAGACGCGTCGCCTGGTAACCAAGTTGGAAATATCTGTCGGCCTGAGGGGTCCTCAGGCAGCCAACATGCGTCTGAATCTGGTACCGGTACGTATTATTCAAGATGTTCTCAAAGACTAGTCCCCTGATGGAGCCGATTTTGCCGAAACTAGGCCTAAAGGAAAAATATTCTTTCAAGATTTCTTTCGCGTGCAATGAGAGTTTCAACAAAGAGTTCTGTCACAACGAATTCAATGTTTTCACAGAGACGCTCATCCAAAATGGCTGAAACCAAGCAGGCTATCTTGAATCATCCGCAAAAAAATACCAAAAGACGGGAAAATCCGTCTTCGGCGGTCAAACTATTGTTTGAAAAGACGAAAATCTCCGTCTTCGGCGGTCTAGAGTTAATAGGACCACGGTATTGCCACCTTTCCTCGCCAGCCGGCGCCACTGCGCCACTCTCCAACCCAGGGACTAACTACGTTGTCGGCGAATTGACCCGACAATATACTATGTACATTTTGAAATGCATTTTGGTATCTTTGTTGAAATTGTACATATTTCGCAGGTGAAACATGTTCGTCCCGCCCCGCGAGCTCCGCATTTGACGACCTCGACCAAAGCTTTTTCAACATAGAAGACACAGAACTCTGGCAAAGCAAGCAAATCGGTAACGTTTTCTTCAATGTTTCCAATCGACTCGTGGATGTTCCATGAACACCAGACTGGTTGCGTGTCTCCCGCTCTACTCCCGCGCCGCACGTGTGGAGTGAGGTCCGTGGGAGTGGAGTAGTAAAGACGAGGAACCAGTCTACATAAAGACGTAATAAAATCTTTAGCCCGCGTTTTTTTTGAAAAAACAGCCCCTATTTTACTGCAAATGACATACCGTACAACGAACATGCAAGTCTCGTCACTCAGAATCGCGCACGGAGGCTGCGTCTCACACGCCTGAGAATCTCAGATCATTCCGGCGTAGTAGGCCTATCTCCGTCTGAACCAAGCGGGAGATGGGGAGCCGGTTGTGAAGACCCTGGGTGCGAGGATGCGTCTCACTAAGCAGTTTGCAAGAACATTCTCATGTATTTTACTGTTATTTCCTTGCAGATAGAGGGTTATTCTACGTAATGCACAAGGGTGTGTACAAGACAGAAAATCTGAATATTCCCGTTGCGATCAAGGAACTTGATGTCGATGCAACCACCCAAGAGGTAGGCCTAGTCCTAAAGGGGCTGTTTCACTTTGAAAAAGCCCCCTCTGGCGGGGTCATTGCGATTGCGATTTGTGATCCGTGGGAAAACTGAACGAGCTCTGATCTTGTAATTCGCAGGGATGATTCTGTGTTTCAGACCAATCTCAATGGTGCAACAATCAATAACATTTGAAGTAATTTTTA
Organism: Notospermus geniculatus; assembly: GCA_002633025.1. Classification (NCBI taxonomy): domain Eukaryota; kingdom Metazoa; phylum Nemertea; class Pilidiophora; order Heteronemertea; family Lineidae; genus Notospermus; species Notospermus geniculatus. Next base: position 263,770 of record NMRB01000813.1, on the reverse strand, counting down.
AGACAAAAGGATTTAAAAGTCTTCGTATACAAAGAAATAATCAATTATTTTATACGATATTTGGCATGGATTAAGATGCCATTCATTTTTATGGTAAAATAAAATAAAATAAGAAACAACAGAAAAAAGTCACGAAATGTTGATATTCTGTTTTTGAGAAAATGACCATGTACTTCTTCTGGAAAGAACTGGTCTACTGATCCTTCACATAGCCATTTCTCGTAATTTGAACAACTCCTCCGAAACCGCACTGCCGAACGACGAGGCGACCGTGACTGATTCATGTAAATTCTTGTACATCATTAGATGATGTGGTAAAACTTTCAGCCCTAAATCCCAAGTTTTGACATGACGAAAGATTTAATGATCATGGGGGCAGCTTGCATAGTTTCAATTGCAAATTCCCTTGGGGCCCTTTTTTGCCCACTCGATATAATTCATGCACAATCACCGAATTCAACAGGCCGATAATTTTCATAACTTGACGTACCACTGGCTATACATGTTTGTTTTTCAGTTGGAGAGTTTTATCAACGAAGCAAACAAAATGCGTGGCCTTCAGCACGAAAACTTGGTCAAACTGATCGGCGTCTGTAGATCTTACACACTCTTGTTGGTGACAGAACTGGCTCCCCTCGGCTCAATCGGCAAATACTTGAAAGTGCATACGTAAGTGTTTCAATTACTAAAGCCCCCAATTTCAGCTTGCAAAATTGTTGTACGCCATGCATGTTTGCGTCAAACCCAAACTCTGAAACTGAAGTTTCGGCATAGTATCAGTCTAGTCATTTCATAACAGGTCACCGTCGCTAAGTACGCTGGACTATGAATCAATTCCGCGAAGTCGGCGTCCAGATTTGATCGCGCGTCGGACGCCGATGGTCTTGCGTCGAAGTATGAACTAGGCTTATGGGTTGGACAGGACACCAGTCCTATCATGTTGGCTCCCGATTCCGCCGCCGGGGGAGGGGTACTGAAGCATACCTCAGGCATTTAGCATGTATAGTGGCACTTTAAAGGACGATGCGTTCGTGACCTAGCCATCCCCTCTTTTTCAGTGCAACCCCATCGATAGATCTGTACGAGATGCTGCACCAGATCACTCTCGGCATGAAATACCTGTCGGAGAAGAGCATCATCCATCGCTGTCTGACCGCACGGACGGTCTATCTGGATGGTCCACGGCATGCCAAGATTGGGTCTTTTGGCATGTCGAAATATGTGGACACAGAAGAGAATTACTTCAAGGTAGGCGGGATAATGAGGCTGCCCAAGTCAAGGGTTCAATTGGTGCCCTAGGCACACAACTCCAGAAATAGGCCCACGGTTCATCTTGTACGAGGAAAAATGGGACCGACTTTTAACTGTTACAGATACCTTCAAAACCTTTCACTTTGATTATGCAAATTTTGTCTACCTGGGCCCGGTTGCACGAAACTCACGACAGCGCTATCTTGGTGTTAGCGCTATCTTCATGTTAGATGACGTAAAAATCCATTGTTCTTTTACGTCATTTTAAATATAAAGTTAGCGCTAACACCAAGATAGCGCTGTCGTGAGTTTCGTGCAACCGAGCCCTGACTTGCACTCCCTTTCGTCAAATACAGACTCTACATCAGACCTACAGCACTTGCACCAATTCACATACTTTTAAAAAGCGGTCACGCTATCCACCTGACTTCATCATTTCAGGAGAAAGCAGTTCGTCGGTTCCCACTGAAATGGTACCCGCCAGAAGCGGTCTATCACTTTACATTTGATCTCAAGAGTGATGTATGGAGCTTTGGTGTAGTAATGTGGGAGGTGTTTAGCTATGGACAGAAACCATACCAGGTAAGCCTACTGGCGGATCGAAACCAGGTAAGCCTACTGGCGAATCCACACCAGGTAAGCCTACTGACGAATCTACCCAGGTAAGCCTACTGACGAATCTACCCAGGTAAGCCTAATGACGAATCCATACCAGGCAAGCCCACTGACGAGTCCACACCTCCAGTAAGCCCACTGATGAATCCACACCTCCAGTAAGCCCACTGATGAATCCACACCTCCAGTAAGCCCACTGACGAATCCACGCCTCCAGTAAGCCCACTGATGAATCCACGCCTCCAGTAAGAGTAAGCCTACTGACGTATCCATACCAGGTAAGCCGACTGGCGAACCCACACCAGGTAAGCCTACTGAGGAATCCATACCAGGTAAGCCTACTGACGAATCTATCCAAAGTACGCCAACTGACGAATCCACATCAGGTAAGCCCACTGACGAATCCATACGAGGTAAGCCTACTGACGAATCCATACGAGGTAAGCCTACGGACGAATCCATACGAGGTAAAGCATATACCAGGCACCTGACTTGCAAGCCTACTGACGAGGAAGGAGCAATCTCTGTATAAGCCGGGACGTTCAGTTCCCATATGCGTAATGATGTATGTAGGCCTATCTATCTTTTATTTCAGAACATGAAAGGGCCAGAAATACTGACGATGTTAGACATCGGAGAGCGACTCAATCGGCCTGATCGTTGTCCGAAGTGTGCCTACGATCTCATGAGGCTGTGCTGGATTGCACGGTAGGTAGACTGCCGTCCTATGACGGTCAATGGTGATGGACAAGTTTCTAAGCAAGGCGTTACCACACGCCAGAGGGAGGCAAATAATACACTCCTTCAGAAAATACAGCGCCAACTCCTTCGCCAGTTTAACCGACCGTTTTCACGGGTGGCGTCGGGGTGCCGCCTTGTGGGACTCCTCAGTCTGGCTGACACATACAAAAACGTTCTTTCTTTCGTTTTCAGAAAAGATGACAGACCCACGTTTGAGGCTTTGGAGCAGAATATGAAAGAGATGCTTCAGAATGAAATTTCGAGGAAATCGCAAGATGTTTATGAGCCATACGATCCAAAAGAGTAAAGCCAGTGCCTAACATTTGATGGCAGTGGTGGATTAGAGATTGGGAGGGTGGGGCCGAAGTGATACAGAATGACGGGATCTGGAGGCTCAGCCAGGAGAAATTCTCATGACCCATGAAATGGCCTAACGGTGGGCGATGAGTCCATGAGAATGTCAACGGTCAGCGGACAAACAAGTAGACCTACATCACTGTAATGGCCAATATGGTTATAACATTCTTGCGAACAGGCTGACCACGCGGAGGCCCGAGGCGATGGTTTCGTTTGGACGCCATTGAAAAACTCCGACAAATAAAAAACGTGTTCCATTCGCCCCAACTCCAAGATATGAACTGTTTCGGAGATGAAATTCAACCGGTGCAAATTCAAATCCACTTTATTCAATCAAAAGGCATAAAAGATATACATGTAATCCGAATCCTATTATAATAGGCTATCTTATGTAAATTGCACTTTGTTTCCACCAATCACGGAACGCCTTGGTAAATCAAGTAGGATTCCCAAACCCGATTCGCTTACGTCCTGAACTGTCGATTGCTGATTGGACTCCCGTAGGCCTCAGTCACAGCGTGGGTGTTCTCCACCATTATGTTCATGTTCAGGCATGATTCATTCATTTCCATTGGTTTGTAGATCCCTATACCGTTGCTCAGTACGGATATACTACCTGAAGATAAATGTAGGCGAATCAACATTCGGCCTTTGTCGTGCAGGGAGGCCGCCATGATGGCCCGTCAAAACAGTGTGGTAGAATCTAAAATGCCCCGTCTTCCTGATGTCCCCCTGCATTGTTTGTCACAGGATTAATAGGGTCTTGGTCTCTCTAGAGTCCTATTCATTGGTGCCGCTTAATCCGTAAATGTATTGTTGGGGGACATCATATATCGGGGGCATTAGATTCTATTACACCTGATCAAACCAGACTTTTGTGACGGGAAATATAGCACCAAAAACTTGATGGAATTCGTCGAACCTTTTGCCAACCGTGTTACTGGTTGAGAATGAGCATGTTGGAAACAAAATTAACTTTGGCATGGACACTTTGGTCACGCGTTATGAAATCGCTCGACGAGGGTCACCGCCGAATCGACGAAACCCGCCCTCAGCCGAGAAGCCATTACCTCTCATATTTTCTACCGACGATGGCCGGCGAGAACGAGCAATCGTCGGCATCGCCGACTTTATCCCGGGTAGCTCCGCCATCCTCAGCAGCCGCTGCTTGCGCATCTTCCTCCAAAGTAAGAGTAGTTCGTCAATGATGAACTCAGCAAGATGGGCAAGTGTCAACACGCTGGCACCGACGAAGAGACCGATTTGTCCACCGACATCACCAAAGAGAGCCTCGCTGGGATAGGCTGCGTACTGTTCAACGACTTCGTAGTTTAAGGATTCGTAGAAAATGTTGACAGCAACGATGTTGTCGCTGAAACAGAAATGGACAATTGGTGGGATGGAAGCTGCTTTGATTTTATTTGCTTGTGTGCGCGGATTTGCAGTTTAAGCCAGCCTACCGCTTCTAAAAGAGCAACAACTTCCGGTATATTTTTGTGCCACCGTCTGGGCCTACTCGTCCAGCCTCGTTCCCAGTCATTGCGCACCTGCGCATCTCACAAGGGTTTCTCGTCTGCTGAGAGAGCCTATCAAATATTGCGAGATCTCGCAGCGAGGGCGACGGCAGCTATTCGTTAAATTCCTCCCCAAAGCAGCAGGGTCGTTACCTTGTAATGGCGTCAGAGATGTTTAGGTCTCCTTCCGTGTGTCTTCCCTCCATCTCTTGATTCAGTTTATCCACCATTTCATGCCGTATTTTCAGTGAGGACATCACCATGTTGTACTTCGTGGTGTTGCACGGAGTCTGGCAGATGCATTCGTCACTGTCCATAAGGACGTCTGAGGAAATAAATGAAAATCACCCTTGTGAACCAACACTCTTGCTCCTTCTCCTGCGTTCGGTATTAACAAAAACAGATAAGCGAGCGACCATCAAGAAGGTACTTTGTCGTTCGACAAAACGTGCCGTCCCCCGAATATCCCCCACCGTTCCCCAAAGCTTTTTCTTCAGGGTGCTTCGGCGGCCAGAATTCTCGTCCACTGGCCATCGGGGGACAGGTCTACAGGATGGTACAGGCGGTTGCTCGCCACCTCATTCCGCACACTGTAGGGTGTGAGCCTTGAATTTGCTCTTGCTTTTATCAAAGCTTTAGGTTAAAACTCATTACTTGCAATCGGTATATAAACCTGTAATTTTGAAGTGACACTGTATTCCTTCGTCAATCGTCAACAATCAAACTGAAAGAAACAGTGGCTCACCTAGGGTGGGTTCGACACATGTTTCCACTTCGGCTGGGGTACAGAGGGGTGCACCACTACCTGCAGGAAAGTGACGAGGTGTAAACTGACATCTATAAGTAGGCGAGGTCGAAAATTTTGGAAGGAGAGAACGATAAAGGGATTGGCGTACCCATATCCGGGAGTTCCAGCGAACGACAGGAACAGTTCCTGATGACACTGGAGGCGGTACACTCCAGCTTACAGCCGGCTACAGTGTACTCTTTATAATATTTCATATCGTAATTGTTCGCACAACTCCCATGGGGCTTCGGCAAGTTGGTTATCTATAAGACAAGAAATTTGGATTTTGTAGAAATTCCGTTGTACGAATGTCTTCACAAGGAATAATTTTTTTTCTGGCAAAAGATGGTTCATGCTGTGACCGACAATGAAGTGAATAGAGAATTCTGATTTCAACATCACACACCTTTCGGAATAACTACCAGCTCAGTCAGTTTTCTTAATTCCCATTGCTTTACCAGTGACAAGTAACTGGCAAATTCTGGAACTTCTTCTGAGAAGTGATCAGTCGGCAACCAAACTGAATCAAAGTGAACAACACCCAGAAGACAGTGCGGTCTAGGCCCTCTTACCATGTCTTTACGAATTGCTACAAGGTGGTGCGTTCCCGGCTGCAGCCCAAGTCCCAGCTCATCAACTAACGGAGGTTCATTCATGTGATGGAGGAGTATCTTAAAACCTGCATGGACTGTCTGTTCGTTATTCAAGTATTCGTGTTCCTCTAGATTCAGGTAGAGGTTCAATCCATGCGCCCGCCCCGGCTTTTTGGACACCAGTACAGAGGAATTCTGGCCGGAATTGAAAGTGTAGCAGTTGCCATAGTTTGTGAAGATGTGGGTGAAGTTCTCTGGGCCGCATTCCTTATCTCGCCAGTGACACATGAGGAGCATGTCCTCAATTTGGTGGCCAGTCCGTCGAGTGAACTCGGCCAAATCCGGAGCAGAGGCGTTGTATGTTTCCCAGTTGACCTCATCGATGCGGTCCTGTAGGGCTCGATTGTAGTGCTCCCGGTGGATAAGCTGCCAGTCCTTGTCGAGAAGACCCAGAGTCTGCCCGTAGCTGTAGATGTCGTCGTCGGTGAGGACAGAGAGGCGGAAGGAATTGACGTTACAGATGGTGACGGCCGGGAATTCTGAAGTGGAACGGTAGAGCGTTTCCGGGCTGAATGACACCATTTAACGGACACCCCTACCAGGAGGATACATCCGCAACTGAGTTCAGACCCCCCCCCCCAATTGGTCACATCTGTTCCTTTGCACCACTGAGGTTAGGGCACCTCGCAATGAAGGACAGCATGTAGAAACTGTAGTATTCAAAAGTTAAAGTTTGGGTTTGTAGTCTGATGTCAACAGTGGTATAGGCTGTAGCTGTCATCCGACTTGACCCTTTTAAACCGGGCTATCCTGAAATATTTCAGTAGAACACAGATGAGCTGCTCATTCAGTGCTACAATCTGAGCATTTCCGACCAGTAGCCATTTATTTAGTGACCTGGATGGAGAGACGCCGCATTGGGATTCGAACCCTGGACCCCCTCAAACGCTTGTCGGAGACCCGAACCACTACACCACCGTGGCTTGTCATCACGGAAGGGCCAATTCATCGACTGGGACTTGTCGTCCAGGCAGGCAGTCAAGTCAAATTCAAGATTTCGGATGAGACCTGGCTTCATCGCCAGCCCTCGAATCGAAATAGAATTGGCGGCAATGTGGCAAAATGGCGAAAAGGTAGCAATTCTTCGAGTGTATCTTACCTATAGAGGACACGTACTGCAGGTCGACCCTGGTCCCGTGAGGTGCATCTCGAAAGAACCGAATCCTGTTCACCATCCCGTACATGAAATAACTGAAACTGGCGGAGACAAGGACAGACCAGATCAACCTCCTAGCTAGGGCAACATTTGGATGCATGCAGCGGCGCAGACCATGGAATTCCGTCTCCTCCGCATATTTACTCAGCCTTGCCAAGAAGTCTTGTTTTTCTACGTCGTCTGTCATTATAAGATGGACGTAAAAACAGTCTACCTGTATCCAAAGATTTCACCGCGGACGAATGAACGCCGACCCCACCGAAGAAAAAGGCCAGCACATCCGAAGAGGGAACAAATTCGTCTCCTCCGCATAGGCCCTCTCAGCTTTGCCAAGAAATCCTGTTTTACGTCCTCTATCATCAAGTGGACGTACAATTGTGTCTTTTCCCTAATCCAAAATTTTCACAACGAAGTAACGAACAAAAACCGCAAAATATGTTGAATTACGTTTTCGGTGATAGACATTCGACAAAAGATAACGGCTCTATTGCCTCCATGCCACGGAAAAGATACGGCGGAGGATGAGATGCTACAGACTGACTAAAATATTTGTTTATCAAAACATATCCTTCGCCAGAGAAGCCACAACTTGAACATCTCTGATCATTCAGTAAACTTCTCAAGTGCTCTTCAGATAATTAGCTCTATCTTTGAGTCATGTTGTTGAACAAACAACGAACAAAACATGCATAGAATCAAAAATATTTTTGATAGAATTCAGTTCTCCCAGAAAGTATTATATGCCGTCTGCTTTCTTGTCGGCTTTCGATTTTTCTTATGCATACACGGACATGACGGACGAAAGAGTACATTGTACATGTATTTCGTAACTATCACGGCATCAAAATTTCCTTATGATTCCCGCTACCAGTGCAGCAGGGGCCAAGTCGGGGTTTCGTCCTAAGGCGGGGTCAGGTAGGTTGCAAGCCTATATACGTCCTAAGGTGGGGGCCTAGTCGGTGGTATACGTCCTAAGGTGGGGACCTAGTCGATGGTGCCTACGTCATAGGGGGCCTAGTCGGTGTATACAGCCTAAGGCGGGCCTAGACGGTGGTATACGTCCTAAGGTGGGGCCTATAGTAGGTGGCCATGGGGCTGTTGAACATTCAAAATCTTTGCTGTCTGACATGCATTTTCTGACCAATCCTGACGAAAGCTCGGTTGCCAAGTCCAGGGGCCGGATCCGCGTCTGACGTCGGTGGGTAAACATACTATACGGACAGCCTGGACTCCGCATGACGTAGCTGCCACGGTGATATGAGAGAAGGGCAATCGGGTGACACAAGTTGACAGGTCCAGTCTGCTTGGCAAAGACTGCTCAACTGAGACAGGTGACACGAGGCACATGAAATACTGGTAACCTATCACAGGCTATTAATTAACACAATGTCAATATAGTTCACCTTGAAATATGATGGTTTATTTTCATGACACCAACAATAACGTCACAGGATTAGTAGGAACACGATTTTACATTGTCTATGCCGACAGGAACAGTACCTTGTTTAATGGGGTAGAGGTGAAACAAAAAACGACTAAGGTCATCAAAGGTTGTCTTGTGATTAGAAGTCATCAAAGACTACTTATCACGTCAAATATCATTGGTAGTCTTGTGATTAGAGGTCATCAGAGACTACTTATCATGTCAAATATCATAGATGGTCTTCTGATTAGAGGTCATCAGAGACTACTTATCATGTCAAATATCATAGGTAGTCTTATGATTAGAGGTCATCAAAGACTACTTATCACGTCAAATACCATAGGTAGTCTTATGATTACAGGTCATCAGAGACTTCTATTTGTCATGTCAAATATCATAAAAGACTACTTATCATGCCAAATATCATAGACGGTCTTATGATGAGAGGTCACCAAAGACTACTTATCACGTCAAATATCATAGATGGTCTTCTGATTAGAGGTCACCAAAGACTACTTATCACGTCAAATATCATCGACATAGGTAGTCCTGTGATTAGAGGTCATCAGAGACAACTTTACTTATGACCATTCGGAACGACCTGAGGCGAACTGCTTATCTGCCCACTGTACGGCGCATTTCACCTCGGACACAAGTCCAAGGCAGCCATATTGTTTATCAACAAACCCACGTGACCAACCGTGGGACTATTTTCACCGAATTTTGGCCTGTTAAGATGTTCAACCTTATTTGCTGGATTATTTCAGCCATATTATATAATATTATATATAAACCTACCGGTATCTCACCCAATCTGCCAATTATTGATCAATAACGCAACGTTTTTGTGTGCCCTATTTTGTTCATGCGCAGGTGTGATGAGGCGAACCGCACAATTACCTGCAGAAACGAACGGCAATCGTTGCGCGTTCAAGATGGCTGCCTTGGACTTGTGTCCGAGGGGAAATGCGACCGTACGGAAATTGCCGAGCAGTTGCCTTCGGAAGTTCCGAATGACTTATGACGTCATGGTCTTAAGACCATGTCTTCAATAAGACCAAGATCAATAACTAAAGATGCAGCATTGCACCAATGAGCCAACATGAATGTTTTGATAAATGTTATGGACATTCATTTAAAATTAAACGCGGTAATAAAAATATGACAATATGAAAAAAATAATGGTTTAAAGCCAGTTTCTGATGATAAACATTACAATGCTTTTAAAAACATCTTTCTGGCACAAAAACACAATCTGAAAGATTCATAGAATCATTAATAAAAGCAATTAGGCCAACAGGGTTCTAGTTCCATCCGGGGTGTTTTTTTCATGCGACACCCCAAGCATAATTTCAACATCATGCAAAAATCCTGGGCATAAAGTTAACATTTGTTGCTATTGTTGTTGATGTACAGTAACAGAGGCACAAAGACACCCATTGCTCTGACAGTGCTGCCACCTATTGCTGATGGTGAGGGCATACATGTGACATTACAGTACAGGCAACATAGCCCAAGAATTGGGCCTAGTAGGAACTCTGGATGGAAGGATCTCCAGTAATGAATAAACATGGTAACGACACAAATATCACTGTACATGTATAAACAAATTGTACACCATCAAATACGTGTAGATACCAGTACTACAGTCTAATTTAAATTGTATAAAATTATAGAAATACATGCAGATTGGGTTAAAATCATAATATTCCTAGGGACAAGTACATTGTACAATATCAACAACATTAGATAAACAACACAATTTTGATAACACTAGTACACACGTATTATACCAGTTATACAAGGTAAAGTTATGAAGAAGTACATGTACCCGGTACCTAGTTTCACAAAGAATCTTAAGTCTAAAGTTTGACTTACATGTAAGTCATCATGTGACCAGGTTTCAGCAAATCAGATGACTTCATTTCAGACTTAAGTTTTTTCTTAGACTTAAGATTCTTTGTGCAACCGGCCCCTCCCCTAGACCAAGTTCATCCCGAGTTATACATACTGTAAAGCAAGATAATTTCGCGGCAGGAAATTTTCGCGAATCAAGAATTATAGACATATTCGCGGCACGGGGCAGGATATTTTCGCGAGTCTCTGCCATTTTTTTCACGGACCATATTTATCACTTGTGTGTATTTAGTATAGGGCTTTGTAGCATGTATAGAGTCCTAATTGCCACCCCACTCCCAATCGTGCACTGTGCCGTGTATTCAGGGTCTATGCAATTAGTGTCAAACAAGCCAGGGTGCTATCCCCCTGTAACCAAACTGGTGCGTCAACCTACATGTACCCGACATCATCAAAAATTCAAAAGACGAATGATATGATGTGGGAAGACACCAACACAAAAATCATTCATATACAGAACATGTACAAGCTGAAAATCTATCAAGTTACTCCACAAGACACACATTATTTTTTCATTATTTTAAAATGCTTAAAGATATGAAAGACATTTATAATATAAGGAATGGAAGCACTCAGCAGTCTGCTACTGAAGGCCTAGCCAACCAGTCAGATATTCTCAAGCAATGCAAATTTTTCCATTCCTTGGCTTAAACACATTTTGTGTAACCGTGGAGGCTGCTTATCAAAAGAATCAGCATTGTTTGGAGACATTTTTTCCCAGAACACTTATTACAAGAAACGGAAGCCTGTTGAACAAATAGGCTATAGAGGCTTTGTAGCCGTCACAAGCCGCCATGCTGGAGGACACATGCTGCAGAGGTGCAGCAAAATGAGCCGTGTATGCCCCAATGACGTTACGTCAAACAATGGCGTGGCGCACTTCATGCAAGTCACGTCACGGTCGGCTCACACCTCTGCGCCCTGTGTCCTCCAGGATGACATCATTGCAAAGCCTCTATACTTGAACTTTCCTCAGCAGACACCTCTACCAGGAGGATATAACTCAGATAGTATATCATCAAGTTCATTTCCAAATCGTCATTTCCAATCCATCTTTGTAGCTCAATTAAGGACAGCAGTTGACATCTTGCCCCCACTGACAAGCATCCCAATCACGCCTACTCTTGTTCAATCCAAGGAGAGCAATCGAAGAGTGAAGTGACCATAGCCCAGCCATTGATCATGTTGATACAAGATGTCAAATGAGCTGTTATCAGTCCCTAGTTCCACTCATAGGAACAGCTGGACAGTTTCCCAAACCCTAGAAACTATACCATGAAAACGATGAAGACTTTAAACATCATACATTGTAGATGTACTCCGCAATACAAATGTTAAACTTCTCAAGTTTGTGTTTGTCCCACTACCAAGCAACTTGTTTATGAAATTACATCAGAATCTTCATGTATTGAAAAGGAGATACATACATGCAGCACATCCAAATATACATGCTAAAGATACATGTACCGGTGGTACCTAAAATTTGATTATTTGATGATGTCCCTTAATCTCGGTGAATAATTAGATACCGGTAACAATTCAGATACATGTAAGAAGAAAGTGTAAACACTCTGGAGCCTATGAACAAATTGAACCTAAATGTAGCAGCACATGGTTCAAAACATTAACAAGAATTTTCCACTTTCACTGCCTCCGATTCAATTTCCAGAGGATTGAACCCTGGTGCTTCATCTGGGCTATCCTCCTCCTCGTCCTCCTCCTCTTCCTTGAGATCATTGACATTAGAATCAAATGGTGTCTCCAAGCATTCAAAGATGGCGCTCTCGTTCATCTCCTCTTGGGTACTAGCATCTCCGCTATTACCACTGCCGTTACCGCCATCGTCGTTCCCACCAGGGACATCTTCCGTGTGCATCACACGGATATGGCGCCGCAAACTATTCTTTGTCGCCAAAAACTTCTTGCAGTATTGGCACTCCATATGACTTTTATCTTTCTGACTATGAACGTGCAGGACATGACGCTTGTAGTGACTCTTGTCCGCGAAACAACGGCCACATTTCTCGCATTCAAACGGCTTCTCCCCGCTGTGACGGCGCATGTGGGAATCCCGAGTACTTTTCTGCGTAAACGATTTCTCGCACAAAGAACACTTAAACGGTTTTTCCCCCGTATGAATCAACAAATGGCGACTGAGAACGCTCCGTCTGCCAAAGCATTTTTTACAATATTGACATTCAAATGGTTTATCCGTTGTGTGTCCCCGTACATGGTCTTGAAAAGCTTGGTTAGTGCGGAATTCTTTCGAACAGACGTGACATTTCAATTTGTTGCTGAGAATATGGTTTTTGATGTGGTCTTTCAGTTCCCGTTTCCACTCAAAGGTGGAGCCGCATTCACGGCAGATATATTCACCTGGTTCCTCCTTCCGATCGTCATCGCTCTTTGAGTTTCCCGCAGTGCCGTGGACACGTTTACAATGCTGATTCATGAGTGCTGTTGTTTTAAAGGGCTTCATGCAAATATCACAAACAGCGCAATCGGCGCGCTCGTGCGCAACACGGCGATGCGATGTCATCGATTTGTGGGAGATGAAACCTCGGCCACATTCCTCGCATTTGAACGGCAGGACACCGGTATGAATGCGAATATGACTCACCATGACGGTATGATTCAAAAACCCTTTTCCACATATACGACAACTGTACGGTTTCGGTGCGTTATGAACATCGGACATGTGACGATTGTAGCTCTGTTTCAGAAGGAATTTCACATTACACTCTTTACACTCGTGATGTCGAATCGGCTCATGCTGACGCATATGCAACCTCAGAAGTGCTTTAGTTCGAAATTCTTGCGAGCATTTCTTGCATTTCTGCGTCTCCCCTGTATTCCCGTGCGTGAATTTTATATGCCTCATCAGTGGCTGCAGATGGAAGAACTTCTTTCCGCAGAACGTGCACTGGTGCAATTTCGTACCGACGTGGATCAAAATGTGATGCTTAAGGGCCCAGTTTGTCGTGAAACCCTTCCCGCAGAACGTACATTTGTGGGGTCGCTGACCGGTGTGGAACATCATGTGTTTCTTAAGGTGAGAATTGGTGAAGAACTCCTTCCCGCAAGTTTCGCATTTAAATGGTTTGATGCCGGAATGTTTCTTCAGGTGACGAGACAACACAGTATTGGTGGTGAATGCCTTCGGACATAAGCTACATTGGTATAACTTGAAACCTAAGTGCAAACGTACATGTCGTGATAAGTCACAGTTACGTTTGAATCCTTTTTGACAATGCTCGCATATAAACCGTCTCTCCTCCGTATGGGTCCGCACGTGTTGGGTCAGCTTGCTCTTCGTGATGAAGGACTTCCCACAGCCGTCAATCTCACAAGAGTAAGGTTTCTCGCCCGTATGACTTCTCGTGTGCGTCTGCAAATCACCCGCTGCTCGAAACTTCTTCTCGCAATGCGAACACTGGTAAGGCAAGTCACCTGTGTGAGTGCGAACGTGACGGCGCAGGCCGCCACGTGTGACGTACCGTTTCCCACAATACGAGCAACAGAATTTCTTTTCGGCATCATCCTCATGTACAGCGCAATGTACGTGAAGTTCCGCTTGACTTGCGAATGGTTGTTTACAGTAATGACAACGTAATTCCATCTCAGACAAGTGAGTAGCCTTATGCACCTGGAGAGTTGGTACGTCCACGAAGGCCTGCATGCATTGCTCACACAGGTGTTGATTTTGATCTTTGTGGATTTTTACGTGCAAAGATAGAGCAACGAAGTTCAGGAATGACGTCGGACAGTACGGACACTGGAAGATTGTGACGACTGTCTCCACTCCCTTCATCAGGGGGCGCTCTCTTGGTTTCCGCGGACCACGTTTCTTGATCGCTGAAATATGGAAAAGTAAGTAGTACAATCAAAGGCATCCACCATGGATTTCTGAAGAAGCACCTCCTCAGAAATGAGTGACGTCCATACTATACTACACCACACCCCTCCTCGGCATTGGCTTTCCAGAGGGGTATTACATTTTCACAGTGAATTATAAAGTTTATGTACAATAGTACAGGAGAGTGACCACCATGCATGAGTGTGGTACAAATTCTACATGTTTTTTAGTTACTTCCCACACCTCCTGTTTGCACAGGGTTTCTTTATTTCAGATTTACTTGTAATGTTGGGATCCAGCTCATTACACTTCTGGTAACTCGACTTGAAAGTGCCAGCCTGAAGAAGACCCCGTTTGGGGTCGAAAATTTGCGAAATTTCTGGAGGACGACTCCTTTTATTATTAGTAATACATGTATCAAGACTCAGAGCATGTAAGGCTCACCATTCGGCTCATTTGATTCCTCAGCTGACTTCTTTCCACCCCCTTTGGATGAAGCCTGAAAAAATCAACATCACACTGAAAACGATGTTCAAGTGGCCTGCCTTCAGTAGAGCTAGTTCTTTCCAGCCAGCCATTCTAAAAATCTCTTAGCTAGTCATCCTCAGTGTCCTCTCAAATGCTGAAGTTTGACAGACACTACATTTGTACATCGGACCTCAACACAGATTTCAAAACTCAAATCTGAGGGTACGAGTGTTGGACAAGAGCACCCTACAGTACAGGCTGCATGGCTTCAGTTTATGTTAGGGCCTGACCAAAAACCACTTGAAACATTCTTTTGCCTTCACTGCACGATTTAGCTGATCTCACCTTTGCCTCATCCTTGTTAGTCTCTTCCTGATCAGGCCCGTCAGCATCCTCCTCTTTTGCCACCGGCAACAATTCCTCAGAGCTAACATGCTTGAGAATGGGTAGAATTTCAGTAAACATCCTGTTACAATGGAGGCAGATGTAATTATGATTGATGCCGGGGAGTTCACTGTGGGCTTTTAGATCATCAGCGCCGACCATAATCATGTTACACGTCTCGCACCTCAACATCAGATACTCGCACGGTTTTTCTCCATGGAGGTTCACCGGTACTGGTAACGGTACAACCGGAAGTGTGTTCTCATCAATGTTCGGCAAAGGATTATTAAACTGATTTAACAATCCATGGTCTGAACTACTGGAATATGGTAGAAAGGGCTCCTGCTCTGCGGGACTTTCACTTCCATCACATGAATTTGGAGATACTCCCATCATAAAGTCATCCGGAAGACTAGACAATGGTTTTGATTTGACATTCTCATCATAATCTGAAAGGCGCCCTTCGTCATCGTCACCGTTGACAATTGTTGAATCACTGTCAGTGTCATATGCGTTGCAATCAATGAGTCTGTCAGACTCCATTTTGAGGGTCTCCATGGTTACTGCAGACGTGCATTGACCAAAAGATGTCGACTATTCAGATTCTGAAATAGAGAAAATGCTGACTGCACTTTTTTGACACGTGAAAAGTTCATCTCCCAACTTATATAACAAATGTGACCCGTCACATGGCCTACTGATCTGAACAAATAGATTAACAACAGAAACTATTTATCTCGGCCTAGCTAAGCCTAGGCCTAGGCCTATGCATCATTGCCATCAATCATTCATTCATCATTCATCAGTTCATATTCATAATCATGGCCCCCAGCCCGGCGGCGGCGGAGGCCTCGGCTTTGTTGATACAATGAATTGATGAAATGATTGATTGACCAGTTGACCACTCACGCGTGTTCGGCCTAGGCCTAGGGTATGTCTGTGTTTGCACGCACTGCATGCATGCCCCATTCAGCCGGCCAAATACATTCATTGTTGTTGTTTTGTGTTCAGTCAGTGACAGTGATCAGTCTTCTTGCAGACAATCCGTCGTTTTGTTGGCAGGTTTCGACTGTAATTAGGCTAACCGTGGTCATGAGATCGTCGATTCAATTTCTCCATGAACAAATCATCGAGTGAGTAGAGGGCAGATTGACTGCGGCGGCAGTCTCGGTTGTGCACTGAATATGCATCCACTACGTACATTGTCATGTACATCTCGAATCAATGTACAGGATTATAGCAGCGAAATCTGCGATCATTCTTACGGCAGATACGCGATGACGTCATCGTATTTAGATCTACTGGTCACATGACAGTCACGTGACTCATTTCCTCGGTCATTTTCGGTCATTTCCTCAAAGGTTTTGAATCTTTGCTCAGACAATTCTGTTCATAATTCTGCTTTCTATCTTGTCACATAGTTTAAGATGCAGGCTCTGGCTGGGCAATTGAGCGCCCAGTTTTGAAATACAATTGCAATTTTGTGTGTGTGTGTTTGGAGATTCATTTATGTTAACTTACTGGCACGCATCGGATGCCTTCTAAGTTGGCATTCTCCTGTGTAACTATGGGATCCTTCCTGTGTGATCCTACTTGTAACTAACTGTATTTTTTGTACTGTATATTCTTATTGTTAATATTTACGTGGCTTTGTGATTCGACTGTCTCCAGCTCAAGGTTTGACTATCACCAGTCACACACACTTTGTACATATTTTGTCAATCTGGGTACCTTGTACTGTATTTTGTTTTGCCAAATTTGGCGTCCGCAGCATAGAACTCGTAGCCGTTGCTCCATTGTTCTTCATGTCTATTCGTTATAAACGTTTTGACAAACTGTCCATTGGATTTTGGAATGTTGATGGTATCTTTGAAGGGCATTCAACATTAAGAAACTGTAAGTTGAATTGTGATGATATCAAAAATGCAATTAATAACTTCGATATTATTGGACTAGTTGAAACCCATTGTGGGCCANTTTCCTCTGTGTCTTTTATGTGCTTTAGGCCTATTTTATTCTATCTATTTTCCATCTCTTGCTGTATTTTAGGTTTGTCTTGTCCGGTGCTGTACCTTGATCTCTTCTTTTATCTTTATTTGTTTTATGTATGTCTTGTTTTTGTAGTATTATGGCTTTGTTCTTTTAGTACCTATGTATCTTTCTAGTATATACGGTGAATAAAGCTTTCGTAATTCGTAATTCGTAATTCGTGACTCATTTCTTGACAGCTCTACAAAATGGTAGACGTGCAGACACATGGACAACATGCATGACTAGACAGAAATAATTTTTCGGCTAAATTAGGGGAATAACCTTATGTAAAGTTTAGATCATTGGGCAACATTGTGTGTCAGTGAACCGTCAAAAATTGCAGATGACACAGAATTCATTTATGTTGAACATTCCTCTGAAAAAAACAAACTTTTCTCTGCTGTCTGTCATCTGATTCTGGTCTTTCTGTCAGTCAGTCATTGCTGGCAGTTGTGACTGAGTGAGAAAATGTGTTGACCATCATACCCCTCCCCCCTCTCCATTGTCGATTGTGACAAACATTGTCAGTGCATAGGCTACCGTCCGTTTTTCTTCTGTCGTTTTAGGTGAGTGAGGTGACACTATATCGAGTTCTGTGAATGTGATAACATGGCAACCTCAGGGCAACGCAAATGCATCACATGTGCCTTTAAACAGTGTCTGCATCAGCATCTTGGAGTTGCTGGTCATATGGGTGCACTGTCTGGACAACCCAGTCGTGTCGCCAACACTGGTACCACCTCTATAAAAGTGAAGTGAAGTGAAAACTGACAATTCTCAAAGGAATGGCAAACAAAAACCTCAGGCACAAGGTCGTGTTGAAGTCCGAGCTACAATTCCATCTGCAAAGACTGGCCGCAAAGAAAAGGGTAACGCCAAGGACAAAACAATTGATTTCCTAATTTCGTGGTCCAAAAATGGTGATGCAGTTTTCCATTCTGAATGCTGGGAGCAGGTGCTTGCAATAGCTCGAAAACGTGGTCCTGGGTCAGGGATATCGAAAAAGTCCAACGTGGTGGGCGAAGTCATGTCAAGTTCAGAAAGGGCTATGATAAAGGAAGCTGCGGGAACAGCAGAATATCATGATCCACCTGAGACTGTTGAGAAGGAAGCAGGTCGAATTGCTGAGATGATCAAATATGCAAAACACTGTGTTATTTTTACAGGTATTGTATCAAAATCATATGATTCCATTCTGGTGGTACAAGTAATCAGAGAATCTTACCGTTGTCCTACACTCCCAACGAAAATGTTCCACCTGGAAAACCTTTCATGAAATTTTCATGACATCGGAACATTTATTTCATTTTCAAAATTTCAACTTTGTGTCTTCTTAATAAAAGAAAACAGCTTATGTCAAACTATTTATGATCCAGGTGTTCAATAGTTTTCTCCGATTCAGGTGCTGGCATTTCGACCTCTGCCGGCATTGGAGATTACCGAGGAAAGAGAGGTAAATGGACCGAAGAAGACAGGCAGCAAAAGATGATGAATGAGCAGGATGAAGATTATCTTCCACTTGTCAAGAAGGTGAAAGAGGAGGAGTCGCAAGAAACAGATTCAAGTGGTAAATGATGCCATTTTAGCTTGAAGGGCCAGAGCTCTTTCTGTAATTTCTGATAAGCCACACTGTAATTCAGAAAGTGCTTTAGGTTCACTGATGTTAGTGTAATGTAAAATGTAGGCCTACTAACGTTATGCTCTGTCTGAATACATAAGAGTTTTGCCTGCAGTAATACTGAGGGCCTTTAAATAATGCCCAAATATTCGAAATTGGAGCAACTAATTCATTCAACTTTGACTCTAATCTGTTTCAAGAAATTGATTGGTACCTTGTGTTTAAGATGATGAGGGTAGTGGAGAAGGTGTCCCCTACGAAGACCTGCGACCGACATACACTCACGAGGCAATAACCAAACTTATAGAGATGAAACACGTCCAGTATGTGATCAGCCAGAACGGTGATGGCCTACATTTGTTGTCCGGCGTCCCCCAGGAAAAAATTTCTGAGCTTCATGGAAATGTCTTTCTTGAGAAATGTGAAAAATGTGAAGAGAGGTGAGAAAAAAGTTAAAAGTTTGGGTTTAGGCCTATAGTCTGATATCAACAACGGTAGAGGTTCTTATCCGACTTGACACTTTAACCCCGGTCAATCCTGAAACCTTTCAGTAGAACGCAGGTGAGCTGCCCATTCAGTGCTACAATCTGAGAATTTCTGGACTGGAGAGAGGCCAGTAAAGCATAAGAGACTTGCCCAAAGTGCAATAGAGTCCGTCTATTCCCGTTTGTTGGTAGGTTCTCATTAATCCTGTTCGACCATGGCACAATGAATGTGCTCGAAGCTGCCAACCCTGAATAGAGAACAAAATATTGTATGTTTAGATATCATTTGGGGAGAGTCACTTCCCCTCAGTTGTCACCTGCCCAGAATTCTTCACTGGTAGAGTTACTTTTACAGTTTTTGTGCTTTCTTCTTTGGATATTATCCAAAGAAGAAAGCACAAAAATTGACACACATGGTGGTATATCAAAAAGTCAACTTCCAGAACTTAGCGAATTTTCGACCCCAAGCGGGGTCTTCCTCAGGCACTTTTCAGTTGGAGAGACCAGTAAATTCGTAAGGCGTAAATTCGCTAAGTTCTGGAAGTTGACTTCTCGGTCGAGTTACTTTGGCAGTAAAGGCTCCCATTGATAGGGAGGGTGAAATCCTGGTAGAAACATCATGAATGAAGCTGGCCATTGCACCAATGTGCAGAAAATAACAGTTTCCTTGTAGTCATTTTGAAATAATTCTTGCAGGTACGAGCGATCATATTACGTCATGGATGATGTGAGCAGTCAGTATTTTGAAGATCTTGAAGATTATGGTAAAACTGACTTGAAGAAGCCTAAACACGCCAAGAAATGTGTTCTGTGTGGTTTAAACCATCGGACTGGGAGGAAGTGTGATAAAAAGGTTGGTAGAATGCTTGATGGTTTACTGGGCCCCACTTATAGATCACCTGGTGAGCTCTTACTGTGGGGTGGTGCATCAGCATCATTGACAGTGTCCGTTTGGGGGATGGTATCTATCGGCATCATTGGTGGCGTCCGTTATCATGGCATGTTTTGTAACCGCCAGGGCTATTTACGCAAGACTTGGTACACAAGTACCCCTAGGTCAAATGACCTCTGTAAACTTATGTATCACTGGTTGACTGCAACAAGGACAAAAACGTAGGTCGAATCATTCTGAAATATTTGTCTCCATAAGTGTGTTGTTTTTCTGGTGGCCTATAGTAAACCAAGCTTAGCGCATGGTCCATGGACCATATTTGTTCACCCGTTATTTCCCTATGATCTGTAGCATAGTCACCTTTCAATTTGCAGACATGCCGTGGCCACCAGTGACCTTATCGACACCATCATCAACTTCAGGGATAACTTAGAGGAGGATATCCTCGACCGTGCGACCGAACACGCCAAATTATGTGATCTGATGATCTGCTTGGGAAGCACATTGACAGTTACGCCGGCCAGTAATCTGGTCAAAAAGGGCAAGAAGCCTCTTCGAGTTGTCATTTGTAACAGGTAAACATCTTATCTCAAGTCTCAAGCCAACCTATAAACTGCAGAAAAAGTCTCTTCCATGCTGTCCTATGGTTAGCCCGGAAAAAGTCTCTTCCATGCTGTCCTATGGTTAGCCCGGAAAAAGTCTCTTCCATGCTGTCCTATGGTTAGCTCAAGGCAAAGAACATTTGACAGCAAGATTTGCTGGTTATTACAGATTGCACCTAAAACTCAATGTGTACTAACACAAAACTTTAATCCCATGTTTTTGTGCGGAATGGGGCTAACGTGAAGATTGTGGTTCCCTGAGGCCTGAATAGCAGTATTCTGAAAGTTTTCAGTATGATTGGGTCCCATTCACTTGGTCCTCTGCATGAGTGTCAGCGATGTGGGTGGGGATCTGGAGTAGGCTAAGAGGGCACGTGCCATCCATGAGCTGTGCACAGGCTTGTTGTTTTGTAGATTTAGGAGGTGTTAGGCCCTCGGGTCTAACGTCTGGAGTTTTGGCTACAAGGAAGGAAGCCTTCCTTGCACGTGGCAGATCCGTGTTTGATTCCCAGTGTGGTCTACAACACTCTAGTGGTTTCCCCTAATATATCAGGGCTGTAGCCAACATTAGCATGGGGAAGGCGTCACCAAAAAATTTGCTTCTCATGCAGATTTGGGCAAAAGAAGTGTAGTATTTGCATACCACCCCCCCCCCCCATGAAAAAGTTAGTGACAGCACTGTGCATGACTCATACATGTAGACCTATTCCTATCTCAGTTGTCAAGTTTCTGTCACTTGACCTTTGATGAGGTTTGCTGATTACGTACAAGTACCGGGAAATCAGAGTTCCAATTCTGCGCGCAACAGCTGACCTTTGTTTAAAGCCAACTGTATTCAATTCACAAAGGGCTTACATCCCCTGATGTTAGTGTAGTGTAAAATGTACTATGCTCTATCTGAATACATTGGACCTCTGCCTGCAGTTTTCAATGTGTGCTGAAAAAAAAGCTAGGTCTTGATTCTTTGAGGTAAGTATCAGGCAAGCATTTTGGGGACATTCCCAAGGCTATACGACCTCTCTGCCTGCATTCTCCTAACACTTTGAAAATACCATAAATTCAATACAAAGGAGCTTTAAACATAAACACTTCAACATTCAGTACACAAACATTTCCTATTGATTAAATGTTCATGACGATCAATAAATCACCCGAACCAGGTCACTGGGTTGGATTTATGATTTATACATAGGCTATTGATTATTCCTAGATAAAGGTTGGTGTGTTGAATATTTTTTCTAGACTAACACAAAACAGCACATTCTGTTGACATAGATCTCCTGTCTGGCCCAATTCATTTCTCTGTGTTCAATTGAGACGAACAGGATGAACGTGTTGAATTCTTTTTCAGACAAGAAACAGATATGGATGACGTCTGTTTAAAGAAATCGATGCATGACAAAATGCCACTGGGGTCTCGCGTGTTTGGTGACTGTGACATCCTAGTGAGTGAAATTATGAAGAATCTTTTACCAGAGGATGAGTTAGACAGCTGGGAAAAAGGGCGTGCAGAGAGACTCGGAGACTATGATCTTAAAAGAAGTTAATTTGCAAAATAATGCTTTTTCGCCTTATTGTTCAGCTTGCGATATCTCCAAAATCCACAAGCCAGGTGCAGCATGAACATTGACAGGACCATACCCCGATTCCAAAGCGCAGCCCCACACTCAGAAAATCAGGGACCTTATTCACAAAGCCCTTGTAACTAACTTTACATCCCATGTGGACTTCTTGTGGGCTACCTATTGTACACATCTCTGCCTAAGAAGAAATACATGCATTGATAAAGTTACAGAGGCTTTCTGAATGAATAATCTTTGGAGAATTGTAAGTCCAATCTAGTCAACTTCAGTATCCATATATTGAAGTCTGAATGAATTCCAACCTAAAATCTCAGGGCACTGATCATTCTCGTCCAGACAATAATCTTCCTTTTAACGAGAAAAAAAATGTCAGTGATGTGATAGATAAAATATCCATATTAATCCAAGATAGTGGGAGGGGGGCAGTGAATATCCTGGTTGGTATTTGCCATATGTGACATGTCACCACAAACATGACAAAACCAGTGCTTAAAGTCGCTCTGAAGTTGGCAGGTTGAGACCAACATTTTGCCAATTTCAGTAGGCTTAGACTTATTGTCTGTTGTTTGCAAAATGTGAGTGATTACATTTCTTTCTTCCTTTATCTCCTAGAGTTATTTTGGTTCATCCTGGTTCATAACGCGTTTTGTTCACAACGGGTTTTGTTGTGACGGGTCACATATTGTGATTGTTATCTGCCGTCTGGTATTCTGTTTATTGACTTCCTAGATATGGGGAGGTGCGACTGCTTGACAACTTCAGCCCCGAACCACGTAGATCTACATGTATGTTACAATGGTTTACTGCTGCAGTCCACTATGAGCCACCAGCCACTTAGACCTACATGACCAATTTTGAATCTTCCGCGTCTCTGGTCTTAAACAAGTGATCTACATGTATGTGCGCAAGCCTGCAGCATTAGGCCTATCCCAGGGGATTCCCACTGTTCTACTTATAGCCACATTACAATGGCGACGTGTCGTGTGTCACACCTCGGAGGAATTCCTCCAAGGTCACACTGATGGCTGACGACGTACCGAAAGGTTTTGGCTGATTCTTAAGCGGACTCCTATTTGGATATGAACGAATCTGGTGATGATAATATTGATCAAGATGGTTCTGATAGGGAATCTGCAGGTAATGTGAAGGCTGAAAGTGTCAGGCAAACAGCTTTATTCTGTCTATTTTCTCCAGCCCCCTCAAAATAGGTAAAAATCACTGAAATCCTGGCCCCTGGGGGAAGTAGCCCCTGGGGGGAAGTAGCCGGTGCTGAAGGTGGTGAGGTCTACCGATACATAACCTTTCGTGCCAAAATGTTGAGTGACACAGACGCTTGTGATAGTAGTCTGATAAATTTAACTTCCTGCATGTCTGCACGTGTGGTTTTCCCAGACTAATGCTATAGGCTGTTCCCGAATTTACTCAACTAGGCAATACCTGTTTAGTGGCGGAACTGCTAAATTCATGCGTCATTAGGAGCGCTGGGTGGAGGTAATTAGTGAGGTTGAGACCTGGTCCGACTTCCACTCCCGCTCCGACTCCGAGGTGCTGAATTTCGGATTTTTCAAGTTGGGAGATAAATTTCACCAACGGGTTCTGTTTGTTCTCCTAGAATGAGTAAACACCATTGCTGTGGAAAACCCCGTTGTATTGATGACGTAGTTCCCAAAAATGAATCCTCTGGAGTGGGAGTAGAGACTCGGAACGTAATCTTAACATCCCTAATGACGTCATCCCCGTTCGAGTGGCGTAATGACGTCATTCCGCCGCACATGACGTTGCCGACGTCACGGATGACGCGACGGCAATCTCGGTGACGTCATGACGTCAATAGGCCTGAACAGCATTGTTATTTTCGTTAATCTCTTAATATTTCGAAAACTATAAGTGATATCAAAATTCGGGTTTCGTAAGGACACTCCCCAGGCCCGTCTGCACTTGCATAACAAGTTTGGTGGCGATCCGTTCATTAGTCTCGGAGAAAATCGCGAACAAACAAACAAACAAACTCTTGTCAATTTTAGTATGATGACATTTCTTGCCTCACGGCATGCAGAAAACCTACATAGATTGAAATACGGTTTGGGGGTTCCCCGAGCCTCAATAAATTTTTCAACAGCTTATGATCAGAACAGGGTCAAGAGCTGGCGTACACGGGTTATTTGCGTAAGAATACGACTCGAGCATGGTCTGTATGCATTGTTAGGGGTGTCTTCACTATAAATGCTCTTGTTTCTACACACAGATATTCTGATAATTCTTGTTGCATTGGATTCCTTTTATGAGCACGGAGGGGTTTTTCAATCAAATGATTCTCCACAAAAAATCATTTTTGTGCCATTTTGGATGACTAATTGATCAATAGAATGATTTTGAGAAATCCCTCTGTGCAGCCCCTCAGAGCAATATCGATACATCATTTGCACAAAGGTTGGCCTCTCAAACCCAAAGGGATACAAACAACACATAGAATCAGGGTCTCTGCCAGGTACAGGCCTTTATATTCCCTTATTTGGGCTATTTCTGTTGACGGTGGTATTGGGCCAAAGGCCCCCATCAGAGTGCTGAAGGCGTGATCTGGGGGGAGGGCAAGGGGGGTTTCCCCAGTGTTTCCGCCAGAGGGGGGATGGGGGGATGAATCCCCTCCTCAAAAATTTCAAGGAGGGGATATCCCCCCTCAAGTTTGCAGACTAACCTTTTTCAAATATCACTATTTTCACTTCAGTAGTGTTTTTCTTTAATTTCTTACATTTCAAATGCAATTTTCATGCAGAAGGAAGACTAATTTTGCCTTTTGGGGTGTAAAAAATGACTCTGGAGGCCATTTTTAACCAAAAAGCCTCCCAAAAAAAATTTAAAATTTTTGAAATTTTTTTTTCTCCCCCTCCTTGACAATCCTGGCAGAGACCCTGTTCCCCCCTCATTAGAAAATTTTTCGAAAATAGAGGATAAAAGATGCCATTTCCAGGCATCTGAGATCCCCATTTAAATGTAAAACAAGACTCAAATTTGGGCGCCCTTAATTTGGGCTCCGACGTTAAACGTTGTTAATTTGGGGGAATATAAAGGCCTGGTACTAATTTCTTCAAAATCAGCAAAAACCCCATGAAATTAAAGAAAATGGCCCTTTTCTGTTCCTTTGAGGGTACTACCATCGTACCCTTAGTACCCTCTGGCGGGAACACTGAGAATTATCTTAGCAAGGCAAGAATAGCATGATATTTCACAATGTGCTAGATTTATGCAGCATTGATTTCAATGAGCCCAAATTTAAACTGATATATTGTTTGGATCTCTGAAGTCATGGTAGTAACTGCAACTCTCACATACTTCATACAATAATGGCAAAAAACAACAAGAGTAATAATGGTTGAACACATCCACATGTATTTTTATTTAAGCCCAAAAAAGCCAGGGTTAAAGTACCGGTGTGGATGATATTATGATTACCGGTATACTGACATTGTGAAACAATGATACAATTGAATAGAGGTGACTGTGATACTTGTATTCATTGTGTACATGTACACCCTTAGTCAAAAATAAATGCCCAGCTAACTTTCCGGCATATCTCCATGAATATTTTTCATAGCCACTTTTTCTTTTCATACGCATACGCAGGGCCACTGGGACACCTTTTAAGACCATAAAACTTGAAATCATTACACAACTGTGTTTTTGGCAAAAGTTTGAAATTTGGCCAAAATATCATGTTTTTTAATAATCACTTGTTCGGATTGAAACTGGCACTGTTTTGAAGCCAATCTGTTTCTTGACACATGAAAATTTTCGGAATGCTAAAATTCCCATTTAAAGCAAAGTTACAGATGATTTTGTAAAATGGTTTTCCCAGTTCTTGCCATTCGTTCCAGGAACTCAAGGCACAGGGTTTTAGCATTACCCAGTCGTGGATATTTATTAGCCTCTCAACCACAAAAGGAGCGACTGGCATGGAGTAATAGGCCCCTTGTGAAATTATGAATCGTGTCTCTCACAATAGGCCAACTTGGTGACTGACACACCGGTGTAAGTTGCACTGGGTAATCGTGGTCAACTCCCATTGATGCAGGCCTTGTGACAGTCATAAACACCTGCGTAACCTGTTATTGGGATCAACATACCGTAAATGTTTGAATAGGCCCCGGTTTGAATAGGCCTTCAGTAGACTTACTGAATTAGGGCACGTGATCGGAGTATTGATAAAATGTGGCTTGGAGTCATATGGAATTGCGGGGATTTTATTCCACAGAAAAATCATCATAAATCGTCACAAAGTTGCTCAATTCTGAATTTAAAAAAAAATGTATTGTCCAGAAACAGACTGGCTTCAAAACAGTGCCAGTTTCAACCCGAACAAGTGAGTATCGAAAAAACATGATATTTTGGCCAAATTTCAAACTTTTGCCAAAAACACAGTTGTGTAATGATTTCAAGTTTTATGGTCTTAAAAGGTGTCCTAGTGGCCCTAGATTATGCGTATGAGAAGAAAACATGGCTATGAAAAATATTCATTGAGATATGCCGGAAAATTAGCTAGCTAGCTAAAATTAGCTTTGACTAAGGGTGTACATGTACTATGTCTCAGTGGCGGATCCAAGGGGGGGCGTGCCC
>NMRB01000813.1:215157-229649 GCA_002633025.1 Notospermus geniculatus | reverse complement strand
AGTTAAGTGTAAGGTCGACCTTTAGCTATTGTTTGCAGGGTAGAACACAATAGATTAAGGTCGACCTTACACTTAAGGAAGCTTCTAGAATACGGACCAATATGTTTTATGATAAACCAGTGCCTGAGTGAAGGGTGAATTGACCCCTCATTTGCATTTGCATGATACTGATTCAAATCCGTGACCCCATTATCATGGGGAAGGTGAGTCTTGTGATTGCAGACCGACTAGAGCCTGGTGAGTCACTGAGAGCGGGAATTCCCCACTTTCCAATTACGGATCAGCATTTATTTTCTGAAACTGATGCGATACCGGGACTCGATGAGTCACTCACTGAGTGGGAATTCCCCACTTCCAACTACGGATCAGCATTTATTTTCTGAAACCGTTGCGATATCGGGACTCGAGTCATGTGATGAACGCATGAGGGCTGGGGAGAGGAAGCAATACGGTGAGAGGGTTAGGCCTAACGTAAAGGGCTGCTACTACAGGCCCAAGAGAAACTGCTGTTTGCTTGATTGAACTGGTATCAGTATGTACTTCACAAAGACACGAAATAGGCCATTCATTTGTCATGTTAAAGCAAGTACCCGATACCGGTACCAGGTAACTCAAAAGTTTTGCAAAAATATAATAGTCTAGGCCAGCCTGGCATGCCTGGGGCTCAGTTTTCTTTGAGAGCTATTATAATATATGCCACCAGGGTTATCCGGGCCTCAGCTGATTTCATTGGATCTGTGTGAGAGGCATGAGTCTTATTAAGGTCAGTCACATGAAATGAAATATTTTTGTAGCTTAATCAGTGCCTGAGTGAAGTTTTGCCTCCTGCTAGCCAAAATATTGCATCCAGGCCTATGTCCAAACTACCGGTCTGTCGTGCAATGAATAACCATTCATGCATTCATGAAGCATACATGGCATAAACTTTACAATATACATGCTGTTGTTTTAGCATGAGAGAAGGATGAGTGTAGCATAGTTGCCCCACAAAAGGGTTGTGCCAGGTTTATTCAATCATAGATTCGATAGCCCCACCATGTTGGAGTTAGGCAAAAACCTTTTAGGCTTAGAGGCCTCATCATATCCATTGATACCGCGGAACCTCTCTATAAGGACACCTTTGGGACTGACAAATGCTGTCCTTAATTGAGAGGTGTTCTCATTACAGAGGTCAAAATGAATAGAAACTGTCATAATGTCAATTTGGGACTGAACTTTGGTGTCCTTAATAGAGAGGTGTCCGTTTAGGGAGGTTCCACTGTATTTCATTTTTAACATAATTTTCACAAATTCATGTGGCACTTTCTTTCCAACAGGCATCAGTCATCCAAGCAGAGCACAGCAAATTTGGGCCAAAAAAGGGAAAGTTCTTCTTCGGAGAAAAAGGGCAGTCTCCGAGTCTCTCTCATTGGATTTTTTTATTGAAGAAAATCTGAGGGGTGGATCAAGATAAAATTTGCATGTGGACTAGGGCCTAGAGTAAAAGGAGGAGCAGGAAAATTCACGATCACCAATGAATATGATCATGATATTGATGATCTCTTCGTAAATTTCGAGCCCAGAAGCACCAGGACTTTCACTTTCCTATTCAACACGACGTCGACATATGGACAAGTTCTTTCATGTTGGTTTGTTCATGGAATAGGCCGAACTCTATCAAGAGTATTGAGTACGGTAGGCCTACCGGTACCGGTACTCATGTTCCTGTCTGCATGCCCGGGTCTGCATGGTCTGTGAATAGCCTACAACATCACAGAGGCTCGACAATAGGTAGGCCTAGGCCTACGTAATGTAGTGCCACGAAGTCCCACTTCGTGGCACTAGGCCTACCTATTGTCGAGCCTCTGTGTGATAACATTACAATCATCTACAAAAAATTTGAATTCTACATTCTCAACGGACATTTTACATCCATAAACAGCAGACTTTCGAACGTCATACACAGACATGACAGACGAGAGTCGTGGCGTATGATTGATGATGAACATGATGAAATAGCATAGGCACCCGCATGCCATAAGCAGGAAAACCATGAACCCATGGAATACTTCCATGATGATGAACCACACCATGACGCAGTCGCAGAGTGAGCGGTGAGTGCAGGAGGACGCCACTCCACACATGCCAGACATCATGATCTCACATCATACACATATAGCCTAAGCCCCCTATGCTAAGATACACACACATACACAGGTTAGGCCTAAAGCCGAACTTGGAGGAATTCCTCCAAGAGCCGAACCTGTTTCACTTTATATCATCATGAATATCACGACTCCATTTGTATTCGGAAGGCCCCTATCGTCCATCTGGCTAAATTTAGTAAATGTCGTCATGTGACTCAGTAGCGAGTAGATGGAGCCATACGACGGTCGAAATGACTTGTGATGAATTCAAGATCAAAGATTACCTCCTGAAACTGCCTGATTTCAAAGTAAAATCCCTTGTTCACCTTGCTTGTTCACTCATGTTCGTAACCGTTATTGATCACAGCGCCATCTTAGAACAAGCCTTAGAACGATTACAGGTCAACTCGTAACCAGGTCAACTCGTACCTGGGTCAACTCGTAACCGAGTCAACTCGTAACTCGAGTCAACTCGTACTTCGGTCAACTCGTAACCTCGGGCTCGTAACCAGATAGAATTAGCATTAGAAGACACTCAACGAGCAAAAGTACCATTATTAAAAATGTTATACAATAACATTGTTCCCGCCTGCTGCTCTCCCGCGGTGCTACTACCGCCCGTTCCGCAACAAAAATAGACTGGTCCCCTGTCGTATCGCTCCGTTCCTCCACTAGCGAGAACTACGACAGGGGACCAGTCTACAACAAAAACGGACAGTAGCGCCGCGGTAGTAGAGCGGCAAAGACAGGAACCAGTCTACATCAACATCGTATTATGGGCGGCCTTGGAAAGACCCACTCGACACACGACTGTTAGAACTGGAATCCATACCGCCGCGTCCTCTGTCGGCAGTTTCAAGCAAACGGGGATTTCCGGTCTAAAAATAGTACATTAACGCGGAAACTACCAAAAAATTTTCAACCTGGGAATGAGTTATTAGAACTTCCTGCGGCCTGTATTGTTTGCCTACCTGGTTAATATCAATCATAAAGAAGTGATCTGTGTAACAACGTTGAGTTATTCGCAAAAAGGTTTGTCTTACTGTTGGAAGATCGGGGAAACTACCCTCAGCAAGGCCGAAATTGGCATTGTCTGAACAAACTTGTCAACCATTCGTCACACGTTTCAGAACTCACTAATTGCTCTTGTCTGTTACATAGATTTAGGACTCCACTTTCACTACAGCTGACCAGAAACAAAGCGGACAGCTTAATTACTTCTATTAACTCATTCCCGTAATCAGTAAATATTTGACTAAAGATCCAATCATATGCAAATTAGTATGTCGTCATACGGGTCCAAGTAGCCAAACAAATCGCGGAGAATTGGACAGGCGACTGGAGAGCAAGCAGTGAAAAGACCTATTGTGTTCTAACAGTCGTGGACAGGGTTCTTACCCTTGGTTGAAGACTTTTCCACATGCTCAAAACTGAAAATACAGTTACGTTTTTCATGCAAAATGTCATCACCGAGGCAATAAAAAGCGCACTTAATTGTATTAGAGTATGAGATCCATGGACCTCAAGTTTTAGCATTTTCCCGCCAAAAAAGATCGTCAGTACTATGCGGCGAAAGGCCTGCGGTCTGAGGTAAGATTTTGATCATTCAAGTAAATATCTGTTTGCTGGAAAGAAATTGGCAAATGAATTTGGTATGACTGGAACGAATATTCTTCCTGAATCTGAGCCAAATAAATTATTGACGAATGCAAGCAGATGTTTGGGAGATACGGACTTAGAAATATAACGATCTCTGTCGGACTGAAATGCTGGAGTCGCGCCGTTTCATTTCAACAAAGTGGTACAATTTACAAGACTTTTTAAGGACCTACACATTACGAATATAAAGTCTGAGACTGCAAGTGTGAGCAAAGATCGAAAGTTATCTTATTTGAATCAGTTACGAGTTGACCGAAGTACGAGTTGACTCGAGTTACGAGTTGACTCGGTTACGAGTTGACCCAGGTACGAGTCGACCTGGTTACGAGTTGACCTTAGGATTACAGGTCAACTCGTAACCAGGTCAACTGAGAAAATAGAGCGGGAAATAGGGCTGGCTTGAGTGAAGATGATTTCCTACGGTACACTAAAGTGGTCTCTATTGAAAAAAAAACTTGTCAGGGTAGAAACTGGCTGCTCTTATGATGAGTGTTGAATAATCAATAATGATACAGTAAATTTAAATTATCAACACCAACTTTATCAACACACATTTTGATCAATCTCCAACGCAGAGGTCAGACGCATGCATAAAGTGGAGAAAACCGCGAAAACGCGGAACGCCATAGGGCCTACCCACGCTGGTGACTCAACTTTTTTTCGTACGCGATCATGCATAACTAATCGTGTTCTATTTTTGCAGTTGTTTCGGCAAGTGAGTCTATCACCCCTTCTATATGCCGAAACAACTGCAAAAATAGTCAACACGATTAGTAAAATCGCGATGCATTGAGTAAAATCGCGTACGAAAAAAAGTCCCGGGGGGGGGTCACTCCCCATAAAGTGTGTTGCACATCAGTGTACTCCACTTTTTTCATAAGCCCCTTTCAGCTGGTAACAGCAATTTCGAATCCCCACCCCTTTTGGCTGGGTACTTTTCAATCCCCACCCCCTAAAGCTGGGTACTCTGCAATCCCCAGCCCTAATGGCTGGGTAATTTGAAAGACGTTTCAAAAGGGCTTTTTGCAGGACACATGGACCACACTAGGCAGGGGAGGGCTTAAGGCGGGGAGAGAGTGTCTTTTTAGCTCACCTGTGAGCTATAGTCGTCACGCGCCGTCGTCCGTCGTCGTCGGCGTCCGTTAGCTGGGAACGAAAACGAGAACTGAACTTATGGCCAAGTCAAATTCGGTAGACCGCTTTTGATTGGCGGATATTGCTTGACCAGAGAGCGCCACCGGACTCATGAATGTACAAGCTCATTACAATGCAGATTAAATTTCGTTCACTTTGTGATTGGGCCGTGACACTCCCGCCCCGCTGAATAGCTCATTCAGTCTTCAAACCAAAGATGTAACCAAACAGGAAAGCACCAGTACATAAAGTAAAGTTTCCTCAAAACAATGTGGGCTGTTACATGAAAATGTCAAATGACACATGAAAAAGTTAGACACTGGGGGCCGTATGCACCAAACGAAGATTATCCTGAACTCAGGTTGAGCCAACTTTGCAATTGTTCAGGTTTGGCAGGGCGTGATGTGACAATGGAAAAGTTGTGGCTCAACCTTAGTTCAGGATAATCTTCGCTTGGTGCATACGGCCCTCGATGCAAAATTTCTTGTACAGGTTTGACAGGAATATACCGTATTGTAGTCATGGGATTGCAAGTCGGTCCAACTTTCAATATCCTGCCACTGAGCCATGGCTTCTCTAGCTTCCCTTGTTGACAGAACCAGACATTACCGGTACCGGTAATTCAAGAACAAACAGTGAAGTAGCAGACTGGGTTACAGAACACTCAGTGAATCCAGGAACACATTTGGCATCTGTCAGAACATTCTTGGTTGTTCATAGCACTGTACTTAGTAGTAGACTTCCTCAAAATACCAGTAATGGCTTTTGAATACCAAGTTCTTTTTGAGTTAGTTTGGCCATGTCTTGCTGCCGTTAACCTGAGCCACTCAAATAATGAAGGCCATCTGAACAGAAGTTCCTGCTTGGCTGGAAATACATGGTTTGGTGATTTGTCCCTCCCTTCATCTTTTTTCCATGGAGTCAGTGAATTTTGCTGCAAAATAATAATAAGTTTTTGGTGATCTTGAAAACTGTTACCCAAAGGGTGTCATCATGGGTATCATTTTGGAGCTCTATGAGAGCAATGTTGAAAAAAATTATTTTCATCCACCAGTGGGAGTGTTTTTTTAAAATGTTTTATTGAGTTTGAGGATGCAAGTTACCATGGTAACCATCTTGATGAGGCCGAAATTTGATTGGATGTTAGTGCGTGGTGATGTTCCATCATGCCTAGCACGAATGAAGATAAAAAGTGCGTGCTTGCCAAGAGAGCGGGTGTTGAGGACCCCTAGGTGCAGGGTGCAGAAAGGAAGGATCACTTACAAGAAGAAATGTCGACGGTGGCGCCCCCGCAGGAAGGAAGGGACCGCTAGGAAGTCCAAGCAGTTACTTTTCACAATAGATTCCAATTATCGGACGGAATATCTATTTTCGGACGGACGCATATTCCGAGCTTGTGTACACCACTGATCATGTTACACGAAAAAAAATTTTAAGTAGGTCAAAGATAAAAAAATAGAATCTTTCTTTAATATCTCTACAACGGTAAGTCGTATGATTCTGGGACCCACTTTTTGGCATCCTTGACCCATGTATACCTTAAGTTTAGGTTTTGGTTAAGATCGGAGAGGATCAAAGTTTTCGGATTTTGGATTTCGGATTTGGAATTTTTTAAAATGACGGGACATCACCACGCACCAACATCCAATCAAATTCGGCCTCATCACGATGGTTACCATGGTAACATGCATCCTCAAACTCAATAAAACATTTTTAAAAAACACTGTGGTGACTCATTAACATATTTAGCTTCCTAATTACCATATATAATTGACAGCTACTTAAGGATAGCTCACACCCTCTTTATGGTTTAGCCAATCAGTAACAACCTTTCTCTTTGTTTATATGCCATGTAACCTTTATATTATTCGTTATTAATAAATGTGATCAGTTGAGTATTTACATCCACACATTTCACATCTTGTTGCCCGTTCTTTGGACTCAACTCACTCGTGCCCATGCGCACATTTGGTGCCAAGTGACCAGGATTGGATTTTACACGAAACTGAACCACGGAACGATCGATCATGGCAGAACGGGCAAAATTAAGCAGAGGTGGCCAGAGGAGCCAAATGACCAAGCAACTCCAAAAAGCAGACGCGATTATGACCAAGGATGAGGAACCACTCACGCAAAAGGAAAAAGACATACTGGCTGCCACGCTGGCGGACGTCAAGAACCGATTGGAAACAATCAAATCTTTGGACCAGCTCATTCTAGCTGAGTTGGCTGCAGGCGAATTCGAAACGGCATTTTTGGAAGCAGACGACTACGTCATTGGGATACAGGAACGCGTGATGGGGATCAGCAATTTCATTCAGCGGATTGAAAAATCAGCAAACACGGAACCTTCGTTGGACACATCGGCGATATCAAGCACAAGCTCAGGATCGGTCAAGAGACGGGTAAACCTTCCAAAACTTCATATCACTGAGTTCACCGGAGATATTCTCGCTTGGCAGGGTTTCATCGATACTTTCGAGGCAGCGGTAGACAAGGACGAAACCCTGAGTGACATAAACAAATTCCAATATCTTCGGTCACACGTGGACGGTGAGGCGGCAAAAGTCATTGAAGGACTTCAACTGAACAACGAGAACTACAAACATGCTCTGGAGCTACTAAAAACACGGTACGGTCAACCTCACAAAATACGAAACGCGTATATGAAGGCCTTATGGGAACTGCCGAAGCCATCAAGCAACAGGAACTCTCTCAAGAGTTTTCACGATAACATGGAAAGCTACAGACGTGGATTGGAGGCACTCGGGAAAAAGGAGGAATCGTATGGAGACCTGCTCGTACCGATTATTCTGGAAAAATTACCGGGAAACTTTCGGCGGATAATAACTCGAGATCATGGAACGGATGATTGGGCTTTCAAGAATCTACGGGAATCAATTCGAAAGGAGATCGAAGCCATGGAGGCTGGAGATATTTCTGTCGATTATTCATCATCATTGGATTGTGAATCTCCCGCGCCAAGCAACTCCGCTCAAGCACTGCTCACCGAAACGAAACCGCAACCCCGCGCACCAAATTGTGTATTCTGTAACGGATCTCACCGACCATTAGACTGTAATACTGTGTCTGATCATTCAAAGCGACTGGGAATAGTCAAACGGAAAGGGTTATGTTTCAATTGTTTCTCCAAAAAACACCCTTCCCGCTCATGTCCATCCGTCTTCAAATGCCGCACCTGCAACGGGAAACACCACACAACGCTTCATTACGCATGGAACTCACCGAAACCGATGAAGTCCACGGAAACAGGATCTGGCGATAGAATTCACGCTAATTCTATTGCAACCACGGATTATCGGCCTGGGAATGTTTTGCTGAAAACTGCTTTCACGGAAGTTTACTCTGACACCCGCATAGCTGACGCCACCATTCTCTTTGATGAAGGTGCGACCCGTTCCTTTGTTTCCGAGGAATTACACGCTAATTCTATTGCAACCACGGATTATCGGCCTGGGAATGTTTTGCTGAAAACCGCTTTCACGGAAGTTTACTCTGACACCCGCATAGCAGACGCCATCCTTCTCCGCGACCGATGGCGTCTTACTAAATGACTGCACTCCATCGCTGCTTGGCATGAGATGGAACACTGACACTGACGATATTGGATACAAAACGTGCGAGTTCAAGACAACTGAAAATCTCACAAAACGTGAAGTGGTGAAACGAGCAACCACTCTCTTCGATCCTCTAGGTCTACTGCATCCTGTTCAAGTGAGGGCGAAGATCTTCATTCAAGCTTTATGGAAAGAGAACATTGATTGGGACGATAGATTACCTGAGAAATTCGCTGACACGTGGCTGGAATTCTCTTTGATGAAGGTGCGACCCGTTCCTTTGTTTCCGAGGAATTAGCCAGGAAGTTGCAGCTTAAGCCAGAAGGAAAGTCAACTGTGAAAATCTCCACGTTTGGCAACACCAATCCCACGGTTCAAAAGGTGGATTACGGAAAGCTAACTGTAAAAACAACATCCGGATCCGACATTACAGTGACTGCTTTGTTTGTACCACAGATCTGCACCCCAATTAACAACAAAGTTTGCCCAGCTGTTCTGGAATTACCACCTAAGAGGACTCAGACTTGCGCAACCTGTAACTGATCAGAAGGGCCTGGATATCTCCATCTTGATTGGGGCGGACTTTTATTGGTCGTTTGTCGGTGACCACGTGGTCAGAGGGGCGGGGCCAACAGCCGTCTCTTCACGCCTTGGATATCTCCTGTCGGGACCTACATCACGTGATTCTTGCTTTCCGACTGACGTCACCAACTTTCATGTTTCGGCTGTGGTAACACGTGACAACGATGATCCCTTAATAACTAGGTTCTGGGAATTGGAAACAATTGGAATTCAAGATCCAATCGATACCAAGGACACCACCTCACAGGACTTTGAAACTTTCTGTGCCAACAACATTGAGAAAAGGGGAAAGCAATACTTCGCGGGATTGCCATGGAAGCAAGATCATCCGACATTGCCCACCAACCGGAAACTTGTGGAATCACGTACGCGACATACGGTTCGCAAATTGTCATCAGAACTACTTCCGGTGTACGATAGGATTATCAAGGATCAAGAACAACGTGGCTTCATAGAACGAGTTGAGGATGACAATCCGAACGAGGGACACTATATACCGCACCATGCTGTGAAAAAGGACTCCCCCACAACGCCGATTAGGATCGTATACGACTGCAGTTGTAGTACGACAGATAAACCCAGCTTGAATCAATGCCTTGACAAGGGTCCTGTATTGCTGAATGATTTGGCGGGAATTCTACTTCGCTTCCGCATGAACCAAGTGGCTATTGTCGGTGACCACGTGGTCAGAGGGGCGGGGCCAACAGCCGTCTCTTCACGCCTTGGATATCTCCTGTCGGGACCTACATCACGTGATTCTTGCTTTCCGACTGACGTCACCAACTTTCATGTTTCGGCTGTGGTAACACGTGACAACGATGATCCCTTAACTAGGTTCTGGGAATTGGAAACAATTGGAATTCAAGATCCAATCGATACCAAGGACACCACCTCACAGGACTTTGAAACTTTCTGTGCCAACAACATTGAGAAAAGGGGAAAGCAATACTTCGCGGGATTGCCATGGAAACAAGATCATCCGACACTGCCCACCAACAGGAAACTTGTGGAATCACGTACGCGACATACGATTCGCAAATTGTCATCAGAACTACTTCCGGTGTACGATAGGATTATCACGGATCAAGAACAACGTGGCTTCATAGAACGAGTTGAGGATGACAATCCGAACGAGGGACACTATATACCGCACCATGCTGTGAAAAAGGACTCCCCCACAACGCCGATTAGGATCGTATACGACTGTAGTTGTAGTACGACA
The DNA here is from genome assembly GCA_002633025.1 of Notospermus geniculatus. Lineage (NCBI taxonomy): Eukaryota > Metazoa > Nemertea > Pilidiophora > Heteronemertea > Lineidae > Notospermus > Notospermus geniculatus. Next base: position 219,348 of record NMRB01000813.1, on the reverse strand, counting down.
GATAAACCCAGCTTGAATCAATGCCTTGACAAGGGTCCTGTATTGCTGAATGATTTGGCGGGAATTCTACTTCGCTTCCGCATGAACCAAGTGGCTTTCATCAGCGACATTGAGAAAGCGTTCCTTCACGTCGGGCTTAAGGAGGATGACAGGAATTTCACTAAGTTCCTGTGGCTATCGGATCCGACAGACCCGGAGAGTGACTTTGTTGTTTTCCGCTTCGCTTCTGTTCTCTTTGGATCAATCGCAAGTCCAGCCATTCTCAACACTGTCATTCGCAAACACCTCATGGACAATGACTCAGAAACTGCAAGAGATCTTCGTGACAACATTTACGTGGACAACGTGGCAAGCGGATCACCAACAGATAGTGGCGCCCTCTCCTATTACCATCAATCCAACGAATTAGTGGAATCGGCGGGATTCAAGTTAAGGTCATGGTCAACAAACAGTAAAACGCTGCAGAAAGTCGCGGAGAAGGATGGCGTCCTACTAAATGACTGCACTCCATCGCTGCTGGGCATGAGATGGAACACTGACACTGACGATATTGGATACAAAACGTGCGAGTTCGAGACAGCTGAAAACCTCACAAAACGTGAAGTGGTGAAACGAGCAACCACTCTCTTCGACCCTCTAGGTCTACTGCATCCTGTTCAGGTGAGGGCGAAGATCTTCATTCAAGCTTTGTGGAAAGAGAACATTGATTGGGACGATAGATTGCCTGAGAAATTTGCTGACACGTGGCTGGATATCGAAAATGAACTGAAACGAGCATCACAGATTACCGTACCACGTCTATATGCTGCAGTAAAGGACACGGACACCACCTACAAACTTATATGCTTCGTGGACAGTAGTACAAAGGCCTACGGAGCTTCGGTGTACCTGAGATCGGACAAGGATGTTAGCTTGATTATAGCCAAGAACCGTGTTGCACCCGTCAAGGTCATTACGCTGCCACGCCTAGAACTCATGGCGGCCGTATTGGGAACAAGGCTAACGAAATTCGTACAAACACAGCTCTCAGGATCGCTTCGCATCGATGAACGTATTCTGTTCTCCGACAGTCAGATTGTGCTGAGTTGGATTGAAAGCAAGTCGCAGCTACCGATATTCGTGAAACGTCGGGTGGATGAAATCAAAGCATTCTCCTTCAATGATTACCGATACGTGCCCACCGCTGATAACCCTGCAGACCTGCTGACGAGAGGTATAACGGCTAACAAACTGGAGAGATCTGAACTTTGGTGGCATGGACCAAGCTGGCTTCTATCTGACACAATGGCGCCTGAAGTGTCACCTCCACCGTGTACCAATGAGGACATTGAAGAAAAGGATCAAGTCGAAACCGATACACAACAGGTGAACGTTGCAAAGATCAGCTCTGACAGTAACATCGATGATGTTGTGGGTATTGGCAGAGTAATGGATGTAAACCGATACAGTTCACTGCGCATGCTCAACCGCGTAACAGCACTTGTGCTCCGGTTCATCAACAACGTCAGGAAACCTTTGGACTCTCGAAAGCTCGGCGCACTAGATGCGACGGAATTATCGCAAGCACACACCACCTGGATACAGTTCGTTCAAATTTCGCGCTACCAAAAGGAACTTGGGACTCTGAAATCAGAAGAAAACAACTCGTCACCGCTCGTTCGTCAACTACGGCTGTTCGTGGATAAGGGCCACATCATTCGTTGTGGTGGTCGCTTACATAATGCTCCCATCAGTGAGAACGCGAAGTTCCCCATCCTACTGCCACCTGATCATCACTTCACCAAGCTGATCATTTTAGATGCACATGAAAGGACATTGCATTCAGGATTACAAGGAACTGTAACACAACTTCGGCAGACCTACTGGATAACGAAGATCAGGGTGACTGTCAAATCGGTGCTCTGGAAGTGCGTGATATGCAAAATGGTCACAGGTCGCCCATACGCGAAAGCCATTTCTGCGCCTCTGCCGGGATTTCGCACACTTGGATCACACCCGTTCAAAGTCTGTGGTATTGACTTTACTGGTGAACTGTATGTTAAGGCAGAAAACGGAAGTGAACGAAAATGCTACATTTGTCTCTTTACGTGCGCGAACATCAGGGCGATTCACTTGGAATTAGTCATGGACTTAACAACGCAGTCGTTTCTACGTGCATTTCGCCGCTTTGCCGCACGAAGGTCACTACCCTCACAGATTGTATCGGACAATGCTACCACGTACCTATCAGCTGCAAATGAGTTGCAGGAAATGTTCAAGGATCCGAATCTCCACGCCTACTTTGCTGACCATCATGTAAACTGGACATTCATACCAAAACGCGCTCCCTGGTGGGGAGGTTTCTATGAACGAATGATTGGAATGACAAAAACCACCCTGAAAAAGGTGCTTGGCCGCGCATTTGTGAACTTGGATGAAATGAACACGATCTTGTCAGAAATCGAATCGGCAATAAACAATCGACCTCTAACGTATGTGTACGGTGATGATATGGAGGCCATTCCCCTCACACCAGCTCATTTGCTGCACGGTCGTCTCATCAACACACTACCACATGTGGCTGCTGACGAGGACGAGATACTCGACCCTTCGTTTGAAACAAAGGAAACTTTGCGCAAACGTGCGACTCGGCTGAGTGAAACTCTCCAACGCTTTGGGAAAAAATGGGAACAGGAGTATCTATCGGCTCTTCGCGAACGTCATGAACGCCAGAAAGAAGGACAATTGACCAACAAAATCAAATCAGGAGATGTGGTTCTGGTGCACTCAGACAACAAGAAACGTCAACTTTGGGACTTAGCAGTTGTGGAATCACTCATCACAGGAAATGACGGTTTAGCACGTGCTGCTAATATCAGGACAAAGTTCGGTAAAACAAATCGCCCCATCAGCAAACTCTACCCTTTAGAAGTGAGTTCTAAAGAGGAATCTGATTCTGATGGCAAACTTCAGTCTGACACGACAGGACAAGGTACCGCTGAGAACAATGTTAAACATGATCGACCGAAACGCGGGGCCGCAAAAAGGGCTCAAGATAAGATCAGAGACTGGATTAGCAATTGGAGGGACTGAACTGTGAATCTGAGTAATATTGGTTTAGAATTCGTTCATCAGATGGGATTTACATGTAGCAGTATTCTTGAATTGGTGCAAATGTGTTGCACTCATACTTGTTCATATATGTGTGTCATTCATACAGTGTGGATTAATGAAAATCTAGTGTATTCTTGTACAGGTTGTATGTGAAATGTTTCATGATATTCCATGATTTCTGGATTTATTAATTTGGACGGTCCACTATGCAGACATTCAGTGGTGTATTGAACAAACATTTCATTGGATCATTATGCATTACTAATCGGTTTTTCGTAGTATAGTTTTACAACGTGAGGATACATTCAGTGTGCATGATAATTAGCCATTATGTAATCATTGTTTACATTTTCGCCGCCGGGAGTAATGTGGTGACTCATTAACATGTTTAGCTTCCTAATTACCATATATAATTGACAGCTACTTAAGGATAGCTCACACCCTCTTTATGGTTTAGCCAATCAGTAACAACCTTTCTCTTTGTTTAATGCCATGTAACCTTTATATTATTCGTTATTAATAAATGTGATCAGTTGAGTATTTACATCCACACATTTCACATCTTGTTGCCCGTTCTTTGGACTCAACTCACTCGTGCCCATGCGCACAGGTTCATGTATAATGAAAGGTTCTGTCCTTACTGTAAAGTATCAGGAAATTTTGTAGTGGAAGATGAGGTACACTTCATGTGCTGTTGCCCTCAATTCTCACAGCTAAGAGATAGTTACCTCAATAATAAATCACTTGGTCTCAACAATACATTGTCAAAGGGAGACCTTTTTTATTACCTATTAAATGCAGAAGGGATGACAGTAAGAATGGTAGGGAAGTTTTGTTTTGCGGCTTTACAAGCTAGAAAAAACATGTAAGACCACTTATCAAATTATAATGTATGTATCTTTTCATGTAAATATGCACTTATTCTCTTGGCACTCTAGAGTTACTGGTACATTACCACAAGACAGATCCAGTATCTCTGACTCCTGCTTATTTCTCTCGCTATATGCACTGCACTGTTTATTGTGTGTCTTCCAATATGATGTACTAATCATACGGATTCAATAAACATATTTGTAATTTGTAATTTGTAATTTGTGA
>NMRB01000813.1:167518-201533 GCA_002633025.1 Notospermus geniculatus | reverse complement strand
ATATGTAACCGTGTCACTCTATACATGTATGCTTTCATTATATTCCATTGTTAAAACTGTTATACTGCTATCACAATCTTTGTAAATATTCTGTAATTCTTATGCCCCTAGAGGGTTGTGATTCAATAAACTAATTCTAATTCTATTATTTTTGTCGTCAGATGGCGTGGCGATAGCGTACGGTCTCATCGACGGAATGGTGTGAAAGGAAAGAAAAACCCAAATTGTCCTGGGAACAAAAGATCGCCCGCATCTTAAAGATAATCTATCGCGGGTATTTTCACGGGCCACGAGAATCATTGTTTATTTACATCTTGTTTGTGTCCAGTCTTTCTTTGTCTAATGAGTACGCCTAATTTGTTGGTGGCATGTGCCGGCTCTCTCTTTTGATAGCGGGCCTACCGAAAGTTCAATTTGGGTGGGTTGGCATGCCCCAAAAGTCCATGAGAGACAACGGGTCATACGAATAAGATTTTAGCAAATGCTGACTTCAGATTTGTAGAGCATTGCCTTGTGCATTTGTCGATTGCAAAATTCAAGTATATTTAGTCTTTACTTTAATTTGGACAAACGCAGAAGCGGACTTCATGAGGGGGCGTTAAATGACCTGAGATTCTCAGGCACCAACACCGGCTGGACAAAGCCCACCAAACTGTTCAGAAAGTAGCTCTCCACTTCTGATGCTTTGTATCAACAAATCACTCACTTGAGTGGCTCCAATTACGCATCAAATCAAACTAGTTTTGAAGCAAGTCACAATTTGTGCTCCTTTATCATTTTCGCCTGTTCCTTAATTCTATTCTTATCCTACGCATCCTGCATGTTGATGTAACATGTCCACAACAGAGATAGGGCCATAAAAGACCAGAAACATTCTCTAGATTGTTGAAAAAGGTTTAATTGGTTGGTGACTGTTAGGATACACAGATCTGGCCTAATTGACTTTTTCTGCTTGAGCTCTTTTCGATGAGATAATTGAGATAAATGTGAAAGGATATGTAAACAAGCCTGAGGGCAAAAAAGTAAAGAAATTTGACTTTTCTGGGCGTTGTCCATGGACTGCTAATTTGGTCCCAGTTGTCCTTGCCCGTGTGACAGGAATCTAAGTCCCCCTGGAATCTCAGTCCGGTTTTATTGTTCAAGAAGAGATTAGAAAAAATGGCTAGAGACCATGGCCATTCGAACAGGGCCATACAATAGCAGGCTCTTGTGTCCCGGACTTACATTCCTCGGATTTTCTCATATAGGCCTACACCGGAACCCCCGTCCCAGATGACGTTAACCTCCGAAGTGTCTGCTGTCTTTCGCTGTTAAAGTTTTCGCTCCAAGACGGTTCGCTCACTGAGATACCAGGAATTTTGCCGAAAGAAAATGCGTACATCGATCCCACCGCGAGCCAAAGGGTTTACGGGGTAGTTTTCGTTGATAACGTGATCGATATCAAAGACAAGGCTTGTAGCATGGGCCATTCTTTCACACCAGACTGGTCCCCTGTCCTCGGGCCGCTCCAAATACGTATTCGCAGAGTGTCTCGAGGACAAGGGATCAGTCTACTTGCACACTTTGTGCCTGTAAAGCGGGTGATCCACTGTCGCGATTTTGGCTTGAGACGGGGTTGCGTTCCCTTGCGGTTACCTTATAAGGACTTCCGATTGCCATATATGGTGATCGCAAGGGACCGCAACCCCGTCTCAAGCCAAAATCGCGACAGTGGATTCGCAGCTTAAGAATTTAATGTCCCGCGATATGTGATGTCCTTATTTACGGATTTAAGCGGCACCATGGAATTGTTGGACTCTAGAGAGACCAAGATCTTGTGACAAACAATCGCTTAATATCCAGATGTTCAAAATATCATGCGCCGGATTTCATTCACTGTCATCCTCCCACGGCAGGGGTTTTTACCTCGCTCCTCTTCATCACTCACACACACTTTGTGTGCGAGTGTATGAAGAGGAGCAAGACCAAAGCCCTGCTATGGGAGGATGGTCATTGTAGATTTTTCGCTGGTATCTACAAGATGGAACCATGCTCTACTTGCTTGACTTGGCTCTGGAGCCGCATATCGAAGCTTTTGGAAGGTGGGACCCGATGTGTCTGCAGTATATTTGACTCCGAAATGAGCCAGTGAGTAAAAACAATGGGCAAAAGTAAATCGAAGGTGATCGTGCGAAAGTATAATGAGGAGCCGCCATCCCAGCGGGCGAAACTCATGACACCAATAATCTCGTTATCGATAAAATCCACAAAGGCGCATCGTCGGACTTCCGGAATCACCCGAGCTGATTTAATCCACGGATCCGAAGTGGAGGCAGACGACACATTATTTTTGTTTTCATTGTATCCTTGATTACGTGGGTTTCATTTCGGCCCGGCATCTCGGTGTCGTCTGATGTAGGTAAAAATAACAGCGAGAGTTTCTGCCAATAATCCCTCTGCAAACTTTTACTGCGGGATAATTTTATCGCGTGGAATAAATTACAGTCTTTTGTTCGTGTTGCATTCATGGCAGACTCCGATATTGGCTGAATCTGTCAAGATGGCGGGTCGACTTTCCTTCTTCCTTACTACAAATATTATCATACCCCCGGGAAATTTTGTNGTAAATCCTAAGAAAATAGCGATATGAGGCTTATTTCTTGCAGACTTTGCCAATAATTGACGGATTTGTCATTTCTGATGAGAAATTGTCAGAGACATGACATTGTTGAGAAGAAAAGTATGCTATTTGGGTTTTCACCTCGGCAGCAAACTGTCACTGCACTGTGCTGTAAAGTAGTGTAAACGTATATGTGACGACGCACCACTAACTAGCTGCCAGTGGCTAACATGACATGTACAGCATATCTCACACAAAATAGGCCTATGTATGTCATAATCATGACGGATAATGCGATGCCCACACACGGACACATCCTAGGTAGTAGCCTATTTGACGAGATTCTGCAATTTATAAACCCGAAGCGAGGAATTCCCGCCATCTTGAAAATGCAACAAGTAGTCCCAAAATTTCCCATGACGCGTTGCGCGCGCGGTGACAGGTCAGTGCGAGGTAGGAGCGCTACCTGTCGTGACAATGACATTTTGATCAATCTCCAACGCAGAGGTCAGGTACGCATAAAGTGGAGAAAACCGCGAAAACGCGGAACGCCGTACCCACGCTGGTGACTCAACTTTTTTTCGTACCGGTACGCGATTTTACTCATGCATAACTAATCGTGTTCTATTTTTGCAGTTGTTTCGGCAAGTGATTACAAAATAAGCTATCACCCCTTCTATGCCGAAACAACTGCAAAAATAGTCAACACGATAATCGCGATGCATTGAGTAAAATCGCGTACGAAAAAAAGTTGAGTCACCAGCGTGGTACCGCTCGGACCGCTGGGCTAATAAGGAGTTTGGTCACTGATAACAACATACACATAATTAGTTGTCAAGTGCAAAGAAATGTAGTAGTAGGCCTATTTAACTAGCTGGCTAACCATTTGCTAACGCAAGAGATCTCTGCTATGTGTCTCCAACTGGTGCAGGAGTCTGGATATCCGTCATTGCAGTAGGTCAGTAGGTCAGTTCAAACCTATAGGCCTATGGCCTACTTCGTATTAGTTGCATATCAAATATGACTACCGCGACCCCATGGCTTTAAGTAAGAAAGATTTTTTTCAAAAGTGGTCGGAAGATGGCCAGGATGGACAAAAAGTCATCTCGGCAATTTTGCGACAGATAATTTTTTCGTCGCTTAACCCTTACGGTACTGACTATCTGTGAAAAGTGTACATTTCGTAAATATCGGGCGACAGATGTCAATTACAATGACTCTATTCTAGCAAACCGTACCGAGACCCGCCAGTCCACGCCCTACACTGGCCATTCACTACAGGGGATTGTACTTTATCTTCCTGTTAACCAATCACAAGGTGGACCTAGCGGACGAAAACATACAATTATGGTTACGTTCACCGTCAGTCGGCGCTGTGGTCGACAAGGCGCGGGCGACCAATCACATTCAGTGTTACATGTTTCAACTTAATTATAGGTTCATTTTTCGTTTTCGTACGTTTAGTTTTGATACATACCTATTAGACTTTTTATAGTGTATACACTGGTATAGTATAGCCCCAGGGTCCCCAAAAACCATCCCTCCTCCCCCTACAAGTGCAGACAGACGTATGAGACGCCTGTGAGTACCGGTAGGCCATGGGAGTAGGTCAGTTCAAACATACACGTCATTAGGTTTACTAGTTTGATACCAAACATGACTACGTTGGCTCAACTGGTCTTTAAGTAGGTCACTCGGTCATGGAAATAGGTCAGTTCAAACCTACACTTTATAAGCTTTAGTTTGACACCAAACATGACCTAGATCACTAGGTCATGGAAAATAGGTCAGTTCAAACCTACACTTTATTAGCTTTAGTTTGACACCAAACATGACCTAGTCTAGATCACCAGGTCATGGAAGTAGGTCAGTTCAAACCAACACTTCATTAGCTTTAGTTTGATACCAAACATGACTACCTTGGCTCAACTGGTCTTTAAAAGTAGGTCACTAGGTCATGGAAGTAGGTCAGTTCAAACCTACACTTCATTATTACCTTTAGTTTGGCTCAACTGGTCTTTAAGTAGATCACTAGGTCATGGAAATAGGTCAGTTCAAACATACACTTTATAAGCTTTAGTTTGACACGAAACATGACCTAGATCACTAGGTCATGGAAGTAGGTCAGTTACCTACTCTTCATTAGCTTTAGTTTGATACCAAACATGACTACCTTGGCTCAACTGGTCTTTAGGTAAGTCACTAGGTCATGGAAGTAGGTCAGTTCAAACCTACACTTTATAAGATTTAGTTTGATACCAAAATTGGCGATGTTAGTGATAATATATTAATGGTATTTCAGTAGCTTAAAGCACCACGGTATTGCCACTTTCTGTCGACAGCCGGCGCCACCGTACCCGCTCTCCAATACTGTAGTTAAGCCTTTCGCCCCAGTGTATTTAGTTTGACACCAAACATGACCTAGTCTAGATCACCAGGTCATGGAAGTAGGTCAGTTCAAACCAACACTTCATTAGCTTTAGTTTGATACCAAACATGACTACTTGGCTCAACTGGTCTTTGGAAGTAGGTCAGTTCAAACCTACACTTCATTACCTTTAGTTTGATACCAAACATGACTAGTTTGGCTCAACTGGTCTTTAAGTAGATCACTAGGTCATGGAAATAGGTCAGTTCAAACATACACTTTATAAGCTTTAGTTTGACACGAAACATGACCTTGATCACTAGGTCATGGAAGTAGGTCAGTTACCTACTCTTATAGCTTTAGTTTGATACCAAACATGACTACCTTGGCTCAACTGGTCTTTAGGTAAGTCACTAGGTCATGGAAGTAGGTCAGTTACCTACACTTCATAAGATTTAGTTTAATACCAAAATTGGCGATGTTAGTGATACATTGTATATTAATGGTCTTTCAGTAGCTTAACTGATTGTCAATAGTCAGTAAGGTATGGAATTGTAGATGACAGGAAGTTTTTCAAATCTCTTTTATTATTTTACAATGGCAAAATTTACAACACATTTGCACTGGTCAGTTTACAGTATTTTGAACAAAATGAGCAATTTAAACCAGTTCCATTTCTTCAATAAATGCTTACTGCCTCCAGCAGCTGCAGGTATACATGTACTTGTACTTTTTCCAGTCATGATTATAGTGCAGCCTACAGCTGCTTCACATTATTTTCCCCAGTCCTGGTTGTATTGTGCAGCTGTTTGTTGCACAATCCTGGTTGAATTGTACAGCTGCTACTCATTACTTTTACCCAGTCCTGGTTGTTGTATTGTACAGCTGTTTGTCGCACAATCCTGGTTGAATTGTACAGCTGTTCCTCATTACTTTCCCCCAGTCCTGGTTGTATTGTACATTGTACACCTGTTGTACATTACATTTTCCCCAGTCCTGGTTGTACACCTGTTGTACATTACTTGTCCCCCAGTCCTGGTTGTATTGTACAGCTGTTACACATTACAGTGACAGTTAAGAGGAATATCTTTCAATATGGAATAGGAACTTGGCCGGTAGCACAGGTTCAACGAGTATCATATCTATTTTTGTATCATCCAAGCATGGACAGAATATGCACTTTTTCACAGTTTGACCAGCGGCACTTTTCACAAAAAACACAGGTTTACTAGTAAATCACAGATATTGTGACAGAGATAAAAGTAAATGCAGATCTGAATCCAATATCTCATGTAACGAAACATGCATCAGCATCCATCGTTAGACGTCGGACGACCATGTTGCACCGTAAGTCAGAAAGAAGCCAACTAACTGGCCCGCACATAACCAGTACTGACGAATCCCCGGGACGAATCGAAGCTGCATTACACGTAGAATGTTAACAAGCGGGAAATTACAGAACCATCTCTATAACTTGTCGTTTACATCAAACGAACTCATACAAACTACTAGCACTTGAGGTAACGGCATTCATATCCCTCGATCCAGGCTTCGTCAACGTCTTTTTCTTTTTACTTGATAAGTTTGATTTGCATTTCTTCCTCTTCTTTGAGCCATTGCCTGGAAGAAAAAAGAGGAAGTTACATATAAAAGTCTTTAGAATTTAAGCAACTGTCACAGTGTCCTCTCAACGTAACTTGGACCGTAAGGACCACACTGAATTGGATGGTCGTTGAGTTCCCCAGGAAGTTTTTAGGGGCAACAACTTGGAAAAGGGCAAAATAAAAGGCTTCACATTTAGTCATCATTACTGCTTGATGGGCAATCAGAAAGACAGTGCAGGTGTAAAAATATTGCACCAAAATAACCAAGAGTGTGCAGCGTTTGACAAGTTTTGTTCCAGCAATCAGAAGTTCATCGCACATCCAGAACGCAAATACTTACTGTTGGTAGTTGATGTGGAATCAGCTGGAGACGGTGCAGACACTGCTTCCCACTGCAAAGTATCCCGCAACGCTTGGCTGTCTCCGTCATCGTACGTATCAATATCAACATGGATGTCATCTCCTGGATCCAGGCAAGTGCTGCAGAGGCAGAAAATCACATTTAAAGAATCAAACAACTAAGGTGTACACTTTACACTTTAACCCCAGTCTATCCTGAAACCTTCAGTAGAATCAGGTGAGCTGCTCATTCAGTGCTACAGTCTGAGCATTTCTGGCCGGTACCCATTTATATACCTGGGTGGAGAGAGGCCAGTAAGGCAAAGAGAACGCCACAGTGGGATTCGAACCTGGGACCCTTTGACACAATCCACTACGCCACTGATTTACCTCCACAGATACGAATTTTGTGCATGCGATAGTCACGCAAGAAACACTTTTTGATATAACTCCAAAACATTATGAGTTACCTAGTGAAAGACATGACTGATGGAACCTACATATTTGATGAATCCACCACTAGTGAACTACATAAGTATCAACATACACATTATTCTGTTAATTAGGATTAGAAACTAGCTCTAGATATTAAAACTTTAAGAAGAAAGCAGTGGTGTGAAAAAAACCTTTCTAGACTTTCACACATCCATAGGGAAGCAGGCAGTCAATTCATAAAACTACCAGTATGAATTTTTCAAAAACACTAAGAAGAGGCAAAAAAACAAGATTTTGTTTTGCTGAGTAAACCCAGAACTCTCCAGAGACAGACTCTGTGGGACAGGCAGAGACAGTTCAGCCACTATAATGATCAAGAAAAAAAGGTAAAAAGAAGAGCTACGTTGTTAAAAACCTACTAAAATCATCAGATGCTCATGAAACACACCTCTGCAACCGGTAAATAAACTTGAATGCATGCACGACGCTGTCTCTTCTGAGAAGTTGGTTTTATGTAAAATTTTCACACTGTTGGCCAATTAAATTCGCAAACCAACTTACCAAAAGACACAGCTTTAAAACACGTATAAAAACCCAAAATCTATTGAGGAAAAATGCTACTCGCAAATTAGTGAGTGTTAGAATACACAGTTGTACCTTAATTCACGTCTTGTCCGGCAAGACTGACGCCTGAAACACCAGCAAAAAATTAAGACAAAAAAATAATCCCTACATGTACTCCATAATTTAACAGTTAAAAGCAACTGAGGCATATATGTAGTTCCATTTGCCACAGCAGCAATGGGAAACTATACTGCTGTTAGATGCCACCACCAGTTAGCAGTTCTACAACGTCCACAAATGTGACATCATAAGGCTTCCTTTACATTGAAGTATACGGTATACGAAAACGCCGGTTAACAAAGGCTTCACGGTGGTGAATCCTCGGGAAGCCTTTGTTAACCGGTGTTTTTGTTTACCGTATACTTCCATGTAACGGAAGCCTAAAGCAGAAGTACGGTACATGCCATGACGTCGTCCATAATGACACGACCCGTGGCCTACATCTGTGACGTCAAATTTTGTGACATTCGAGGACCGCCAACAGGAGGCCTCTAACGGCAGTAAAGCTCCCATTCAAGACCTCACATGTGAGCAACTTCATGAACATTTTTATTCTCTAAATTTCTCCTTGAGAATATCCTTGATACAGTCGAACAATTTGCACCAGTGGTACAGACATCTTCAAGGCCTACAAGCCCTGAAGTATGACAGTTAGCAGGAATAAAGAAAGGAAGCTGAGTTCTTGGACTGCCCTGAACTCTGCACTAATCTGGTGGAACTCAGCCATCCTACATACCTTTGTCCTAGAAGATATGCTCTAACTGCCTTCCTCTGTTCATCTGTATGCTGTGGACATTTCAATGACCTGAAAATGACATGAGATACATGACTGGCCCCAATCCACCACATTCCCCCACCTCAGTGATGGGGCTGCAGGTCAGTGTGAAGAGTCCCTCCTTGCCTGGGTATGGGCGAGGGTGGAGCTCATTTCCCCAAGTTATACTTACCTCGTACACATCTTTCTTGTATGTTCTGATATCACACCACATGTCTGAAAATACAAAGAAATACAAATTAATGGAAACTCAGCAATTTTCGGTGAAGGTGTGAACTTGGCAATTCTTAGGATTATCTGAACCATAAGTGCAGTGATGTTTTGAGCAACCTCTTGGGACAAAGTTGATCAACGATTTCTACTTCGAGGGCACATCACTTGATCCTTCAGACCAGTGATGGGTTCAAGTTGACACTCCGCCAAGAATCGAAACTGCGGCCTCTCTGCTACAAATCATATTTCAAACCACCGAGAAATTGCACCATGACACCAGTACTGATAAGACATACATACACTAAGCAAGAGTGACTTCCTCTCATCCAGAGTCATCGACTCATAACTGGGGGGTTCTGGTACCAGCGTATGACTTGAATGCATATCGCCTCCACCTGCCAAAATCAAATACATGAAAAGGTAAGTCTCAAGTGCTATTATTGTATCAATCAGGGCCAAAGCCAAAGCATTATTGGCCCCGGTAAGTACGGAAGAGGTAATCTCAAGCTACTCAATGTTCCTCACTCGGATGAGTATTTTGTGATTAATCCTGTATGGCTCGTGCTAGATTCAAACCCAGGACCTGCCGCTCGCTAAGCAGATGTGATAACCACACGGCAACGAAGTGCTGATGCATGCGATGTAGAACTTTAGAGCAAACCAAATTCTAATGGGTATAGTACCGTAGATAGTGTCACACTATGTAAACACAGAGGCAGAGTAACACATGTCAGCAAACTATTAATTAAGCATGTTAATATTCCATGCTGACATACCATTTAGCTTGGCCGACTTTGCAACCTTCGGACGACCAGATTTACTCTTTAAACGTGGAGAATTGGCGTAAACTCGGTCCCGTCGCTTACGAGCTGAAATAAAATGGAACCAGAATAGTGACAAACGATAAACATACCACTTAAAGTTATACGACACTAACATCCGTACAGGAAGTATCGAACAATACCGAAAATGGCGGTAACTGGACTTGGTGATAGCGTCAGACGCATTCCTTGAAAAGCACTCTGAATTTCAATGAATAAGGCTTATTCCAAATTCAAAACTTTCATGGTAAATCTCAAATATTCATTCATTCCAAAAGATGAAAGCGCCTGATGTATTGGAGAAGGAAACACCAGATCATAACCCCCTAGCGTACACTTCTTGTCTGTCCATTCTAAGTCTTGTTCGTCGTCGCTGTTTTGTTGAACCTCATTGTCGCTGTTGTTCTCCTTTTTCACTCCGGCTCGGGCGATCCTGCAACGGGAACGTGTGAACAGAATCACCATACGAAGAAAACGAGTATGAATAGAATATGAGAGGAAAACCAGCCAACAACTGCACAAAATGAGCATCCTGCATGATATCCTGAAGGAATCAAACAAAATGGTTCAACTTACAAATTTAGATGTTACTAATATGGAGAGTACAGTACAGTATCCCTTTAAACTTCAACAGCTTTTCATTCCGACTTTTTCATATGACTGGCAAGATCCTTCTGCATGTTTAGTGCAAATTTTGCTGATTTCTGACAAGTTGATAATACCTTCTACTAGCTATTCTTGAACTGTTTCTCCCCATTCCCATACACTTCTCTAAATGTGGAGCAAATCTTGAAGCAGCGAGGTTCCTACTGCAACTGGGACACACACATTCTAGTTGTTTCTTCATAGGAACCTGGCCAAACACATCAAGGCCTTTCTCATCCACAGTTTCTGAAAAACAAACAAGAAACATGAGTTAACCCAGTCACAACAAACTGGAAGAAGATGGTCTCAGTCTGCACAGCAGAACGATTCGTAAGATACCAGGTCACACATGCAGCCAAATTTGCCAATCGGCAGGCTGGACCCCAGGAATACTGATGCACACACGCAGCAGTTTGTATTTGTATTGATTTTTCCATCAGGGCCGAACCCATAGCATTATTGGCCCTGGTAAGTATTGCGTACTTACTGAATTCGATGTTGGACCTGAAAATATAGATGATCACAGATTTCAGAATCTTAAAATGTTTATGGATTTATCCGAAATAAACCTCAATATTCTGATATGGTTTTAAGTTGTTTTACTGAGTACCGGTAATTGCAATTTCTGGGAAGAACTTGTTACAAGTGTAATATATTCTGAGCATTATCAAAAGAACACTTATGTTGAAATGTTTTTTTTTTTTTTGGGAAATCTTATCCACACTTGCATAGAACCTTGCAAAGATACAAACGGTAGATAAGATTTCTGCAAACATGGCAAATGTTGCTGTTGGTGGTGGAGAATTCTAAACTTCACTAAACATGGCCAACTTACTCTGGATCGAGATCCGCCAAAAACAAGGTTCCAATTTTTGCACTCCGATGCACTTCAAAACACACCCCCAGGGACATTTCGTCAATTAACTCCAACATGATCTCAGTGTACATATCCTGAAACAGAAATGCAAGTTTCTAATTCACATCATGACATCCCCGACATCAGTCTGTCAGGCACTTTCACCGACAGTCATGTCAACCACCAGGGTGTGTCCTGGTCCCCTCACCATTATCACGTGCTTTGATTTTGAATCTGATTGATATACAGAAACAAGGTGAAAAAACAAGGGCGACCTGAGCTGTAGGCCAAAATATGCAGGTCAGGCTATTCAAAATAATAAAATTGTGACACTGACAGGAACTGTCTGGAGTGGAAAGAATGGCCGTGGGCGTGTGGCGCAGCCAGCCAAGTAAAAACTGCCCTGGCTGGCCCCCGATTCTAAAAAAAAGATTACAGGCCTATTTGCACATTCTCTATGATTGTTTTCAATAAGTCCTGTACCTCAATCCGCCATGAAACAAGAGAGGCGGATAATTTTTACAGGGGATAACCTTTCCTGTTACACCGCTCGTACATGACACCTCGTGTGCACGCGGTGACGCACCTGGGTTCGCCGGGATTCCGAGGCCATCTCCCTCCTTTTGTTACGATCATAACACAGCTCACCGACCAGCGAGTCTTGTCCTTAAGTGTTTGCCTGCAAATTTATGATTTGCTTTCAAAGCACATCATTTTTCTTTGTTGCGTCGCGCACAGATTTTTGAGCAAACGATCGGTATATTTTGACACAAATCAAGAAAAATTTAGAAAAAGTCAAGCCGCCATTTTAGTTGTGGTCGTTGGCCAGGAATCCGTTTAAACCGGGAGTGACAGAAATTTAAGTGGTCTTCGGCATCTTTGTTGAAATGGCGCCAACCGATAACAAAGAAGGTGGTGAGTGTTTTGATGAAATTCATCATGATTTCTGGATCAATCCTAAGGAGGAAATACAGGATCTCATGCTAGGGTGGAATAGACCACTGCTGATGCCCGCGCCCCGGTCTACGCACGAAAAACGAATGGGCGGATGTTATTATTTTTGTCGTCAGATGGCGTGGCGATAGCGTACGGTCTCATCGACGGAATGGCGTGAAAAGGAAAGAAAAACCCAAATTGTCCTGGGAACAAAAGATCGCCCGCATCTTAAAGATAATCTATCGCGGGTATTTTCGCGGGCCACGAAAATCACTGTTTATTTACATCTTGTTTGTGCCCAGTCTTTCTTTGTCTAATGAGTAATTTGTTGGTGGCATGCCTCTCTCTTTTGATATCGAAAGTTCAATTTGGGTGGGTTGGCATGCCCCAAAAGTCCATGAGAGACAACGGGTCTTATAAATAAGACTAGCAAATGCTGACTTCAGATTTGTAGAGCATTGCCTTGTACATTTGTCGATTGCAAAATTCAAGTAAAAAAGTCTTTACTTTAATTTGGACAATCACAGAGGCGGACTTCATGAGGGGGCGTTAAATGACCTGAGATTGCACCCAATACCGGCTGGACAAAGCCCACCAAACCGTCCAGAAAGTAGCTCTCCACTTCTGATGCTTTGTATCAACAAATCACTCACTTGAGTGGCTCCAATTACGCATCAAATCAAACTAGTTTTGAAGCAAGTCACAATTTGTGCACCTTTATCACTTTCGCCTGTTCCTTAATTCTATTCTTATCCTACGCATCCTGCATGTTGATGTAACATGTCCACAACAGAGATAGGGCCATAAAAGACCAGAAACATTCTCTAGATTGTTGAAAACGGTTTAATTGGTTGGAGACTGTTAGGACACAGATCTGGCCTAATTGACCTTTTCTGCTTGAGCTGTTTTCGATGAGATAATTGAGATAAATGTGAAAGGATATGTAAACAAGCCTGAGGGCAAAAAAGTGAAGAAATTTAACTTTTCTGGGCGTTGTCCACGGACTGCCAATTTGGTCCAAGTTGTCCTTGCCGGTGTGACAGGAATCTAATTCCCCTGGAATCTCAGTCCGGTTTTATTGTCCAGCGAGAGATTAAAAATGTAGGATATATGGCTAGAGACCATGTCCATTCTAACAGGGCCATACAATAGCAGGTTATTGTGTCCCCGGTGTCTTACATTCCTCGGACTTTCTCATATAGGCTAGGTCCACACCGGAACTCCCGTTCCAGATGACGTTGGAACCTCCGAAGTGTCTGCTGTCTTTCGCTGTTCAAGTTTTCGCGCCGAGACGGTTCGTTCAGATATCACGAATTTTGCCGAAAGAAATGCGTACATCGATCCCACCGCGAGCCAAAGGGTTGACGGGGGAGTTATCTTTGATAACATGATTGATATCAAAAAGACAAGGCTGTAGCATGGGCCATTCTTTCACAGTAGACTGGTCCCCTGTCATCTGGCCGCTCTGCTAAGTACGTATTCGCGGAGTGTCTCTAGGACAAGGGACCAGTCTACTTGCACTCTTTGTGCCGGTGTGTAAGGCTCCAGTTCCATAGAGTTCACGTGTACACTTTTCTCGCGTTACACTTTACGTTTTCCTTTCGTTCCTCGGAGAAAGCATGTCACAGGACAGGTAATGTGTGTCTCGTCGTGCGCTGAATCGAGGAACGAAAGGAAAACGTGAAGCGTGGCGCGTGAAAAGTGTAAACGTGAACTCTATGGAACTGGAGCCTAAGAGAATCTAATGTCCCCCGATATGTGATGTCCTTATTTACGGCGGATTAAGCGGCACCATTGAATTGGACTCTAGAGAGACCAAGATCCTTAAATCTTGTGACAAACAATGCAAGGGGACATCAGAAAGACGGGGCATTAGATTCTATCACACAATATCATGCGCCCGATTTCAGTCCCAATTAGTGTCATCCTCCCACGGCAGGGGTTTTTACCTCGCTCCTCTTCATTCACTCAAACAAACTTTGTGTGCGAGTGTATGAAGAGGAGCGAGACCAAAGCCCTGCTACGGGAGGGTGGTCAGTGTAGATTTTTCGCTGGTATCTACAAAGATGGAACCATGCTCTACTTGCTTGACTTGGCTCTGGAGCCGCATATCGCGAAGCTTTTGGAAGGATGGAACCCGATGTGTCTGCAGTATATTTGACTCCGAAATGAGCCAGTGAGTAAAAACAATGGGCAAAAGTAAATCGAAGGTGATCGTGCGAAAGTATAATGAGGAGCCGCCATCCCAGCGGGCGAAACTCATGACACCAATAATCTCGTTATCGACAAAATCCACAAAGGCGCATCGTCGGACTTCCGGAATCACCCGAGCTGATTTAATCCACGGATCCGAAGTGGAGGCAGACGACACATTATTTTTGTTTTCATTGTATCCTTGATTACGTGGGTTTCATTTCGGCCCGGCATCTCGGTGTCGTCTGATGTAGGTAAAAATAACAGCGAGAGTTCTGCCAATAATCCCTCTGCAAACTTTTACTGCGGGATAATTTTATCGCGTAGAATAAATTACAGTCTTTTGTTCGTGTTGCATTCATGACAGACTCCGATATTGGCTGAATCTGTCAAGATGGCGGGTCGACTTTCCTTCTTCCTTACTACAAATATTATCATACCCCCGGGAAATTTTGTCTTCAAATATGGTGAAAAAGATTATCGTGTCTGAAGTTAGCTCACGAATTGTTTTCTAATTTATCTTATAAACACAGAAAAATGTTAAATTGCGGGGTTGTCATTCCGTGGACAGGTGGCGGTGTATAAAATCCAAACACCGGAGCCCCGCCCGGCGGACTAGCGGCACAAAACGGGCACGGCTCAATATGATTGGCTATTGTTATTGTGACGTCGAGTGTAAATATAACAGTCACCATTGTGCTATTTTCCTTCAGAATTTTGATTAGTTTAAGTGTTGGGTTGATAATCAAGATGACAAAGGCGGAGCCCTGTATCATTTCTTGATTGGTTTCGACAGAGCGTTGTTCAAACGCGTGGCTTGAATCATAACGGATTATTGGAAGGTGATAAAATCGGTCTCATTTCGGTGTCAGCACTTGCTCTGTTGTGACAAAGGATATTTGAGAAGTAGGGATAGCCTCGTCATCGGAAATGTTCGGCTGAGGTCGTGAGTTGAATCATTTCGTTTGATTTAGATGAAAATGCAACATCACGACTTCCATCAAAAGTTGAGATATTCTATTGCAATGCAAAAGCAGAGTGCTGAGCGTCGGACTTGAGAGAGAGTCACGGAATCGGACAGCTAACGCCGTCTATTAGTAACTCTTTGAGGATCGCGTCAACTGAAGCAGTTTCAGAGGGCGGGTATTGACGTAGGTAGCGGTTTAAAACTGCGGGATGAGTTTAAGTGAGGCGCTGAATGAGCTGCTCCTTGAGTTCCCCAGATAAGGTTTCTGTAGAGAGTGCATGCGGGGTAATAATGTACGTTTTGCGACGGTTTTTCAATGAAAAGTACTATTTAAACACTTCATATATTTATCTTTATTAGGAGTAGGCCTAACACAATATACAGAAAGTTCCCTTGTGGAATCTGGCCGCGCAACATCCAACAATAGATAGGCCTAGTTGCTGTTGTCATCGACATGGCGTCCTACGTAAATGCAACGGCAACCCCCGGTATCAAAATTCAAGCTCGCCAGCGTTGCAACCAACCTATTTTCGCCTTTCGTACCCTCGCGTCACCGAACAACGTCACCTTCGCGAGAACGAGTAACCGACCATGACTGTCGTGTCCCTCGTGTCCCTCAACAAACTAAAAGCAGACCAAACTTGTTCTTTAATCTTTTAATATAGATAGAATTTATTGCCAAACTTTCGGTGTTTAACCGGGTTGAGTATTTATAGGATCTTCTGTGATCACTTGATCAAAAAGTATTGTCTCACAAAAACTTTCACACCGAAAATACTGTACAAAAGCACGAATTGAGTCCCCAGAAACTGTCCTACCGGTCACCCATCACATAAACGTGTTCATCAACAGGAAATTAGGTCAGTGTGACCTACACTCCAACTTTTACAAGGTCAGGTTACACTGACCTATTTCTGTAGATATCAAGCGTCAACTGATCATGGAAGTCCACATAGAAATAAGGTCAATGTGACCTAGACTTCCACTTTTACTAGGTCAGGTCACACTGACCTACATTTCTGTAAATCGAGGGACATATCTGCAGCTTGGTTGATCCCCTATAACACAAAAATTTCCATTTACACCGCGTCAAAATCAATTGTCAGTAATGTCTGTGAAGATGTTAGGAAGGTTGTTGGGAAGGACAACTTGGGTGTCGCGTCCGTTCCAACTGCTGATGCTGAGTCCTAATCGCCATGCGATTCACATGAACAGGAATAGGCACAATGATCTTTGGCTTGCCGACGTCCGGCTGTTTCCCATGCGCAAATCCGGCTTTTACACGCTTCCACTTGGCACGGCGATTTTGAAACCAAATTTTCACTTGCACCTCGCTTAGATGCAGAGTTTGTGCAATTTGTGAGCGTTCCGTCAACGAAAGATACTTTTTTAATTGAAATTCTTTTTCAAGTTCTAGCAACTGATCACTCGTGAAGGCCGTACGTCGCCGTCGGGACTTTCCGGAACCGGAATTGGAATCTAATGTCTCGTCACTTCCGTCGTCTGACATGATACTCTCTTGGTCCGAATGGACTCCGTTTTTCAAAATAGATTCACCCATGGCAACCTCGTGCACGTGACTATCGCTGGTACTGTCCGCCATTTCTTTACGTAATCGGTCATCTGGATCGAGATCTGAAGAGAAAAATCAAACTGGCGTGTCAATGGTTTGTCTCTGGTCATTACAAAGATAAGATCGTGGATGCAATGGAGGTATTGATGACAGAGCAATGAGAGCGGTTCCTCCAAGTGTTTACAATCGCATTGGCAGGGCTGCCATCCACAGCCGGCGACTGGCACACCTGAACGTCTGTCGTCCTCCCGACCCTGTCCCTGAAACAGCGTGAAAGCTAACGTGACGACGATACATGTAACTTCACGCCACGTAAAGGGCTATCACTTATAAGTCAGTAACCTGGCCAAGCTGTGCATACCATGTTCCGCACTAGTGACGCTTGTAGCATGAATTCTGCGTGACTTATACGAAGGACGGCCACTGACGATGTCAGCGATGGTAAACGAAAGATTAACTTCACCCCGCCTAAGGCAAAATGGCCACCAAAGTTTGACAATCGAGTTTGATATGACAGTGATCGATGAGGTCGCTTTAAATAAGAAATCCTGGCTTAATGGCCGAAACAATCACGAGCATCGGCCGTGCCAGCGGCAGCATCAGGCAGGCTATCATTGAAGTCCGCCACCAGCTTGGGATTTCTGAGCAGCCATTGTCCGACGATCGTGAACGCCCTGTGGATAAATTCGGGTGGATCAGAGGAGAAATTTGGTTGCGCGGTCACACACCTTTCGTTTGTGCTACCCTGGAGATTATTTTAGAATACAAGAGAATTTCAGAAAAAAAACTACACAGTCGTGACTCTAATCCTCTTGCTTCTGAACCGATTCGTTCTGTTGATGTTCGCTGCTTTGAATGAGAACCGCGGAGGATCCAGATTGTTTGGTTATTGGAAGATTATTCAGTGAAAATCTCGGTACGTGTAGTTATACAACCATAAAGTGATACTACATTGTAGTTTTGTAAGGAAACCATTTTGAGTTCTATTTTGTTATTGTAACAGCAACAATCCTGATATAATGAAATTGAAAATTTGAGTTGAATAAAATGTTTAACCGGATGGTAAATGTTTAAATTTTCGGCAAACGAATTTCTAGCGTTTCATCTGTGATGACCCTTGGAAAAGTCAAGAAATTTTCCCACAAAAATCTCATTGCAGTTCAAAAGCATTTCTGTAATATGTGACGTTCTTATATTGGTGTACAATGCATGTACATTGTACCTATTTTTGTCAAACAGGATAAAGTATTTGACTGGCATTACGTAATGGCTATTAACTCAAGGCTGACTGCCTCAAGCTATCATCAGGCAGGTTTGTGGATTAGTGGCAATTATCATGCCCGATTAAACAACGGAAGTTGAGAAAACTGGCAGAGCAACTTTTTCGGAGAGGTGATTGGTTACTTAGCCACCAGTGAGTCTTTTGTCGCGTTACTACCTGAATCTAGGAGGTGCAATCCAATGATGCGAAATACAGCGGTGCGTCCAGCGTCCAAAATCTGAGTCCAGTTTTTCCAACTACCCACTCCAGGGTTCCCGCCACGAAACTTCACCCGCTGAAACCTCAGATTACGTCACGAAAAATGCCCCTATCCCAAGAACATAGCCGTAGCCAGGATTCCCAGAGGGGGAGGTCGTCTTCCGACAAAGAGGAGTCTCCCCAGAAGATGAGATGAAGTTTTCGCGACAACACTCACTATGTGGCCACCCGTAAAAGCTCTCGTGAGCTCTCATCGAATGTTTTACATATGCATCTTTTTAAGTGATTGAAAGTTCTCTAAGCCCCCCAGGATCCGAAAGAGAAAAGGATGATACTGATGATGCTGAATTCACGTCGTTGGTGAATGCAACGCATCATCGACATGCCGTAAGTTAATGCCCCTATCGCATCTCCACTGGCCCCACCCACCACTTAACTTAACCGAGGAGTCATTTCACCAAGTATTCCTAATCTCTAAATGTAAAACATCGAAAAGGAACTACGAATAGTAATGGCAAATACGTGCTTGGAAAAATAGAAGAGTCGCTTTCAAATGTAGAAGTGGTGAGAGTTGGTATTTGAAAGAAGCCACAGCAAGAAGCATAAAGGGCAAGTTTCTTTGGTTGGGAGAAACTTGTGGTAATGACCTGCGTGCTGGGAAAATCTATTTCGGTTTAGATTGGTGGAGCATTTAGTGAAGGGAATGTTTTAAAAAACGGAGTAATGTCTTTTTTGACATTGACTGGTGTGGGGTAAATGACGGTACGTGACTGTTATGTTTTTTTGCTTGTTTTTTACTCTGGATGGGTTTGAATCACCTTTCCAACAAAGATGGCGGTCTAACAGTTCTCACCATATGACGTCAGAAGATCACCAGTCAATGGCCGCCGGTACGTTCAGT
Source organism: Notospermus geniculatus (assembly GCA_002633025.1). NCBI lineage: Eukaryota > Metazoa > Nemertea > Pilidiophora > Heteronemertea > Lineidae > Notospermus > Notospermus geniculatus. The sequence continues at coordinate 182,204 of NMRB01000813.1, read as the reverse complement.
TGGTCAACACAAAAGTTTGGGTAAAATACATGTAATTGTCTGAGAAGATACATTTGGTAGTGTTATATCATGCTTGGACAATGAATGGCCACGACGTCATGTTGGAGAACTAGTAGGCCGCCATCTTTGTTGGAAAGGTCCATAAGAACCCATCACTGGGCACTTAGGAAGGACATGTGTCGCTCCCGTAATTCTGACGAAAGCCGTGTGACATAAACACTAAAGCCCGTTTTCTGATCTTATTTTCTGAATCTGTCAATTCAAGTCCAAAAGTCATATACGTCGTAGTCCTAAACCAAAAATTCATAAAGTGCTCGCTTATGAATTTTTGCCTAAACCCACATTCAAGAACTCTGACCGTTTGAAATTGGCTATAGTTGCAGACTTATGTGAAGCTCTATCGCTTGTCCACTCGGCATCACTCGAAGAACCAGCTTCTCTTTCCCAGTTGCTTCCTGTACACCATACCATCTGCCGAGCATCACTCTTCGACAGTTTTTCACATTTCTGCGGTGTTTCCCCCAAGACAAATAAACATACAATGCCAACACTTTCTGCCAGTTGTTCGACTATAGGTTTCGGCGACAAAACCTTAGCACATGCTGCAAAGGCAAAAATCATACCAGAGGAAATTATCCCAAAGGAATTTAATACAATGGTATTTATTCCTTTATGCGATAATGTGACGTCATTTCAGCATGTTCTTTTGGATTATCCCGTAGATTTAGGCTGATAATATTCAAAATACTAAGGAACCAGCCGCTACAAGCTTACACAACAGCGGCAAAGACCAAACGCACATAGCTGGGTCACAGTAGGCCCGGAAATTTGACAATTATTCTGTCGCAGGCGCCATTAGCTCCCATGATTGATGAGATTGTATTGTGACCGGGCGGACGGCGATTTCAAAAGTGCATCAGTTGATTGTTGGGGAAGGGTCCACTGCGTCTCCAGGGAACGCTCAGTCTTGTGTTGTTGTCTACAGCCAAGATTAATTTTAACATCACGTGTGTCGATGGCCAAATGCCTGTGTGCTGAACACAAGACAAACTGTAGGCCTACCGGTATAAGGTGTTAGTTTTGCTGCTCGTGAAATTCTGTAGTTACATTTTTGTCTCTGTTGCTAAATTGCTCAACACACGACAAGTTGTAGTTAGATGGGGGATTTTTGTCTTTTTGCTAAATTTACAGCCAATCAGAAACGCCTTTAGATTTTCCTCAATGCTTGCATGTTCTTAGTGGTGTATCACGAATTGCCACTTGCTGATGGTCACATGGTCACATGTAAGACCAGAGGACGCCATTTATTGCTGTTTTTTACCAACAACGGAACCATACACCATTTCACTGTTCAGGCGGGGAGGGGGGCAATAATAATTTGACTTTTTTGAAATTTGAGTTTATTTCCTAGGCCTGCATCTTACATCAACGGAAAATTTTCATCAATATCTGCCATCCTCCACAGCAGGGGTTTTACCTTGCTCCATTGACACACTGTGTGCAAGTGGATGAAGAGGAGCGAGACAAAAGGCCTGCTGTGGGAGGATGATATTTGCAGGAAACGCCACCGACCCTAAACCTGAACGATGTCTATCAACCAGCTCATGACTTGATTGAAATATGCTTTTTTATCAGTTGGTAAACCGCTCCATATCACAATAGCTTTCGACAAAGGTGATTGCTTAGATGATCACAGCAATCATCAATAAAATCGTCGTATCATCATCATATAATGTGACTTAATTACCTTGTATTTCATCAGATGATATATGACTAGGGTTATTAGCATTCAAGCCAATTATCTAACGTTGGAAAACTAAATATTGAAATACGTTCAGAAAATGTCATGTGACGGGAACCTTTAGAATAATCTTGTTCCTCAGATATGCTGCCCTCCAATCATCCTCCCACAGCAGGGGTTTTACCTCGCTCCTCTTCATCCACTCACACAGACTGTGCGAGTGTAGGAATAGGAGCGACACCAAAGATTCCCTGCATGGGAGGATGCCTCCAATGGTAAAAGGCGATACTTGCGATCAGCGGGGGGACAGTCAATTGAAGAAACAGCGCAATCCTGTACTTTCCAAATACACTGTACTGAAGAGTGTTGCCATTATTTCAATCAATCATCTCCCAACTGATCAACAGTGGAAATGTTGCCTTGCCAAATGACTGGAGGAGAGTAAAATGTATGAGAAACTACATTTACATTTCAGAACAAGGTTTCTCTGCTGGTTTTTCATGCATTCTCAAGCAAAAACGACCAACACGAGTCGAATGTCAAGTCTCTCTTTTCATTCCAAACGTTTTGAGAACTAAAAATATGTTGATTTTGAAGGATCTTCGTCAGCAGAAGGCGAAATTTGGTAATCAGCTATATTTCTCTGGTTTGTTTTTATGACATAAGTACTGTCAAAGTAGGTTTTAAATTCATTTTCTGTGAATGCTTTGCACGTCTAACGTTTTAGAATACTGATCATTTAATAAACAAGTTTCTATTTATTTTATTATTTATTTTTATTTTTTATTTTTGCATCTCCACTCACACTGGTTTTATCATCCTGTGACTTTTTCCCAGGTGGGGCCTTTCTCTTTTTTACGCTTCTGTATTAACTTCGTTGAGTCTACCTTTTTGAATATATTAGTTACTTTTATTTTTATTTCTATTTTATTTATTTTTTATATTTTCTTATTAATTAATTTGTTAAATTAAGTATTGTTTTATTTTTTATTAATTTATTTATTTTAATTTTAATTAATTCATTGGTTTCCGCACACTGGTGAAGAGGCCACGCCGACAGCAACAGCGAAAAAATAATACCATCAACAAAAAATAGAAAATAAAAGAATTTTCAATTACTTATTATCGAAAATTGGAAAGCAATATTGTGTGTGTGCGGACCACATTCTTTGATCATCGGAACATAAAATCTAAATCTAAGTTTACCTCATACATCATGTACGACACATAAAATATTACCAGGTTTTTTCGGCTAAAATGAATGATGTTGTTGGCCTGAATCAGAAGTAAATGCCTGAATGCATTCGTGTGAATCAACACCCGTGGAAACCCGACAGGAGAGGGAAAATGGCAAACAGCATGAACTACATGTATTAAATTGGAAAAAACCGCGTGAAACCATCTCTTTATGAGATACCGGCACAATCTGAGATGGCGGTCGACTACAGGGCTATCGCTGTTACAGGGCATTTGGATATGTCTGTCTTGTTTACATGCAGTCTTGGCAGAGTGTTTGGAGACTGTGCTCGATTCGCACATTCAGACAAATACACCGGTAGATTACTCACAGAATGGATAAAGAATGAAGGCGGACTTCTTTGAGTTTGTCGCGTTCCCCAAACACCCCACTGAAGGCAAATATTGAAAATTTTATTCGTATTTACCTTTGTTGAAGAATTGAAAGTGCGTTCGTTGAGGCAGTGATCCTGTCCGTTTGTCGTTGAAATAACTTTTCTGTGGGCTTGGTTCCGCAGTATGCGATGGTCCGCTTTCGTTCCCTGCATGACGATTCGACTCCAGCGGACGACCCGGGGAATGTTCTTTTTGAAGTCCATGATGTGGATGCGTCGGCGGTGAGTTGGGTCTTCCGCTGTTCTCACCATCAGCAACAACAACTCCAGTGAGAGACGAGAGTGAATTTATCATCCCACCATTACTGAGAGTCGGCAAAGCAGACGTAACTGGATTCAACACCCTTGCACCATTTTGTACCCTTACACCGGCTCCTGTTACAGTAAACGCTGAATCCCTTGCCCTATTTTCTTGCTTCGCCAGCCCGTCTTCCACTGCTGACGGCAGCGACATCACGGATGTCGTTGGCATCGTCTGCGCTCCTTTGTTCACCAGGTTGACAGGAGAAGGCCCCGATACAGCGGGGTTCACTAACTGGTGCACCGGAGGGGATGTCAAAACATGGGGTAACCGTTGAGCTTGTGATAAGTTCTGTGGTGCGGTAACAGGCGGGCCTAGCGAGTGACAAGGCCCTGGAGTCGTCACCGGCGTCTGGATGCCAACACTAACGTTCGTGACGGTTTGATTCTGCGTAACCTGCTGTATAATCCCTTGCGATAATCCAGGAATGAGTCCGGTGTAATTCGGAAGATATCCATAATTCAAAGCACCCTGTCCTCCTGTCGCTAAAAGGGTCCCAGGAACCGGTAAAGCATTTGATAGTATCCCAGACGGCGGGTTATGTGCGATCGGAAGCGATGTTAGAGGAATCGGACCAACGTCTCCGGTAACTTGGCTGACGAATCCCGGAGCAGCGACAACGGTCGGTGGTGGCACGTAGACATATCCATTGTAAAGAAGAGGGTGCACTACCCCCGGAGATCCCTGAATCAAAGACTCCACGGGGTAGGCACTGATGTTTGGCTGCATTTCCAACATCAGGCAAGAGCGTGTGCTTCCAACGATGGCGTGAACGGTTGTGTACTTGTGTACTGCTTTCTCGATTGTGGCCCCAATGGCAATACCATCACGGTGCCCTAAGCACGGGGGAGTTCCTCTCAGGCTCATCCATCATTCCTTCGCACAATGTTGTCAAGCTGTCATCGGCGACTTGATATGCACGCCTTACCGGTCACGTGGTGAGAAAAATGGTCAGATGATTGGTGGGGTGTGCAAGCGAAAAATTAATTTACTGCCATTCATGCTGGTCCGACCTCGTCCCTACGTCAATGAAAAGGAAGGATCTCCACCATCAGCTGGTGCAGAACAATCAACTTTCAATTTTGTTGCAGATGATGACAAATAGTGTTGGTATCATTCAATTTCTAAAGGATAAAACAACATTATGCAGAGTAACCTAAACTACATTTAGGTTACGATTTTCTATCGTCTGAATATAATACCAGAACAATAGATAAACGTAGTCGGTGACATAACCGGACGGATGCGAAAACTCTCTATTTTATTTGCCATTTGGCGTTGTTATTTCCAAGTCACCCGTATTTTATTATCTTTATTGTCACTGTGTAATGAAGTGGATATTAATTTGGACATGGCGAGGCGGTGTTTTCTTTCATCTTCATTTATTCAAACTTTCCCATTCATCCATACACACATACATATGGGACTAACGTAAGTTTATATTTAAAGATGATGTAGTGAAATTTTGTTCTGCTGATGAGGATATTTTTCGATAGCCTCATAGGCATCGGCCTAGTAGTATTTGTCTCCAGGACAATTCGTCCCTGGACGATTCGTCCCCAGATAATTCGTCACCATGGACAAATAGTCCCCAGACAAGTCGTCTCTGGGCAATTCGTCCCAGAACGTTTGACCCCAATAATGCATTGCTCACTGGTTGCTGGCAATGTAAGCCTACCTTTTTACCTAATTTGAAGGCCCTGTGACGTAATCAAGATCTGTGAAAGGAGCGATCACCCGATCAATTTCCGATCAATCATTCAAACACTGCATGAAGACCTGTACCATATATTCCAACTGGGGACACTGAACACAGAAAAAGAAGACGCGCCGTTTTGGGGGACATACAATGCATTGGCACTGAAATAAAGGACTTCCTCCTAGCACAACGACTGGCTTCAACTGACTCTCATACCTGGTGGCGAGGTTGCCTCATTTCTGGTAATTGTTCCAGCGAAAGCTTGATCATGATTGGTCGGTTCATGAGTACTTCTTACCTCTCGCCCCGCCAACTCAATAAACTGTTATTAATAATGATTGATGATTTATATTTCAGACACTCTAAATAGACTCGAAAATGGAACGGCGATTTGCTGTTCTGTGCATTGACCACCCGCCCTCCTCTCTTCTCTCGCTGGCGGGATGGAGGGGCGTTTGTAAAATAAGAAACGAGACGAAACCAGAAACAAAGAAACGAAACTAGAAACGAAGAAACGAAACAGATAAAACCTGGAAACTGGAATGGCGATGACTGACGTTTTTGCCCAGGCTGGGGTTTATGTTTAGGCCGCTCCTGCTGACAAAAACGAAGTACGAAGTAGGCCTGCGACATTGGACTTCATTTCCATGACGTAATGTATTTTAGGAGATGGTTGGTGCAAATATCGCCTGCTGCAAGAGCGTCTTTCAGCGTATGACGTTAGACCGATAGAGTTTAGGGTGTATATTAAACTTTGAAATTTATCTTTCGTTTCCACTAACTTCGTAGATACGAAATGGAAATTTACAAATTCAAGATGCACCATAACTCTCTTGGTCTTACATGATGCTAAAAGACGCACTGGCAGCAGGGACACTTGTGGTACCAACCATCTTCAGAAATGTATTTAGGTCCTGGAAATGAAGTTGAATTTCGTATTTCGCACTTCGGGTTTCGACAGATTTGCGAAACCTCGCTATTTATATTTACCCGGTATGTAGGGATCAAAGAAAGGGCGACACACGAGCACAAGGCCAAAGGATGTAAAAAGCAACAAAAAGTTGTACAGACGTACGTCTTTTGGCATGGGCACAGCTTATGCATGTGCAGTAAAACTGCACTTCAAATAGAACAGCACTATGACGGAATCGAACTCCTGAAAAACAGCAGCCTTCATTAACCCCCGGGCCGTGTAGCAATGTACCCCACGTCGATTTACTATCGGGCAATTACAGGCCTGAGTGGATTTCATTTCACTTACACCTGCCTCACTTTGCTGGACATTTTATTAAGAAAAAGTAAAGTCTTTTGAATCAAGTTGTATTGGAATGGCTCAAAGTCAGGTTATCTTTTGTTTATAGGCTATAACTATCTCAATTATCACCTAAGCCAACTGTGGCTGTCAGTCCTAGAGGGGGCAACTCAGAAAAATATTTCGTTGAAATTGACAATTGAGCGAATTTTGAGCGCCACCTGTCGTCGAATTTGGCGCAGTCCGCACGCACATTCGGAACTTCCGAAGGCAACTGCTCGGCAATTTCCGTAGACACTCGCATTTCCCCTCGGACACAATTCCAAGGCAGCCATCTTGAACGCGCAACGATTTCAATGCGTTTCTGGTGGTTTGGATGCGGTCGCCTCATCACACCCTGCGCATGAACGAACTAGGTCGCACAAAAACGTTGCGTTATTGATCAATAATTGACAGATTCGGTGAGATATCGGTAGTTTATATATAATATGCCTCAACTTATCGAGCAAGTAGGGTTGAACATCTTAACGGGCCAAAATTCGGCGAAAATAGTCCCACGGCGGTCACGTGGGTTTGATGATAAACAATATGGCTGCCTTGGACTTGTGTCCGAGGTGAAATGCGCCGCCGAGTGGATAGATAAGCAGTTCGCCTCAGGTCGTTCCGAATGCCGCACGCAATCGCATTCTCGAATAGACTGGTCGTCGGCTAGTCTCGCTTCACCAGCCTCTCTTACAGGAGAGAGTCTGGTAGCAAAGACTACAACTTTCGTTACCGCCAGGTGGCGAGTGTGCAGCTCAGAGCATCCGAATCTGATTGGCCAACGGCTGATTAAACATGGCTGCGCCCATGAAACGCATGATGAACGAATGATCAGTCTATAATTCTGGACATCTCCGATTCCATTTTGGCCGAGTCATCCATCATCAAGGAACGTGAACTGCACCCGACCATACTTCACCGAAATAATGACACAAATGGATAAAAATGACGGACAAAATGAAGTCAAGAGGTGTGTTAGACTGTGACATGATTGTTCTGCACTCTGCTGACCACTGCCATGCGCATTAACCTACACTCTAAAAATTGTTGGGTTAAAAATAACCCAACTGATAACCCAATGAAGTGGTAATATTGCACCTTCCCAACGTTGGGTTATTTCAACCCAACCCCGATGGGTTACAGTGCCAACCCAACAAATGGGTTGAAAATTAAACCAATTTTGGGTTAAATTTTAACTCAATTTGTTGGGTCATTATGGTGTTGGGTTACTGTTTTTGTGGGTCATTATGGTGTTGGGTTAGTGATTTTTGGTTGTTTATGAACCCAACTGTTGGCTTATTAATCAACCCAACGGATTGTTTGTATCAACCCAAATGTTGGAATATGAAATAGAAATCGAGTTTCTAATGTTTGCTAACCCAAATGTTGGGTTAGCAATCAACCCAACAGGTTGGTTGCATCAACCCATAATTGAGCTTTTTAAGGTCCTGATTGCTTGCGCAATTGACACTTATAATAGCTCTTAAATATAATATAATTTTAACCTTAGCCAATAGGCCGAGAAGCTACGGCGAGTTCTTTTGGATGGGGGTATACCAGTGCACAGCAGAAAATATTTTGTATGGTTGAGAGAAAACCGATGTTATACAATTATCGTCTTTATAATTCTGGAAGGGAAACATTCACAACCTAAAATTTATGTCTCAGATTTCAAACCATAGTTTATCAACATTCTTATGTGTTTGCTTTCGTAAGTCAGCCTTTCTGGTATTAATTTTGTTCGAATTACAATATAATTGTTATATCGTCCGATCAACCAATCAGTTGGGTTATTTTTAACACTGTGTTGGGTTACTTTTTGAGTATATGTAGGGCAACTCGCACTAAACCAATGTGTTGGGTTAATTTAACCCCCGCGTTGGGTAACTTGCACCAACCCAATCCATTGGGTTACTTTTAACATAATCTATTGGGTTATTTTTCAATATTTAACCCATAATTTTAACCCAACTGCTGTAACCCAGCTGTTGGGTTGTGAAAACAACCCAACAATTTTTAGAGTGTAATTACTGCGACACCAGCAACAAACGAGGGTTCTTAGAAGGGTGCACTTGCAGGCTGGTGGTCATCATCACATTATCACGTGATCGTTTCGTGACCCGCCTACCCTCCCACAGCAGGGTTTTTCCTCTTCATCCACTCGCCAAGGTGTGAAGAGGAGCGAGACCAAAGCGCTGCTATGGGAGGATGTGACGCGCCGCGCGTCTTCACGACTCGATATCAAACCTGGATCGATTTCTTACTGACAAGCTGAAGGAAGAAGCGTAGTTGCTCAAAAAGCGTCCGCACTTAATGCCAGCGTTAAAACGCCACTAAATACCAGTATTACGCCAGTGCTTTAACGCAGGCGTCAGCCCCCCCTTCAGCAACCCATATTTGACGCCCAACGTGGCGTTACAAGATTTAACGCCAGAAGTGCATTTCATGAACAACCGGACCCAAACTTTCTCGAACCATTCGTGAGACAGCCCCAGTGATGCGGTGCCCCAAGCATCTGGCATGAACGAGTCTCAGCCGTGTATATCACTTTCAGTAACGATAGAAATCCCGCTGGGCGCGGTTACCGATACTCCAGTGTAACTGTTTATTTTGAACCGCATCTGCCAGCGGTAGAATTGACCTCCGCCCTCGGGAAGTGACTTTACACGGGCGGCCCGGAATGCATTAAATTCAACACATTAACAACATTATGTGCATCAGATCCGTTTCACGAGATTGGCGTGTAGTTTCAAGTGTATTCTGCGATACTTTTCGGCGTAAAGTTAGCTTGAAATTCATCGTAATTAGTTTTGCAGTTCAGTGACAGATCATTACCGTAATACTAAACATTTGCTAATGGTAAACACTTGCGAAGGTGAGCAACTGCCGGGTTCCGAATCGGGCGATCGAATGATTGGGATATTTTCTGTGATAAGTCTGGGACGTGTAAATTTCAAGTCGCTTTTATTAACTTTCTTGCCATTTTGAAAACATGATTTCCAATTTTGCAATGAAATAACGTCATCCATTTTATCGAAAATTCTATTCTGAATTTTTGATTTTACCCAAGAAGACGTTGTAAAAATGGTCTCACAACAATCAAAACTTCCGTTTATTTCCATGAAGAGAACTTTTGATTGTTGTGAGACAATTTTTATATGTTAAAGTATATGTCTGTACGTATGTGTGTGAAATATCAAGTCGATTTTATGACGATAACATTGTTTTTGCAGCCTCCCAAAAAGTTAGTGTGTCAGATCAGGCTGTGAATGGGATATGAAATGCTTTGTTGACCGGGCAGTTTTGCTCTCAAAGTCACCCGTTTATTTCCATGAAGAGAAGTTTTGATTGTTGTGAGACCATTTTTATATGTTAAAGTATATGTCTGTACGTATGTGTGTGAAATATCAAGTCGATTTTATGACGATAACATTGTTTTTGCAGCCTCCCAAAAAGTTAGTGTGTCAGATCAGGCTGTGAATGGGATATGAAATGCTTTGTTGACCGGGCAGTTTTGCTCTCAAAGTCACCCGTTTATTTCCATGAAGAGAAGTTTTGATTGTTGTGAGACCATTTTTATATGTTAAAGTATATGTCTGTACGTATGTGTGTGAAATATCAAGTCGATTTTATGACGATAACATTGTTTTTGCAGCCTCCCAAAAAGTTAGTGTGTCAGATCAGGCTGTGAATGGGATATGAAATGCTTTGTTGACCGGGCAGTTTTGCTCTCAAAGTCACCCGTTTATTTCCATGAAGAGAAGTTTTGATTGTTGTGAGACCATTTTTATATGTTAAAGTATATGTCTGTACGTATGTGTGTGAAATATCAAGTCGATTTTATGACGATAACATTGTTTTTGCAGCCTCCCAAAAAGTTAGTGTGTCAGATCAGGCTGTGAATGGGATATGAAATGCTTTGTTGACCGGGCAGTTTTGCTCTCAAAGTCACCCGTTTATTTCCATGAAGAGAAGTTTTGATTGTTGTGAGACCATTTTTATATGTTAAAGTATATGTCTGTACGTATGTGTGTGAAATATCAAGTCGATTTTATGACGATAACATTGTTTTTGCAGCCTCCCAAAAAGTTAGTGTGTCAGATCAGGCTGTGAATGGGATATGAAATGCTTTGTTGACCGGGCAGTTTTGCTCTCAAAGTCACCCGTTTATTTCCATGAAGAGAAGTTTTGATTGTTGTGAGACCATTTTTATATGTTAAAGTATATGTCTGTACGTATGTGTGTGAAATATCAAGTCGATTTTATGACGATAACATTGTTTTTGCAGCCTCCCAAAAAGTTAGTGTGTCAGATCAGGCTGTGAATGGGATATGAAATGCTTTGTTGACCGGGCAGTTTTGCTCTCAAAGTCACCCGTTTATTTCCATGAAGAGAAGTTTTGATTGTTGTGAGACCATTTTTATATGTTAAAGTATATGTCTGTACGTATGTGTGTGAAATATCAAGTCGATTTTATGACGATAACATTGTTTTTGCAGCCTCCCAAAAAGTTAGTGTGTCAGATCAGGCTGTGAATGGGATGAAATGCTTTGTTGACCGGGCAGTTTTGCTCTCAAAGTCACCCGTTTATTTCCATGAAGAGAAGTTTTGATTGTTGTGAGACCATTTTTATATGTTAAAGTACATGTCTGTACGTATGTGTGTGAAATATCAAGTCGATTTTATGACGATAACATTGTTTTTGCAGCCTCCCAAAAAGTTAGTGTGTCAGATCAGGCTGTGAGGGATATGCTTTGTTGTCCCATTTACGTATGTCTGTCGTACAGTATCGGTTGAAACGAGCGATATTTTCCCGCGTTTATTTCGTGGAGTGCGCGTAAAAGTCGGAACAGCAAATTAGTCAGTCAACGGTAGTCTTTGAAGTTCATGATAAACACAGAACAGTTGTCACCGGCACGTCCTCGCCACACTATGCAAAACTTGTCCAATTTACTCCAGAGAATAGGAAAGTTGTCGTTTGAATAAGGACTCAACCGGCTGGGACGGGCTGACTAGCCCAGCGGAGGCCCAGCTCAAATGCGAATGAGTCCAGTAATTGTTCCGACGTTTTTCCCTGTCACCGTTCACAAGAGCTAGCCGTCAATTGTTAGGGGATGATTTATGGGTGTAGGTGACTATTTGAGACCCCGATTCATCGGCCGATCATAAAGATTGCAGGCGGTTTTTGCTCTTTTCAGTAATTTCAGAAGTGTCGGTTTTTTTTCTTAACAGCTGGAGCGCCCATAGAAAATTTAGGGGGACGCGCTTCCCTAAGAAAACATAAATTATGGCCAACAAGTTTCTCAAAAGAAAACTTTATGGCATAGCCCACAAGTCTCTGTTTTCATAACAACGTCATATGAATGATATGCGATTATTTTCCGCTCGCCTGTGTGGCCAAAACCAGGGGTCAACGCCCTGTCTCACAGTTCCTGGCTTGTGTGCTCAGCATAGAATGGATGGAAACGAACGAGATGAACCATCCAGCCTTTTCCTAAGAGGAAACGGTAGACTGATCTATCATTTGCGCATAGCCCGCGCATTCTTGATTCCATGTGAAGTTTTAATTCCTATCCCAACATTATCCACTTGGTACGGTTATTTTTGATGAAACAGCGGGCTTCAAATCCAATTTTCGCAAATTCATTTGCATGCAAATCCGGCCCTAGGGCGCCAATAATCCAAGTTTGTTCAGTTGCGGATCCAAGGGGGGCACACCCGGCCCGTGCCCCCTCTATTTTAGTGTGGAAAATCTTTAAAATTGACCGGGAAATTTCGAAATTTTGAACATATGTTAAAATTTGACCGAGGTTTTCCACGACGTGCGCTGGCTGTGCCCCCTCTTTCCCATGATTCTGGATCCGCCCCTGTTGTTGTTACATCTAAGATGCAGCACGACGCCATTATTAGTCTCGGTCACCCAGCCGCAGTTGCGAATCTCGTGAATTTCAAAGCTAGCGGAGCAACAATGCGGAACAAAACGGCTGGCTGCGCGAGACTACTCCATTTTTTATTCGCACTACTTTCAGCGCCCTCTAGGCCTAACCTTTCATCAAGTTTTCTCCAGCATCGTTAATATTTTTAGGAAATTACTTTTAGGAGTTACAAAGGATATCCTGAGTTATTCCAATTCATTTCATACTTCATTGGTGTAAAAAATATCTGGGATAGAGCATGATCCATCCCTGCAACGGGCGCTTTTCCAATCCCGCCAGGCGGTCACTTCAAGCACCGATTGCTTTCATTCACGAGAAGAAAATGTTTTGATTTCGGACAAAAACAGCCAGAATATTCTTAAGTCGGGCAAGTAATCCTATTAAAATGATACTGCAATTGACAGCTCCATAGAAAAACCGGAATCATCGAGGCGGACGGCGGAAACACGGCCGCTGATCGTCTGCTATTGTTGTTATTGTCGTTGCAACCTAGAATTAGCATGCTTAAAATGCCTCTCCTCCGGCCGATTGAGAACCAGATGAATGCTCATTCCCTGCGGGGCTTTGATCCACCGCCATATTCTGTTGAACAAATTCTCGAAGTCACTGAGAAGTGTTTGGGAAAGGGTCCTGTGTAAAGATCGACTTTTGCGGGTTATTGTTGCGTGGCGTTTGCGATACTCGGCCAATTATTCTACACAAATAATGTGGGTACAAGCGATGGTTAGAATGGAAAGCGAGCCGATACGGGCTTACTTGACAAGACCCAGCTAATTTCGGTGATTTTGCAAATTACAATACGATAATGTGGACATTGTGATATCACATCCGGGACCCTGAAGATATCGTCTGCCAAATACATGACATCATACCCGACGCCCAAACTGTGCTAGGCCAAACCATTTCCCTAGAGCGAACGTCACCCTACCGTCTACCATCTTTACGCCTCTCAACGGGCCGCCACTGACATGCCTGATAGTGTGATATATACCATTGTTCCATGTTTCAGTGTTTCCCCTTATTGTTTGGGAAACGCTAGCAGATTCTCTGTGTGTTTGTTGTCAAATCGCAGCGTTTTCCGACCGACAGTAGGGAGGTTTCGAAATCAAACGATAAACGTAAACTTTAACGACAACGTTATTTTTGTACCGAAAATGCAATATAAAATCTGGGTAATGTGTAGTATGAAAAATAACGTTGTCGTAAAGTGTACGTTTATCGTTTGATTTCTAAACCTACCTAGTAGAAGGGGAACACTCAAAAATGTTACAACATTGCCAATGAGGCTCAACCACGATTCTGTTCAACGCAACGAGAACACGAGCACCATTTCATTTTTTTATATCATATTAGATGAAGTCTACACTTTTCACACGGGCTTGACCCAAGCAAATTCGCAATGAAATTGAGACAGGCATTTTTAGCAACACAGAACAGCACCCAAAGACCCCGTCAATTTCAGCAAAACGACAATTGACATGACAATCGAAAACGTCTGCAGTACAGAGGCACCGCGGAACAGCTACACAATTTCAGTCTCCTTGTTATTAGTAATTAACTGTATAAGTATGTGTTCATGTCGTCATTTACTCATAATGGGATATAATGATGGAAAATGGATCATTTGAATAAATTAGGCAATCCGACTGGGTCTTTTATGTTGCCGACACGTGAGAATGGGACTTTAACCATTCTAACTGTAGAGGCGTAGGCCTAGGGATGATTTGTTGAGAAATAATAGTACTGTAATTAATTTTAGTGGAAGAGTGGGTTCATCTTTTTGTCTGTGTAAATTTAATCATAAAAGAACGAGACTGTTGATTTTTCGGGCACTCTGCCAAAATAAGGAGTTTTCGCAAAGCCCCCGAAACGCCAACGCGAACGTCTATCCTTTTGTTCGGTGCTCTCTTCAAGGCATCGAACAATAGGTTTGGCGTTCGCGTTGACGTTTCGGGGGATTTGCGAAAACTCCCTATTGTCTAATATCGTCACATGAAGGCCAGTGAGGGTCCAATCAGGTTTTCATCCCAGAAAAATTAACCAAGTTTCATTTCGTTCGACGCATTACAGTACTGGTCATATGT
>NMRB01000813.1:152260-167481 GCA_002633025.1 Notospermus geniculatus | reverse complement strand
AAGCCCGCCGCACACGAGAGAAATTAGCTGAGCAAAATGTCATTCGAGGCATTTGACTCAGTCAAAAACCTCTCGTGTGCGGCGGATTTCTTGCGAGTTTTTTGCCTCAACGGCCGTTGAGCAAAATATTCAACGTGTTTGATATTTTTTGGCTAGCGAGGAAAAAACCTCACCGTGTGCGGCGGGACTGAGTCATTTGACTCGCGTCATTTTGCTACAGAGCATGCGTAGAAATCACATGACGGCATTTCATGGCACGTCGCCGTGACGTGACGGTACGTCACCGTGGAAGTATACCGTCCAAAATCCTCCGCCGCACACGAGAGGTTTTTGACTGAGTCAAATGCCTCGAATGACATTTTGCTCAGCTAATTTCTCTCGTGTGCGGCGGGCTTAAGCGAACGTCACCCTACCGTCTACCATCTTTACGCCTCTCAACGGGCCGCCACTGACATGCCTGATAGTGTGATATATACCAGTGTTCCATGTTTCAGTGTTTCCCCTTATTGTTTGGGGAACGCTAGCAGTCTCTCTGTGTGTTCCTGCTGTTGTCAAGTCGCAGCGTTTTCCGGCAGACAGTAGGGAGGTTCCGAAATCAAACGATAAACGTAAACTTTAACGACAACGTTATTTTTGTACCGAAAATGCAATATAAAATCTGAGTAACCAAAGTAAAAGCACAAAGATCGACACATAAAATGATAACACAAAAGTCGTCTCTGAATTTCGCAAATTTTGACCCCATCGGGATCTTCCTCAGGCACTTTCTAGAAGATCCAAGAAGTGAATGGATAAAATCTGGGTAATGTGTAATGAAAAATAACGTTGTCGTAAAGTTTACGTTATCGTTTGATTTCTAAACCTCCCTAGTAGAAGAGGAACACTCACAAATGTTACAACTACATTGCCAATGAGGCTCAACCAGGATTCTGTTCAACGCAACGAGAACACGAGTACCATTTCATTTTTTTATATCATATTAGATGAAGTCTACACTTTTCACACGGGCTTGACCCAAGCAAATTCGCAATGAAATTGAGACAGGCATTTTTAGCAACACAGAACAGCACCCAAAGACCCCGTCAATTTCAACAAAACGACAATTGACATGACAATCGAAAACGTCTGCAGTACAGAGGCACCGCGGAACAGCTACACAATTTCAGTCTCCCTGTTATTAGTAATTAACTGTATAAGTATGTGTTCATGTCGTCATTTACTCATAATGGGATATAATGATGGAAAATGGATCATTTGAATAAATTAGGCAATCCGACTGGGTCTTTTATGTTGCCGACACGTGAGAATGGGACTTTAACCATTCTAACTGTAGAGGCGTAGGCCTAGGGATGATTTGTTGAGAAATAATAGTACTGTAATTCATTTTAGTGGAGGAGTGGATTCATCTTTTTGTCTGTGTAAATTTAATCATAAAAGATCGAGACTGTTGATTTTTCGGGCACTCTGCCAAAATGAGTTTTCGCAAAGCCCCCGAAACGCCGACGCGAACGTCTATCCTTTTGTTCGGTGCTCTCTTCATGGCATCGAACACTGGGTTTGGCGTTCGCGTTGGCGTTTCGGGGGATTTGCGAAAACTCCCTATTGTCTAATATCGTCACATGAAGGCCAGTGAGGGTCCAAAATCAGGTTTCCATCCCAAAAACATTAGCTGAGTTCATTTCTTTCGACGCATTGCAGTACTGGTCAAACGTGATACGACGTTCAACGCGTGATACGCACTGCACGCACGCGATGCGGCTGTGTGCATGCGCGCCTGTTCCACGTCGTCTAATGCTCCATCCAAACGTCGAGTGCTTTTCAGCCGTATAAGATGCCATTCTTCGACAGTTCTCAAAAAAAATGGCAAGTGCCGGCTGAAGGAACACTCAGTGGTTCATCTCTGAAACGGAAATTTCATCGCACGTGACATTTTTGGCAGCAGCGTGTCCTAGCACATTTCCGCCCATCTCTCCACCCAGACCTCGATCTACCACGAAAATAAAAACATTTTCGTATGTGACAGCGTTATTATGGTAAGTATATCGAGTTCATCCACTCCGTTAATTACATAGCACTCTGAAATGGCGGTTAATGGTTTTTGACCCGGTAAATGAGCAGCATTTGGCCAAAAACGTAATTGCAGAGTTATTCGGTTTAGGAAAGTCTTTGTGGTGGGCCGACACTTGGAAAGAATTTCGGCTAATTGTCCCTAATTGGTTTTTGAGCGAAATCAAACTACTATTTAGACTCATTTGCTGGCGATATTGTTTTGGGTATACTTGCTAGTTGGTTGGTAAATTGGTTGGGCCGTGTCATATTGTACAGTTGCATCGTTATTGTTTGGGTAATGGCATCTACGCACTCAAAAAGTGACGACTGGTGTTCCACGCGGTATTTTGAAGTTTTTACATTACATCTGCCCTGCATTCTGTCATCAAGCCGGGATGTCAAAAGGTGGACTTCTAATGTACACGTCATCATCACAGGTCTGTCAGTACGGTACAGAATAGACTGGTTCCCGGTCCCAACGTTCTAAAAATACAATGTGATGAGCCACTGAAATCTCGACGCTAGAGGGCACTGATCACACTACGGACAACCTTGGATCCAAGGAGCAATTGTCACCTCTGGACCTGGATTGGCGCATTTGTAGTCTCGCGCAGCCGGGTAGTTTCAAAATTAGTCCGGTCATATGAGCTACTGTTTCCTAGCTTGAGCATGGGATAGTCTCGTTGCGCGACACTACGACCAATCCGCGTTAATCTGTATAGGAGTCAGACGCCGCCAACAATGTTCAATGACTGAGATCGGTTTGGACAGAAACCTCGTCCCCAGGGCTTGTTACAATGGAGGAGGAGGAGGATCCTGGATACAAGGTTGGCCAGAATGACGAACAATAGGGAGTTTAAGAAATCAAACCATAACGTTAACTTTACGACGACGTTATTTTTTGTGCAATTTAATCTGGTGAATTCGTAGTATGAAAAATAACGTTGTCGTAAAGTTAACGTTTATCGTTTGATTTCTTGAACTCCCTAATAGAATCGACGTGACGCCCGTCTCCTGTCGATAATCTGCAGCGCCACCTTTTAGGCAGATTATGACAAAATGGTCGGTCCAGAATTTCACCAGACCGCCATCTGTGAACAAAATCCGTAACATGTCTAAACGGCAAGTTGGCTTCTGAATGACCCACTCCTTGAACGCCTGTGGAGTTGGCCTAGTTAGTGTTTTCAACAGAATGACGGAATTAAACGGACTTGCTTTAGATCTATGTACATCGGCCTATTGTGAGTTAGACTACCAGTACCACCAGGAATGTTATGGAAATAGGCCTAGAGTCCAATGGAAAACGTGTAAGAGGCGAAGGCCAAACAAATACTTTGATTGATGTTTATCAACTTCAATTTGTGTGCTCAGCTCCATCAAAGTCAGTCGAGAAAGCATTCGGATTGTTTGAAAAGCTCCTCCACTGGCCGTCCGCTCTGCAGAGAAAAGGCTCACGTGACGGCTTAGGCCTAATCCCGCGTATATTTTCTGGCACTGTGACCTGCACGGACGGTACAAGACTGAACAGAAGGCCCAGGCCTGCCTTGTGGAGTTACGTTTTTCATAGGAGTAACATGTGCAGCCTTCTCAGTGGATAAAACTTCCTCAATGGGTGCCGCAAGAGCGTGAAATCATTCCCAAGAAAACGACTCCTTTCATGATCTTCAAGTCCACAGTCGTGCCCACTCAGACTAGTTTTTGACACGAAGTAGCCAACAGGACACCAATTTCCGCCATCGTCACCAAGCCTGCACGATGCAAGGACACAAACCTTCCGCCATCATCCTTGGGCTCTTGCTGACCATCCTCCTTGGGTTCACAGACTCTAGCAAGATTCTTCTGGTACCCGGCGCCGCGCCAAGTCACGTGATTCTCATGGCTTCAGCGGTTGGACCGCTCCAGGCAAATGGGCACGAGGTTCACATGGTTATGGAGGCAGGTCTGGACGTTCCGAAGCAGTTTTTGGACAGAGTGACGATCAAACCGTACACAGTAAAAGGTGAGACGAAATCAGACATGACAGATCCCACGGGTGCGCCGCCCTTGGATCTTCGCCTGACACAAACTTTGACGAAGGGAGCAAGTGCTATTAAGAACCCCGATGTTCTCATGATGTTGGAGAGAGGCGTTTTTAGTTCATGTTTCTAAGGTAACTGACCCTCACTTTTTCAGGTACTACAGCCTTCTCGTCCTTTCTTCATTCCAAACACATTGAGGATGCTTTCGAGTTCGCCTTGAAGGAACAGAGTTGGTACGATGTTGTCAAACATGTATTGGATGAATTCAAACTTTTTACCGAATGCTGTAAACATATATTAAAAAACAACGACTACATGGATTCACTCATGGAGGAACGGTACGATTTTGTCATCACCGACGGTTTATTTCGATGTTTGGCGGTTGTTCCATATCGTCTTGGTGTTCCCTTCGCCATCCTTTCCAATGTTGCTGACTACGATAGGGCATCTGTAGCGCTACAAGGTGGCTTTATCGCACCAACCATCGCTGACTTGGAACACAAAACCGAGGTCACCCTTCTGGACAAACTGAAGAAAGTTGTCGGTTTGGCACTGCTTCGTTATATAACGAATATAGATGCTGCATTATACTCCCCAGATAAACCTTACAACACTGTGCACGAGGTTGCCGACAAGGCTTCCTTGTTCCTGCTCGACAGCAGTGTTGTCTTCGACCACCAGGTGCCGCTGTCACGCAACATTATCGTCATCGGTGGCATAACGACGAAACCTCCCAAAGAACTACCGAATGGAGAACTTAAGAAATTCCTAGATTCTGCTGAAAATGGGTTCATTTTAGTCTCCTTTGGATCACTAATCAAACGGTTTCCCGAACACACCACCGATTTGTTTATGGAGACATTTCGGTTGTTGCCGTACAAAGTCGTGTGGAAATTCGACAGGAACCAACTCCGCCCCAACAGAGGAATAGCTAAGAATATCTTTCTGATTGACTGGATACCGCAAAATGATGTTCTTGGACATGAAAATATAAGATTGTTTGTCACCCACGGTGGCAACAAAGGCCAACACGAGGCTCTATACCACGGCGTGCCCATGTTAGGCATTCCGATCTTCGGTGACCAGTTGTACAACGTAGACCGAGTTCAAGGCAAGGGCCTAGGACGCCGCATGAGCCTTAGGACCCTGACGGTAGAGACCTTCCTCAATGAAATACAAGAAGTCACCGAAAACCCCAAGTACAAAGACGCCATGACGAAAGCATCGGGGATCTTTCATGATGACGTCATGACTCCTCGTCAGCGATTGGTCCATTGGGTAGAACACGTGATCAAATATGGCGACGAGCATTTGAAGAGTTACACGAATGACTTGAGTTGGTTTCAGATTTTAATGCTGGATGTTGTTCTTGTGATTTTCTTGATAGTTCTATTGATTTTTACGTTGATGTATTTCCTAATGAAGTGTTTGTATAGGATGTTGTTTCGCCGGAGGCGTCGAAATGATGACAAATTAAAACAATCTTGAGCAGAAAACAGGTCTCTATTTTTAATTTTTAAATATGATTAAGAGAATGTTGCCGAAGCATTTGTTGAAAATTGCTGAGACAAAATCAAGGGAATCCCCGGACCCCCCCCCCCCCAAGTTTCTACCAACAAAGGGACAGGTGTTGAAAATATGACGATGGTAGGCCTACCCTTTATCAATAATGGGGATCCCAGCTACAATAGAGGGGAGCACACCGAAACCCGGACCGGGATATCAGTTTCATTTCAATAGTTTTAACCACTAGTGACACCTATTCAGGCACTGGGCTAGGATCCCATTCATAAACGGGCCTTATAAATTTTTGCCTACACATTTCGCAATCGAACGAAATAAAGACAAGATAGGCCGAATGTCCGGTGGAAAATAAGGAGATAAAGTGTCGTTTTTTGATCGACTGCACCTATTACCACATCGATTTTGTTCACGGCCACGGCAGTGTTGACAATGCTCCTTGAGGTAAAGGAATGGGTGTGGCCTTCCTTTATTGATCATTCACTACTGTTTAGAGGATCTCAAAGATGAGTATTGGCTCACATGAAAGCGTATCAGGAGAACTCCCCCAGGGCATCTCCCCCTGTAAACTCCCTACGCAGTTGTGTACCGCGCCCCCTTCGGTTTACTCGCTCTCCACAACTGCTTAACTTCGTAAAATTCGCCGCGTTCGGTCAACAGATGGCGCTGAGAGAGTCGACCAATGAGAGCACCGAGCAACCGGTAACCAAGCTGGCCTGAGACACTTTTTCATTGGCCGAGCGATTCGTAGCCATGGTAGCACAAGAACATCCGTTGCCAACGGGCCAAACAGTTCTGAAAGCAGCGTGCTGATAGGCTGTAAAACTCGCGCCAGGCCCAGACGCCATCTGTTGACCAACCGCGGCGACTTCCACGAAGTAAAGCAGTTGTGGAGAGCGAGTAAACCGAAGGGGGCGCGGTACACAACTGCGTAGGGAGTTTACTCCCCCTGGACATCCCCCGAGAACATCTCCTTGGATTGCATCATTCTCCAATTCCGTGGGTTTGCCTTCAGCCCCAGTGTTGGAGAATGTTTGCAATGCATACGTGGATACCCTAGGAACGAGAGTTACTCTACACGGGCGAGGCTAATATGTGCTCGTTTAACAACATTGTCAATAGAAGTCTCCCGTAAACGCGGATATGTTTAGTGCAGGGTAGACAGGAACATAGTGCCCCTTTAAAGAGCACGGTATCGGATCTCTAATGCTTTATTATTTGACCCCTGACGCAGAGGGAGCCAACTAGCGACAGCAAAACTACAAAAGTGCATTACAAAATGTAGGCCTCCGTAGTAAACGGGTCAATTCGCCGACAACGTAGTTAGCCCCTGGGTTGGAGAGTGGCGCGGTGGCGCCGGCTGTCGAGAAAAAGTGGCAATACCGTGGTCCTTAACTCGGACATTTGCACTCCTGTGACCACCATTCCTATCACAC
Organism: Notospermus geniculatus; assembly: GCA_002633025.1. Classification (NCBI taxonomy): domain Eukaryota; kingdom Metazoa; phylum Nemertea; class Pilidiophora; order Heteronemertea; family Lineidae; genus Notospermus; species Notospermus geniculatus. Next base: position 160,457 of record NMRB01000813.1, on the reverse strand, counting down.
CTGTAACCTGATAGTGCAGCAAGCTACTAATGGTGTGAAGATGGCTCAAGGGATTTCATGATTGATTGGTCAGCGAGCTCAACAGGGACGTATCGATCTACACCCTTTCAGTTTTGATTTCATTCTCCGATATCGATCAATAGCTCTGCGATTCTCTAGTTGACACATCAGTATAACTTACCCCAGTCTTATTACACTAACGAGGGCTCTGATGTCGTGCTTTCTACTCTTTCATGATCTGACAACATTTGATTATGTACTTTTTTGTACTATTTTAAACTTTTTCTGCAGTTGACAAGTTGATGTCAAATTCAAAACAAGAGCATCAAATCTAGGAATCTGCACTCTTCTCACGGGTGCATGTGTTCCTACAGCAAAGCCCTCTTTACCTTGCGGTAGACTTCCCCAACTAGACTCCCTGGAGGCGTGAGGCGTCGTCCGCTAGAAGTCGCATCATCAGCAGAGCAGCGAGGAAGATGCACGCGTGGACAATTGATTTTGTTGGTAAATAAATATCTTGTCAGTGTCGGCTACTTCACGAATCATCGGAATGCGTTTCTTTAATTTCATAACATCGTGTTTGATATATTTCCTTGCGACCACAGCCGCGTTAAAGGATTTGAACCTGTTACACATATGGGTGAGCAACCAAACGTGGATTTACTACGCCGTTGAGATGATCAACAACCGAACGGATCTCCTTCCAGATCATAGGCTGACGTTGGAGACGCGGATGGCCGGTGGGGTAGGTACAAAAATCTTCGTCAATTATGCTGAACGGCTGAAGTAGACTATATGCCTGGTAGCGGTGTGTTAGATGTGTATCGATGCATGCCTCCAAGTCCCTCGGGGGACACCCTAATTCAAGATCCAAGACCCAATCATAATTCAAGATCCAAGACCCACAATTTAAAACCTAGCCTAGGCCTATTATTATAGTATATACTATAGATATGCCCCTAGGCCTATTCGCACGCCAATTAAATTAAATTAAATTAAATTAATTCAAGTTCATGATATACCGGTAAGTTTACAGATACGCGCGTTTTGTACCATTGGTACACAAAATACTTTGGAACTACATTTTGGGTGGGTCTTGGATCTTGAATTAGGGTGTCCCGTCCCACGGTGGGTATGCCAACTGTTCACGACCCCAATGAAGTAAGATACATGTTCAATGCAAGAATATTCCCTTCATCACCGCAGCTAAATTCGCTCCTGCATTTGGGACAAGTGGCTCGTGTTAACGTCCCAGAGAATTCAGTCACCAGTGACTTTCGTTCACATAGCGGACATTCATATTCGGCGAGCTGGAGTCCCTTCAAGGTGGTAATAAATTCGGCTGCTATCCGCTTCCCCTGTAGCTGGTATTCGGCCTTCTCATATGGGGAGAGGTCGTCCGATGTCCAGTAAACATCGAAGAACTCCAACCCCAGAACATCGGCATTCCGAATGCGGAAGAAACCCTTGTCGGCCCAGGAATCTCCCCACGAGTTCATCAGATGAAGACACTCGTAGTTGAAGCTTGTCAAGACAACGGCATGGCCGCTCGGTTCAGCCTCCGGCGGACGGCTTCGGATGTCAATCTCTCGCGTTGTGAGGATACCCATTGGGTTGCCGATGTCAGGGTCGTAGAACCTGGAAAAAGAGTCCCACTCGTCGTCTGTGAGTCGGAATCTTGCCACTACGGGGCGCTTTTCGGCCACCGCTTGTAAGGCACCATTGGTATCGACTCGCCGACAATGCAAGCGGTATTTCGGGCAAAAGTCCTGGAGGACGGCGTACGTATTTGCTCCATCCTCGCTGTATTTCTCGATCATTTCGTCACGCAAGGTGTAGAAACCAGGGTAACCGCCGTCACGACTGACAATGCGCTTCATCGCCAAGTACAGGACAGCGGCGGACGCGTTTGCATAACATGTCCCGCCTCGCTGTTCCTTTGCATCGAACTGGCTGTTCTCTTGGTTGATCAACAAGTCAAGCGACACGTCGGACAAACAATCTGCCAGTGCGTCTTGACAACAAACCACATTTTTCGCCAGGTCGCAGACGTCCTTGATGATGTCTGGATGATTGATCTGTAGAAAGAGTCTAGTTTCATTGTTATCTACGTCTATCCTCCAACCGCGTTTGATAAAAATCGTTCGCGGCAGGGACTGGGTCGGGACAGACGAGGACAACCGGAACATAAACCGAGCTCCTCCTTCCCACGTATATTGTTTCAGGCTGAACAGACGCTTTGTTTCCACGTTGCTTTGGTCCGTAATATAACAACACACGACGGTCACATCGGAATCCCTCAGCTTCGAAATCGGAGGTTGTCCAAGATCTGTTGGTTGACCATCAGAGAGAATGAAGAGGAGTTTCTTGTAGCCTTTGTATTTTCTTTTAGTAAGGAGGTCAGTGGCTTGTCGGAGTGCCTTATTCAAGGGCGTACGGCCGTATATGAATGGTTGAACAGCGTCCGTCATCTTATCAATCCTTGAATCCGTTAAAGCGTTTTCCTTTGAGACAAAACTCAAGATTTCCGATGCGTCATGAACTCCAAACACAGATTTATTCGTGACGCGAGTCAACAAGAATTGTTTCGCTTCCTTGATAAGACCGCATATTTCGGACATTGTTGCACGAGTTCCGGTGAATGTTTGATACATGCTTTGACCACAGCCTATCAGACAGTTGAGGCAAGCTACATTTGACCCCCGGCACGCTTCGGGCAAACAATCCACGAATTTCTTCACGAATTTTCGTTTGGTTTCAAATTTCCATAGCAACAGATCAATATCATCGTCTGATAAAGAGCACTCAATGAGGTTAAATGTTACCCACCTTCGAATAAACGTGGCTCCGTTTTTTACTAGTATGGTAAGAGCACGATCGATCTTTCCATGGGTGTTCGAATAGCGGGATAAAATACTATTCTTTTCACGTTCGGCCAACTTGGTAGGTTTAATTTTGGAAATGGTGCTCAGTATGTCGAACGTAGTCACTTTGTCGTCGGTGACGGGCGCTCCAACACCAACCACGAAGACAAGGTTTTCGGGGGAGACATCATGTGTGATCAGGTTGTCCGTCACGTCGAAAATGGAGCGTACCCATGGCTCACTTCTGACTTGAGAGTGGTTCCGTGGGATGCATTCTGCCATAGATGCAGAGACGTCCAGCAGAATCCCTGTTATTAGTGGCATTCTAATTGGACAGGTGGCCCGTCATCAAGTTTGGTGATGGCCGTTCCTTGATGGACTTTTCGGACTTTCTCAATCAATGTGAGGCCGGCATGGCCACACTAGGGGGTCTTTGTGTCCTTGACCCAGTCGTTTCCAGGCGGATAGAAATGAAAGTTTCAATTTCCTTCTTATTGCTCCTGAAAATACGAAGTTTGCATGTTTTGTAATGGCTTCAGCGATCGCGTTGAAACTTTGTACATATTAGCGAGGTTTCGCAAAACTGACGAAACACGAAGTTTGAAATACGAAATTGGACTTCATTTCCATGACGTAATGTATTTCAGGAGATGGTTGGTGCCACAAATATCACAGGATTACGGGTCTTGGTCTAGAGTCCAATTTAAAGGTGCCGCTTAATCCGTAAATGTTGGGGGACATCACATATCGGGGGACATTAGATTCTATTACACCTGGTGTGTTTTGGAGCTTGAACCACTTGACCGAATCTAGATATCTTGGTGTCTTTTTTCTTCTATATGTACATGTAGTTTTTGGCTTCGGGTAGTGGAAGTATGCTTAGTGTGTTTTGGGGGGGGGGGGGCACCCGTACAGATGAAGTGATTTCTGAAAACATCGAACTTACCTTAAAGATGTACTTCGGGGGGAGGGGGCTCAATAAGCACAGATATAAGTGAGATCAAGAACATATTCTTGGTGAGATGGAAAGATCAAGTAGCATTTACTAGCTCCAAAGAGGAAGAATGGTAAAAGATAGGCCTCTGCAGTGTCGTCATACGTAGGCCCTAGAGACAAATTTTCTATAATGTACTTCCCCATCACTTCAAAAAGGCAAATTTGCCGGCCGACCTGCTGGTTCACAAAGGACAACAATGTACATACAGCTCTGGAAAAAATTATTAGACTACCTCTGTTATTTCCTCTCATTTCCCATTAAATTGGTACACAAAATGTTTATTCACCCTTTTGTGGCACACTGACAAAGTATACTTATTAGCTTGTAAAAACAGGACTTCAGTCGTAATTATAAGCTTAAAGTCTGTATGATGCTATAAATGTTGCTCGAAGAATTTACGTTTGATTAGAAGCGATGTAGGCCTAAAGTGGACAGTCTGCACATTAGTATGCACTTAAGGTTTTTCCTTTTAGTCAGAACTTTTGACAAGGTCTTTTAAACAGTTCGTTATGGAAGTCAATAGTGAGGTTTCGCAAATCTGACGAAATACGAAGTACGAAATATGAAATTCAACTTCATTTCCACGGGTATAAAAATAGTTCAAATCCCAGGTCTATCATTCCTCCTGGGGCTCCCGCGTGCCGATGGGTTTTGATCCCATTGTCAATCGGATGTTGTCGGGTAATTAAGATACAGGGTTACTGGGCGACACCCTTCAGGATTGGCTTGATGTAAACACCAAAACAAGAATAAATGCCGCGTGGTGATTCTTTTTCAATGATATTGAGATATTATTGGCCTCATAGGTTATGTTTACTGTAATCATCAGGGAAATGGGTGGACTTCAAATCGAAAGTTCACCAACCGATTCAGGTCAATGTCAATTAAACAATAAAATTTTTATTTCGGGACTGGCGGAAGAAGGGAAGGGGTTCAGTAGCATCGCCTCTTCGTACAGTAGACATCAGTCACATTTTTTCTGATCTGCACAATAAACAATATTCTTTGCCAAGCGGATGACCTGAGTCACTGAAGGAAGTGTCCTTGTGTTGACGTCTCGGCGACTCATGGATGTACCGGTACACGTCTTATGTAGTTTCTGGCCTTCCCCGGGAACACCCCTCAATGAGAAAGCCAGTCAGGACACACTCCTCAACTTTTTTAGTGATCATACATGCAGGCCTTTTTCTTGTTGCAGCAAGACATCGGTGAATCGTTCAAAGCCTTCATCGACGCTGTCCGCGATGACAAACCGACCAAGATAATGATCCTTGGCCCGACCTTCACCTCTCAGGCCAAGGTCATTGCTGAGATGGCCAAATATTACCACCTTGCTCAGGTAACTGTCCACTGTTCGGCTTTGGAGCACTACCTGAATTTCAAATCTACCATTTCGTTCGCATATTTGCAACATACTCCAATTTAGTCAACTTATCTCTAATATTTTCAAAATAATCAAATCTGACGAATTTCATTGGTCAAACACACCCACTATATACTGCAATTCACAAAAAAGAGACGACATTTTATCTACTCTCTTTGGTAACATGCTGTCCGAAAATAGATACTGGTACTGGATCAATTTCCAACGTTGGATTCATGGACAACCCGCCATTGGATTTGAGTTGGTCGAATACTGAAAAATGTGCGATTCACGCAGGAATGAAGAGCCTAGGGGATGCCTATGGGATAGGCCTAGGCTTGTTCCTCTAGTGAATACGCCGACTGAATAATTCTTTTGTCGGAAGCATTAACCGCCAAATTTTGTGTTCCTTTGGGCAAAAACAGTTTTGGCCCAGGTATTCTGCAGCAAGTGACTTTCATTTTCCTTCCCGGTATTTCCGTAGATTGGTTACTCCATCACGTCCCCAGTCATGGCCAACAAGAACAAATACCCGTACTTCGCCCGGGTCAGCCAGTCAACCGCCTTAAGGAATCCACCGATGATTAAAATAATGAAGAAATATGGATGGAAAAGAATGGCTACCATCGGAAGGACAGATGAATTCATTGCACCGGTTAGTCTCTGGCATTTTCCTTGAAAAAACCCTACCGAGAGGAGCCCTGAACGAAAAGCCAAAGTTTGTCTAAATGTCACCATTTCATAATCCGGCACAGAATCGTTTAAACTAAAAAAAATCAATTGAGACCAAAAACGAACTGCTCACAAAAATAGATCTACATAAGATCAATCGGAGTTTTAGAAGAATTAAATCAGTCTTTAATTGCTCCTATGCAGTTAAATTTGGAATGAACCACCTCTGGGCGTTGAAAGTTAAAAGTAGAATTTTTCATGTATACGTCATTCTTGCAAGGCACTTGCCTCAAATAAAAGGCATCAGGTTAACAATAAACAGACGACGAAAAGTTTATAGAGTAGGCACGGAACGACTCTTATTAATTATCATATGCATTTCGCTTTTTCGAACAAATTGCGAATTAAAAATTCTTTATTGGTGCTAATATCACGTGACATGATAATATGAGACGATAATATGAGACTAAACAGATAGCAAAACATGAATAAAAGCGAACACTTTTTATGACGTATTTAAACATTGATGCAGAGAACATACAATCAGTGTCCCTCCCCACCATCCTCCCACAGCAGGGCTTTGATCTCGTTACTCTTCATGCACACAAAGGTATGTGTGAGTGGATGAAGAGGAGCGAGGTAAAAACTCCTGCTGTGGGAGGATGCTCCCGACTATCCCTCTATACCCCAAAATCCCATCTATATATATGTGGTCCCTTCTCCCTGCCCTCGCTCCCGATTTCTCTTTCTCCATCTCCCTTTGAAGATGGGGATTTGGCCTAGTGTAAGGCGTGCTGGTCCTGAGTGTTGGCGATTGATGCCTAATGCGAGGGTCCGTGGGTTTGAGTCCGTTTAGCAAGCTATGCGTCTTTTCTCTTAGAAACACGTTATTATTATTTCCCCTCTGACGAAAAAGAAAGTTTGGGTTTATAGTTTGATATAAACAACGGTAGAGGTGTCATCCGACTTACACGCCACAGTCTTTCGAACCCGACACCCTCTGACCGCTATTCGGTTTACACACCACCGTGGCTCCTCAAACCCAGAACAAGAGGCTGTATGCACCAAACGAAGATTATCCTGAACTCAGGTTGAGCCACAACTTTGCATTGTTCAGGTTTGCCAGGGCATGATGTGACAATGGAAAAGTTGTGGCTCAACCTGAGTTCAGGATAATCTTCGTTTGGTGCATACGGCCCCAAGACATCACCACCATCCGTAGATATCGATTCGATTTTAAATTAATTTCCAATAAATTTAAAAACAGTCATTTCTGACAATTTCCGACGTTAAAATTACAGCGGTTACGAACATAATGCCAACGGTCATCAGCTCGATTACATGCAAAAGATAGCATCTGTCAGGTTATACTGACGTTTTAATCGATTTTTGCTCCGAGCATTGTGGAATTTTAGGTTGATTTGTAAGAAAATCCGTAACAAAATATCATCAACAGTATACGTATGTTTAGTCAAAGTAAGGCTGAAACTCGCATTCCCTCGTCATAAAACCTTTTCGAGTCCATAAGCATTTATAGACAATGAAGGGCGTATCAAAATTATGAAGCCATATACATGTAAATAATAACATTATGTTTTCCTCAGTAAGTTAATAAAAGTCCACCATTTTGTCGAATGGAAGTGAACGATGTGAAGGAAGAGGCGGTCGTCAACAACCCATATATAACGTTTTTGAATTATATCAAAAATTCACAAGTGAGCTGATCATAAAGCAAGGGATGTTTTGATAAAGCGCAAGTTTCAGAAAAATCCGACTCCTCCCAACTCTGAAACAAACATTTTTGCCACTCTCTCACTCTACCCTGATTTTGTTACAGTCAATGGAGGAGTTTCAGTCTCTGATGAAGAAAAATAACTTCACGTTACTGGCGACAGCAAGTTATGATACAGACCCAGCTCCTCAGGTCAAACAACTCAAGGTCAGGTGAAGAGTTTTTACAACGTAAGGCCACGGTTATTATATTCTTTGGTTTACGGGCACAAAAATCCAAAGAGGAGAAAAGCACAAAAATTGACACACAATATATGATAAATGAAAAGGCAATTTCCAGAGTGTTTGCGAATTTTCGACCCCAACCGGGGTCTTCTTCAGGCTGGAACTTTACAATCCGAAACTCTAGAACAGTCTGAGCTGAAACCCAAATGTAGATTAGAAGTATCCCATCCAAACAGGACGTGACAGCAATTAAGGAAAGAATACAAGCCCCAAAAAGTGGTTGCTCAACCTAACAGAAATGTAATTAGTGAATGTAAGGCTTGAATAGGCTGAAAGGAAGGGTGT
>NMRB01000813.1:132572-148127 GCA_002633025.1 Notospermus geniculatus | reverse complement strand
CAGGGGGCAGATGTCCTAGGGGGGGAGAAGTCCTACGGGGGTAAATGTCCGGGGGGCAAAAATCCGGGGGCAAATGTCCGGGGGGGAAATGTCCGGGGGGCAAATGTCCTAGAATCGCGTAGATTGTAGCTGTTACTTCAATGAACCATGCTCCCACTAGTCTTTTCTGGAGTTTCAGATTGTAAAGTTCCACTTGAAAAAGACCCCGGTTGGGGTCGAAAATTCGTGAATTCTGGAGATTGACTTCTTGCTTATTATCGCTCCCACTAGTCAAGTGGAGATACTGCCATTCACCACTGGAATGCAGAATACGTCTTCCACTTCAGACATTGGAAGAATTACAAGATGACTTCGATCGCTGGAGTCTCCTACGATTCAACAAAACATTCCGAATGTCTCCCTCGGGATTTGATGCCGTGTGGACGGCAGCGAAGGCCCTGAACGCATCCATAGAGCGCATTGAGGAGGCTTCGAATGGAACAAAATCCCTGGAAGACTTCACATACAATGACGCTGAAATGGTCGACATCATACTTGAGGAGTTGAAGAAACTCGAGTTTTGGGGACCCTCGGTAAGTAGAAACAAATCTTTCTTCTGTATTTCAATCATTTTTTTCCCTGCAACACAGGATGTAGGCCTACCAGCAGTTTATGCACCAGACTGGAAATCGGCCACCTCTACAGCACACCAGGCGATATCGCCAGCGACCTTATCGCCAGCGAGCAAAATCGCCTGTTGACGCCAGGTGTGCGCTGGAAAGTGATGCGTGGAATCTTCTCGCCAGCGATGATCACCCAATATCAAACAGTCAAACTGATGAGGACGTTTGATGAATAGGAGCAGTCAGCCGCGCGTATTGCCAAAAGATGGCAGCAAAGTTCTAGCGGACCAATACACAGGAAAATCCACGTGATTGGTGCTCGAGCAAGAATGGATGGGTTCGCTATATGCATTGGATTGGGCCGTAATGACACCTATTGGTCAACTCACTGACAACTCCTATTGGACGATATGGACGCATAACAAACGTGTCTTCTTGCCTTCCCAGGGTCACGTGGCCTTCGACAAGGTCGGTGATAGGTTGGGCACAGTCGTGATCAACCAGATACGAGATATGAAGGATGTTCAAATCGCCAAGTATGACCCAATGACAGATCGTATAGATTGGGTAGAAGACATGCAGTTTCAAGGCAAGTATATTCCTACCATTCTCTGACCTGAAGTAGGCCTATTAAAGGAGCACGGTCTTTCCACTTTTTCTCGACAGCCGGCGCCACCATCGCCGTGCGCGCCACTCTCCAACCCCAGGGACTAGGTACGTTGTCGGCGAATGGACCTGATGTACTAACGTACATTTTGTAAAGTTTTTTTGTGGTTCGTATTGCTGCCGCTAGGTGGCTCCCTCAACGTCGGCAGTGAAAATACCGATAAGCGATCGCATACCGTATTCCTTTAAGAATCCAACGTGTGGAATGGAACTGGTTTTCAGCAAGATTCACGTAGCGATTTTTCGCTGGCAACGACCTCACTCACATTCCAACGAATCGAACGCTCGCCTTGAGTCTAACGTCTCCCACCTTGGTATTCCAGGCGGGCGACCCCCTTTCGACTCCCTCGTCGTCAAGAGAACTCGCATCAGCATCAACAAGTTAATATTTGGAGTGATGACGACACTGTCGGCAATAGGTGGCGCTTTCTGTCTTGTCTGCATCGTTTTCAACATCACTTACAGAAATCTAAGGTCAGTGTTATATTATATATTATAGGAGCAGCCGCGCTCATCGCCAAAAGACGGCAGCAAAGTTCTAGCGGACCAACAATGGGTTGTGCTCAGTCAACCATGAATAGGTCCGCTAGGCATTGAATTGGGCCGTAATGACACCTATTGACCAACTGACTGACAGCTCTTATTTGGCATCCTGAGGTAATCAGGGCCTCTTTTAGGTTATCACCTACGCGGTGCGCGGTGACGAAGGGAGCGAGCGCTAAGAACCCCTGATGTTCTCAGGATGTTATTTGGGTGATCACATGGAGAAACAGCCACTTGCTACTGTAGACTGGATGGAGGCAGACTTAGCTTTATAGATTTTTTGCCAGAAGAATTTTGTACGTCTATAGGCCTACGTCAACAAATCGGTCTTTTTACAGGTTCATAAAGTTATCTTCTCCTCGGTTAAACACACTGATCGCGGTCGGATGCCTTCTCTCCTATCTCTCTGTTATACTAATCGGTTTGAACAGCGAACAAGTTAGGGACAACAGCTTCGTATGCAGTGTAAGTAAACCCACCGCCGCCGCCACCCCACCACACCCCTCTGCACTGGTTTCCGTCTTTGCCACTGCATTCCCGTGGCGCTCATTCTGGACATTAGCGCCGCGGGAGTGGAGCGGGAACCAGTTTACCATTCAGTTCTCGCTAATGTAGCAGGGACGGATCCAGGATTTCAGGAAAGAGGGGGCGCACTGTGTTAGAAACATTGAAATCTGTGGTGGATTTCAATGATTTGCTCCAAATTTCAGAATTTCACGGTCGATTTTAAAGATTTTTTGGCCGAAAGGGGGGACGTGCGGCGGGTGCGCCCCCCTTGGATCCGCCCCCCCCCCTCCCTTGGATCCGCGCCTGTGTAGTTATCTTTACAGTTACCAACTACGTCAGCGTTTGACTTTTGTACAGAAAGAAAACTCGGGTACATTTTTTTAATTGAATGTTTACACCACCTTCGGCTAATTCTCATTAAAGGTTGAAATAATGTTACACCCGATAATCAGGAGTTGACTTGTTTATAATGTAATCCAAACCTATTGATTTTGTGTCAGCGATCGTTGTTAATATTTCAACTTTTGACTTCATTTGTGCTCGTTCAAAATGTTATATTGGATTGGGATAAATTTAGCACGGAAACAAAGAGTTGTTTTGATTGAATTGTAAGGTCAGAATGGAAGGTGGAGCCGCGAAGGCATCTCGTACAGCATATAGACCTTTCCAACAAAGATGGTGGCCTACTAGTTCTCCCAAATGACGTCGTGGCCATTCATTCTCCAAGCATGATGGAACACCAACCAAACGCATCCTCCCAGACAATTATTTTACCTTAAACTTTTGTGCCCATTGCCCGCTTGACCGGCTAAGCCTGCCAGCGGTCATTGAACGGTATTAACCTTCTGACGTCATAAGGTAAGAATTGTTACACCGCCATCTTTGTTGGATACAATGTAGGTCCATACTATTTCACAAGCTATTTTGGTCATCTATCTTCAACCGCCAGAGTTTCTCGATCAAAAATGATCTTTTAATTGAAAACCTGGAAATATCGGTATCAACAGCCATTTGTCTCAAAAAATGATCCTATTTTCGACATTCATCAACTTTCCCTGAATTTCGGTATCCAAACAACAGCACAAAAACGACACACAGAACACAGTAAATCGGAAAGTCGTCTCCGAATATTTCGCAAATGAATTTTCGACCCCAATCGGGGTCTTCCTCTGGCGCTAGAAGAGATCACAGAGAGGTAGAAGAGACTACCTCTACCTCTGGGATCTCTTCTACATAGCGCCTGAGAAAGACCCCGATTGGGGTCGAAAATTCATTTGCGAAATATTCGGAGACGACTTTCCGATTTATTGTTTCCCTGAATTTCAGCTCAGAGTCTGGGGCATGGTGACAGCATTCACTTTCTCCTTTGGAAGTATGTTCGCAAAAACCTGGCGTGTACATGCCTTGTTCACCAACAAAAAGTTGCAGAGGAAGGTAGGCGAAGAATGATACAACATCTTTCGTCAGAAAATGCTATAGGAGGGTGGGGTGCATGCCTCCTCAGCTCTCCGAACGCAGAAGAGCGCTTTATTGAAGCGCTCTTCCCTACTTCACTTCCGAGTTCGCCAGTAAGAAATCGACTACCACCGAGGCGATATTTCCAAAATGGTTTTCTGATTTCATCGACAGGTGGTAAAAGACGGTCATCTGTTCGCCATGGTGGGCGTGGTCTGGTTCATCGACATTATCATCCTTAGCCTGTGGGCAATCATCGACCCCTTGGTATGGCGAAAAAAAGAGCTGCTGATATCGGTAAGACTATAGCATAGGCCTACCTGCTGCCCGTGGAGGGCGGCCTGATTTGCTTGCCTAGTGGTTCTTTCGACGAACAACAGATGGCAGTCGGGAGCACCCCACTGAGGCGCATAGTTTCACAATCACTTTAGAGATGGCGACGCCATTCGCCAATCACCGACGGGAAAATCTTGCTTCTCGTTTGAATTTCGAAAACAGAAGTTAGATGCTTGAAAAATCAATAACGTGACATTTATTTTTTAAAATCTTGCTCTGCTGATGGCTAAAACATATGGTTAAAATATGTTGTTGTAGGCCTTACATCTGTTTCTAACGCAATAGACAATGTTATGTATGATGTCAATGTTTCAGCCTGATTCCAATGATGGCATCGTCGCACACATTCCGGTTTTAAAGGCCTGCAGTTCATCCCATGAAAATTATTGGATGGGCGCCCTCTATGGATACAAAGGTATGACGCGCCAAAAGGTGGTAAAAAGAATTTAGCCATTTCTTCTGCAACACCAAGAAGTTGAGCATCGAATTTGTAATGATTCCCGGTTGTGTTGGAATCGGTCAAAAAAGTTCAACGATGACACCGTCGACTGCTCCAAATTTGTGTAGGTTCCAAACTGTTCTGTCTGGCGCTAAAATTCCCACTTTCTCTCACTGAGTAGGCTTCAGATTTTCATGTCTTTTTAAAATTTCCAATCTCCCAGGTGTGGCTCTCGTCTTGACATTTTTGCAGGTCTACTCATCCTGTTCGGGATCTTCTTCGCGTGGGAGACACGAAAAGTGAGAATCGAAGGCCTGAATGACTCGAGACAGATTGGTATCTGTGTTTACAACGTCATGGTCATGTCGGCCATCGCCCTTCCCTTGGTCTACATCCTCTCTCACGACCAAATCAACATAATTTATTCCATCATCGGTGCGGCAATTCTCATCTGTGCTACTTCAACGTTGGGCTTCGTTTTCGTGTCAAAGGTACGTAGAAGGTAGACTGGGTGAAGAGTAGGCCTGTTCCCTCTTTCTGACGCAATAATCAAATCTTAAACTCTCTGCGAAGACGAAAGGACAAAAGACGACGCTGGCGGTTGTCTTTTCGAAGACAAGTCCAAGAGTGTCAGCGCCATCTGTCGTTGGGCAGCAGAATCAAAATATCCATCGTCCCTCTTCAACATGACCCCTTTAATATCTTGACCAATGCTCTGTGTTCGTCGTTGGCGACAACAGACGACGCTGTTCTCTGTCTACTCGATGGGCCAGGAACATTTGCAAACGACCAAGGGTGTCTGCAATTGAGTTTTCAACGACTTCGTCTGCTTTTTCCATGACGAAGTCAATGAGCGTCACCGCCATCTGTCTTTGGGCGGCGGTACCAGAATACCTTTGCCTCGTGTGGTCTTCAGTTTTCGTTAGTGACATTTAGACGACTCTGCTCTCTGTCTGCTCGTTGGCCACGGATTTTCCTGAACATCATCAGATTTCTACTTTTTTCCTCCCCAGATGTACCTCATCGTGCTACACGGAAACCGGGTCGATGACGTGGCTGTTCTTCCATTTGCTTCGTCCCTCAGAGATGGTTCCAGTGTGGTGCCGTCCATGACAGGTCCCCCTACTCCTCGGCCGTCAGCTGTCTCCAGAATATCCGACACGTCCGCAATCTCGGGCTTCTCGGGACGCAATGAACTGTCCGTTTTGTCTATTGGCAACACCACCAGTACAGAGGCCGGATCACCATCGATGCCACTTAGCAGGACAGGATAACGCTTTCACCTGATTGTTCCTGGACCCGAAGTGACCAATCACATCGGCCAATCGATCAGGACCAACTGAAAAAAAGACGCAGGAAATTTAAACACATGTAAGAGAGCAATATCAGCAGGGACCTTCTTCATAAATCCACATAAGACTGGTGGGCAGATTGCCTGGTTAGTTGTCTTGCTCCCTGTGGTTGAGTTGGAGCAGACGACGGAGTTAAACGACGCCAAAGAGCGGCAGCGCCATCTGTCATTGGCCAGTGGAACCAGATAAATTACTTTCGTTTTGAACTGGGTGAAAATTCAATGTCATTTCAGTTTTCGAGAAAAAGTCCTCGCAAAGGATGCTGTACTTTCCAATCCAATAAAAGATAAAGTGGAATTCGTCTCCTATCTTGGCATAATAGGAGCAGTCAGCCGCGCGTATTGCTAACAGATGGCAGCACAGTCTTAGCGGACCAAATGTACAGGAAATCTATTATGATCGCTGCTCGATCGATAATGACTGGGTCCGCTAGATGCATTGAATTGGGCCCTAGTGACACCTAGTGGTCAACTCGCTGACAGCTCCTATTGCCGTTTTATTTGTAAATCCTGGACACGGTTACGTCAGGTTCATTGATTCTGACCAAATACTGAAAAGGAAAAAAATGAACTTAGCTCATACTCACAGCATCCTGAAATTGGTCTGAAATAGAAAATGTTATGTTAGAATTTGGTCGTGATGAAATGTAGGCCCACAAAGACGAGAATTTTTACATTATAAATAGAAAAATACTTACCGGTATGAGAGCACTTCCATCGAAAATAGAATACACATGTACTCTCCATCGAACATCGAAATATTCATATCGAAACTACAAAGACTCCATCGAAAACCGAAAAATATACGTCCATTGGATATCGAGAAAAATGCGTCCGGGCATCGCAAGAAAAACATGTCCATCGAAAACAAAAACGTCTGGGTTACGTCAGCATGGGCCTAGGGCTACCCTAGATTTTTGTTAAAAACAAAATATCCCGAAAGAATACCATACTGTAATATCTAGGCCTAGGAGAATGGTCCTAATCAAACTCACCGAATGCCTCCTTGTGTGCGACCTGACGCATGGCCCACCCATTCCAAGGGCTCTTGATCCTGAGCACTGCAACAAAAAGTTTGCAACGTCAGTTAAAAAGAACTTCGTCATCCACCAGAAGTTATTGCAACATTGATACCGATGATACCTACCATGGACATCTCCCGCGTCACTGGCCCTCATCGAAAATAGACGTCCCATCGAAAAATACGAAAATTTCAAAACATCAGCAATCGAAATGGTCTGCGGTCAGGTCGGCTGTGAACACTACACTCCAGTCCTTTGCGGCCTTTTCAGTGGCGACGGTACAAAAATAGCATTTTCATCCCTTGCTCACGAAGATACAATTTTTGCGCTCACCTGATACAATTTGCGCTCACCTAACATTGTGCTCACCAAACAATTAGTGTTCACCTATACAATTTGTGCTCACCTATTTAATTTCCCCTTTTAGGCACTTTTGGAATCCATAACAGTCAAAAAATACCAGTTTATAAAAACACTAGAAGTACTATGGGCCTAAAGAGGAAAACGATCCAAACTTTACCCACCGAAACTCCCTGGCGGCGTTCTTAAAGTAGGGCCTAGGCCCCATCCATCAAA
This sequence comes from Notospermus geniculatus, assembly GCA_002633025.1. Classification (NCBI taxonomy): domain Eukaryota; kingdom Metazoa; phylum Nemertea; class Pilidiophora; order Heteronemertea; family Lineidae; genus Notospermus; species Notospermus geniculatus. The sequence goes on along the minus strand of NMRB01000813.1, from coordinate 140,630 downwards.
GGGTCGTCCATGCCGGCTGGAACTTCATCTGAAACCAAAATGCAGATGTTAAAGGGGAACTCTATTCATTCCCTATCTGCGCTAATACCCGCCGCGTTGGGGAGACCTCTGTTGACAATGTTGTTCAACTACCGCTAATCACCACCTCGCCTCATGTAGAGAAACCCTCGTTCCTATTGTATCCACGTGTGCATTGCATCGTAATCATAATTCTCCAACACTGGGCAAAACTACGGTATTGGAGAATGATGCAATCACCGCCGGTGGCGCCGACTGCCGACAAAAAGTGGCAGTATCGTCGCCCTTTATTGACGTAACCTCGGCTGCTTGTGCTCACGTGAGTGGACCAGAAAACAGCGACGGAGAGATAACTCCATCAGAAAAATCAAAAATTCGTGAGTATAGGAATGGTGCCTTACCTTGGAAATCTTTCCCATCGAGAAATTTCCTCCACCGAAAATCGAAAACGTTCCCCATCGAAAAGAAAAAAAAGTTTCGGTTCAACGCCGATAGGGTGTTGACTACCTCGATTTCGCTTCAAATAAATGATTCGTTTCGGACGAAACCATTTTGTCTCATACCAAAATTGTAGATATTTGCCTCGAGTCGTATCAAAAATAAGACATATATCGAATGATGTATGCTGATATAAGTAGATATTTTGCCTCGTAATCAAAGATATCGAATGAATGATATCAAAAATAGATATCGAATGATGTATGCTAGTAGATATTTTGCCTCGTCGTCTGAGAGATATCCAATGATATCAACGAAAGATGTAGATATTTTGCCTCATAGTCAGAGATATCGAATGATATCAAAAATAGATATCGAAAGATGTTTGTTGATAGTAGATATTTTGCTTCGCAGTCAAAGATATCGAATGATATCAAAAATATATCGAATGATGTATACTGATAATAGATATTTTGTCTTGTATAGTCAGATATCAAATATATCGAATGATGCTGATAGTAGATATTTTGCCTCGTAATCACGGATATCGAATGATATCAAAAATAGATATCGAAAGATGTTTGTTGATAGTAGATATTTTGCCTTGTAATCAATCAAAGATATCGAATGATCAAAAGTAGATATCGAATGATGTTTGTTGATAATAGATATTTTGCCTCGTGAGATATCGAATGATATCAAAAGTAGATATCGAATGTTGACAATAGATATTTTGCTTCGCAGTCAGAGATATCGAATGATATCAAAAATAGATATCGAAAGATGTTTGTTGATAGTAGATATGATATTTTGCCTCCTAGTCAGAGATATCGAATGATATCAAAAATAGATACTGAATGATATGTTGATAGTACAGCAGTAATCACGGACGCAGTTGTGTTGTATAGAAATTGCTTGAGCAGCAGCAGAGTGTTCTCTGCTGCGAAGATGTTCGACGACGGGGAACGGTGATCCTTGAGCCGCAGTCACTTAATGCCCCTCCCATGGCATGTGACTTTTGCAGACCTAAGGATCACTCCCCCCCCCCCTCCCCCGGAAAACACTAGTGAATCTGAATCTTGAATAAAATAAAAGTAAATCGAAAAGCATCATGATATTTCTCATGACTGAATTTGACAGAAAGTCAAATTCTTTTTCCGTGTGTTTTTTTTCAGGTGGATTGATCCAGATTTTTAATATCAATCCACAATGCCATGGAAACCAAAGCCATGAAATCAACAAGGATTTGGTGACATGACAAGGTAGAGAGATTGTGCCCCCATCCTTCCAGGCCTACTTAGACCCCTTACTTGACCCTTACAATTGTCCCTGGCCACAGTTTCCTTCATCACAGGAACTGGTGCCTCCCCCTCCCCCTCCCCCTCCCCCTCCACCTCCACCTCCGGCGCAAGTATAAAGTGCAGAGTTGTTAGAAAGGTGAGAGCATAAAAAAGATAATGATTAGGTACGACATGAATGAGAAATCATGATTGCTGAAGGGGGCTCTTCATTTTCGTTACTTGAGGAATCTGAGTTGTGATCCTTGAAACGGAAAAAGTTATGCACTTGCAAATTGCGGGGATTATTTGTTGTACTGTTCAGAATAATCCCTGCAATTTGCAGCTTCATAGCTTTTCTCCATTTTCTCAAGGATCACAACTCAGATTCCTCAATTGACGAAAACGAACAGCCACATTCCCTTTAATAAAATCATGTTTACAGACAGGTAATTAAAGAAGGGCCGGTGCGACCAATTCGCTTATACATCAAGTACCCACAGACGGGTGAAAGTAAAAGTAGAGGGTACGTACTTTGGTTGACTTCTTTCTTCCGAAGCGCCTGATTTGGATTGGAACCTACCTGGTATTAGTACAGAAAGCGGAACCCAATTCTGTAACGTCACATCCACCACATGACGTCTCAGAACTAGACTCGGCTTCATGGCACCGATTGCTAACTTACCTAATTGCAAAATATCCTCAACCTTTAGGCCTTGACCCGATGGGACGGATAAAAAATGTGACAAATGACAATAAAATAAGGGCCGATTTAATAGACGTTTGCTGAGCTAACCATTGGTTCCACCAAAAATAGATAGGCATGCGAAAAGTGCACAACTAAATTTTTCACCAAAAAGCCCCGTTTTCTAAGCTCTGTAGGCCCTATAGCGCTTACTCTCCAAACAGGGCTTTTTGGTGAAAATTCAGTTGTACACTTTTCGCATGCCTATCTATTTTTGGTGGAACCAATGGTTAGCTTAGCAAACGTCTATTAAATCGGCCCTAAGTGGCGTACTGAATCGGACCTTTCCATCAGGGCCGAAGCCAAAGCATAACTGGCCCTGATCAGTGTGGAGGCCATAGGCCTACTCATGTTCCTCACTTGATGGGGTCTTTTACTTGCCCTTGCAAAGAAACTGGGTACCAACACTGGACTGTTTTGTTTTATGCGACCAATGCTTCGACCACTGAACAACGTTTTCGATTTTTAAAAACAGCGGGTGGTTTCAATGTTTCCTGGGGCCGGTTGCACAAAAAGTTAAAAAGATAAATTAAGTCTGTTAATTTAACTTTTCCTGTTAAATCCTTAACTTTGTTTTAACTTACAAAACTAACAGTTTGGGATAAGTTAACGCCAAGATAAACTAACAGTGATTTTTAACTTTTGTGCAACCGGCCCCTGGCCTTTACGAGAGGTTCGTTTCCTCAGTGAAGGCCTAGTTGTACAATTTGATAATTTTAAGGCCTGGTTATCAGATATTTTACAACATCCATGTGCTACTTCCTTCCTTCCTTCCATCTCAAAAAAATAGAAAAAAAACAACCGATGCCAAGTAAAAAGGGGCTGTTCATTTTCGTCAGTCGAGGAATCTGAGTTGTGATCCTTGAGAAAATGGAGAAAGCTATGAAGCTGCAAATTGCAGTGATTATTCTGTAGAGCACAACAAATAATCCCTGCTACTTGCAAGTAGCTTTTCCGTTTTCCCTAGGATCACAACTCAGATTCCTCAATTGACAAAAATGAACAACCCCTTTTTAAAAATGTTGAAAAAGAGTTCATTTATACAGACGAAGAGATAACAATTCAGCAGACGTTATCCATTCTTGTACAAGACAGAATAATGTCCCACCAACCCAGAGAGTCGGGAGGTTACGTAATTTTTTTTGTAGTAGAATTATTCGGTCTTGCATAAAACTCGTGCGATGGGGAGATTGTGCATGAATAACAGTACCGAGTGCATCCCCCAGATCCACGGGCCTATTTCTCCTGGTCTGGCGATTTTTCCAGTAATGGCCTAATGGTTGACCCAGCGGTTGAATGCGCGTATCCTTACACATCAAATACCAAATAGTGCACAACAATGACAGTGGTACAACAATAACAATATACATATCAAGTCATACAACAATATACAACAATGATACACTCGTGAGGTGCAGAGCTGAAAGAGAACGGCGGAGGACGGGGATCAGCCCCGGGATCAGCTCGGGACATTGGAAGCAATGACAAAAGGGGAAATTTACCAAAATTATTTTTTTTGAATGGATCATTTTTTCGAAAAAGATTTTTTCTCGGTTTTTAATTTTCCGATGGTGCTTCATGAAAATATAATGTCCCGAGAAACATGCAGACGAAACAAAACTACTCACCGCTTTCCAAGTCTTCGTGTGGAAGCCACTATTCCCGAGTCCTCTAGAGAGAAGTTCCGATCTTTCCTGAATCAATTATGCTATAAGATATCCGATCTTTCCGTGAGTGTGTAAGATATCCGATCTTTCCGAATCCGTTTTCCACGTTTCCTGTGAGTGTATAAGATATCCGATCTTTCCGAATCCGTTTTCCACGTTCCAGAAAGATTGTGCGCGTCAATGGGGACTTAGCCCAAGTCCCTCAATATAGGTGTCACCAAAAAATATCTATTTTTGGTGTCACTAGTGGTTAAAACTATCCCAGTAAAAAATGAGCCATGAACTTTATGGTTGAACCATGAACTGCCGCCAAATAACAGTGAAGTCTGTTATTTGCCTGCAGTTCATGGTTCAACCATAAAGTTCATGGCTCATTTTTTACCGGGAATGTTCAACTGACATTCCGGTCCTGATCAATTTCCCACACACAAGGCGTCCCCTCCAATGATGAATTCGGATTTGAATTTCACATTTGCAGAGTTCATTGGCCATGAGAATTTTGTCCTTCACGTGTTGACTGGCCGCAGATAGGCCTATCCATGCAGTTGAATCAGTTTCCCATGTTCCAGAAATTCCATTGTCTGTGTCAACTGCAACGTTCAAAGAGTCCATCCACATTGCCCACATTGTACCTTTGAGTTCATTGTCCATGAGAATTTTGTCCTGCAGGTGTTGACTGGCCGGACATACATGTACGCCTGTCCATACAGTTGAATATTCCAAATCAAACATCTGTCAAATGTCCCCTGAAAAAATCCAAGGGTGTGGTCACCACCCGGGTGTCACCATTGAAGCGTTCCGTCATTCCACATCTATCATTCCATGCCCCGAATTCGTCCGAAAAATCTATCAAAACGTCACAAGACGGCGCTGGACCCTTCTCATTCTGAAGGGCCACACGGATCCAATCCAAGTCCAGGCCGTCTTGTCAGCGTGGCCCAGCCGACGGCGGTCACTTGAAGCTAGCCTACAAAATGAGAAATGATGATTAGGACTGGGGCCTAAATATCGGTCCTTGAATGCCATGAATGCGAAGGTTGCGCGCATGTGAAAAAGTAAGTAGGGCTAGGCCTATCGGAGAGCAGCATCAGCAATAAACGTCTCATTCCTATGACGACAGAAGAGGGCGACAGTGCATGTTTACCGGGATAGCGGTTTTCTCCTGCATTACGTTCTACCAGAATAAGTGGGCCTAGACGGTTCTGCCAAATCATGCATGTATTTTCATTCCGCACAGATCGGGGCCATTTTTTTCGCTTTCAGAAATGCGTGCGACTTCGTGTTGCAAAAACAAGCGGGCGAAAATCCACCCAAAGTCCCCAATCTGTTTAAAATATCAACTACAAATGCAGGCCAACTTTCCCGCAAGAGTCTCTGGCAACTGTATTACGGGCATTCAGGTTGAGACTCGGCACATGACAGTGGAAATGAGAGTGAAAGTAAGACATGCCCCCCGCGACGTCCCCCGGCCAGGCGCGCAATTTGACTTGACCACGAGGAGAATTTGTCAACACAAAAAACGGCAATTCTCAACACGCTTTCTTTTTTCTTCAAATACAATGGGTTCATCATAAAGAAAATGATGTTATCCTACTTTTCTCTCCAAATTCACGACGTTTTTGAAAGAATAGTGATGATAAATTCGCATTTACTTACAGAATATTCCCGCTGCGTATCCTCCGTGCCCGCCATTTTGTATCTCCTGTACATCACTTATGCCACATGCATGCGCCTGTTGCTGGCACTACAACAGCGAGTCTATGTATCATCCAGAGGGAGGAGAGGTGGTGCATCCCAAGAAAAACGTCTTTATTTCAAATTCTAAGGCGAATTCCATTCAACTAACAACTGGTACTAGCATTTTCATAGCATATGTATCTTTTTTGACTATTTTGTGGTGAAAATTTTGAGGATTTAATTTTGACACGGGGTTTCTAAGCTGCGGCGGCGCTCATTAAAATGGACTCTTCCAGTTTATGTAGGGAGGCGTTTCCCTGTAATGACCAATGCATTAGGGCCACTTGTAGGCCTACTACGGGTGTGGCGCAATTTCTGAAAGCCATCAATGATTTGAAATGGAGTGAACAAAACTGAGTAAAGGCCAGGGCCCATATTCATAAACCTACTTAAGTCTAAGTTTGACACTTATCCTTTGTTCAACACAAAAGATAAGTATCACACTTTGACTTAAGTAGGTTTATGAATACGGACCCTGAACCCACTGTGCCGCGGTTTTCCGCCGCGGTTTCATCACTGCCCGACAAATCCTTTGTTATTTTCTCGGTCCGCTGCCTTTTAACAAAGCATTTTCTGCCGCTGCGTTTTCCCGCTCCGTGAAAACGCGTCAGTGGTTCGGGTCAAGTTTGAGTGAAGTATGGGAGCTTTTTATGGCGACATGTGTAATTTGTCGCCGGTTGTGAAAAAAACTACAAAAAGCCCCAGGAAAAAGCACAAAATGTACAAGAAAATTCCGTTGGAAATGTAGGCCTACAGTGAAGACTGCAGTTGATGTGGGAATAGCGCATTTCGAAGTTTTGAGAAAAAATCAACCATCTCTGGGCAATTGGCCAATTTAAAATCCATGAGACCCTCCCTCCTCCCCCCCACGCCCACCTCAGGGCTCAAACACACATTTTCTCTGCAGAATCTGCATTGATACATTGTATCTCGTTATCTGATTAGGAGCGCCACTGACGCAAAAAACGTGACGTCGTTCGTAGCTCATGAACCAGCATCCGTCGGTTCGCTGTCATGGCTGTAGGGTGTGCTTGGACCCCGTCAGTTGGCCTGCTGCAGCGCCCAGCATTCCGTCTTCTGATGCAGTGAGGAGATGATGCAAGGCACACCACAGTAACTTTCAGCCTCATCTTTCCCAAGGTAAGTTATGGTTGTTGGTCTAAACTTCCTCCAAGGTCTAAACCAGAGGTAGTACAGTGTCCATCAAGTCTTTGTCAGTAAGGGACAATTCAGTTGCCAAGACAATGTGTGAAGAAACAACCACTTGGGACAAGGATGTTACTGGCAACATCGGGCAGAAGAGAAAAATTCTTTCCAGGGAACTTTCAAGGCCTGTTTCCACTCCAACGGATTCCGCCGCGGTGAGCAGAGCGGTTTTCACAGGCTTTGGGATAATCAACAGGCCATGTATTGTTAAACCATAGAAGGATTATCCAAAACCCTGTGAAAACTGTACTGCTCCCGGCAAACCACAGCGAAATTCGCACTTGTGGAAATGGGGTTTTAAACTTTACTGAAATAGAGTGACACAATTTGATATTTAAAATTTATTTCCAAACAGCACATACAATATGAGAATTACTACGGTTGGCAAGGGAACAACAAATGACACATAACCAGGAGTAGAATTGTGACAAGAAATGTCATCTTTATCCAATTGTCCAGTTGTGACCCTGGCTGTGGGTAGCCTACTTTACGGTACACCATCCTGTGGACAGTTAATGACTGGAATATCACAAGCACCTAAAAAAGCAACATAAAATTGTACACAGCCCTCTGGCTCTAAATTCGTCTCTAAATTCAATACCCAGTATAAAATGGAAGCAGGGCCCATATTCATAAAAACATACTTAAGTCTAGTGTGACACTTATCCACTGTTCAACACAAAAGATAAGTATCAGACTTTGACCTAAGTATGTTTATGATTAATGAATTATGGACCCTGAATTATGGACCCTGAAGGAGGAGGTTTAGACAAGACTTCTTTTTTTTTTGATTTATGGGAGGAGAAAAGGACCAGACCAAATTACACAGTTTTGACAATTCAAATTCAAGAACAAGAAAATAAACAGTGAAACCTGGGAAAAGGGGCAAAAGGAGTAGCTCACCCCGTCCCAAACATCATGCAACCCCTCCTGACACCTAATATAAATCCCCCCCCCCCCCCCCCCCCCC
>NMRB01000813.1:68419-119458 GCA_002633025.1 Notospermus geniculatus | reverse complement strand
TGAGAGAATAGTGTTGTACATTGGGTTTGACACATCATATTTATTCATAAATGTCTGGATGGGTAACTAATTTGGTTTTGATTTCTTCTTTTAGTGGTGCTGGAATGGAAATGCATCAGCACCCTGGAGGAATGATCAGGGAAAATCCATGTCATGGAGGGGGTAGGGGGTAATGGGATGCCTACACCTTGTCCACCATTGTCTTCGGAGAACATAGAATCACCCCCTCAGCCTAAAAAAGCCAAGAAAGACGTACCCCAGACAGATAAGAAGCGAAGACGAGCTCTCAGTCCGTGGAGGTTTCCTGTAGTACAGCAGGTTGATGATGGTCAGGCTCAGGAACAAGTGTCGGAAGGAGGTTCTTCGTTGAGAGTTCCCAAAGAACAGAATGATGCTTTCAGCCCTGATAGCACATCAATGGAATGTTGTCCCGGGACGCGTGCAGAAGCTTATACAACTCGGACATTATCGGTTGCTGTGAATGATTGTGCTGTTGATGGTATTCGGAGTACAGGTCTTTTTGTCAATGTTTCGTCTTCGGAATGTCACTGCCCTGTAGAATCTGGAGACTCGAGGTCACGTGAGACTAAGGTTGATGGTGAGAAGGGGATTACTTCACCTGACTCGTGTATTTCTTCACCCGTATTGAACCCAGGCGATGACAAAAGCAATGGTGTTCTCTGTAGGAACAGTTTTACCGGTCCCACTGAAATAACTGTTGGTAGCAGTAGTTCTAGTCCTGTGGTGGAAACAAGCAGTAGTCAGGAGGCTGTTACTTTTATTGAGAAGGATATAAGTAGCACCTCTAGTAAGTCTAGCCCTTGTGACGATGTGCAAACCACTCATGTGTTCCAGAGACACAAGTTAGAAAGGTCAGATGGTGTGTATTTAGATGGCACCACATCGCCACCGAATTTGTCAGCTATTTGTTCGAAGGTCTTAAGTGATACTGATACAGATCTCAAGCCAGTTGAGGAGGGTGGGTCAAAAGTGGAAGAGAATGTCTCCAGTGGGGCTGAATTACAGAAAGACGAGGGAAAGGAGAGTAGAATTGCTCCCGTAGCTGACGATGCCGATAAGTTGGTCCCGACATCCATGTCGTCAGCGCCTACGAGTCCATCTATTAATCAGTTCAAAGTGCCTTCTAGTCCTTGTCATACCAAGATAGCTTCAAGAACTTCTATTGATCCGCTTGTGCTTCGCTCTACGTCGCCGTTCTCACCGCTGTGCTCGCCGAAAGTTTCGCCGCAGAGTCATGGGAAGTACACATTAGTTCAAGTCATGACTCACTTAGAGACGCGCATCCCCAAACTTTTAGAAATCATAGATTATACGACTAGTAAACCGCTGGATGATTTAAAATTCGTCAAGCGACGAACTAATTATAACCCGGATTATTCCTGGCGGATACATATTGCGGACAAAATGGAGGAGCTCGGGATTGTCCAATTATTGATAAGAATTTGGCAGTCAATGCATCGGGATGACGGGACGGTGCAAAAAGACGCGCTAATGAATATACTCCAGGTCGTTTCAACGTTGTGGAATACGACGGACATATCTCGAAGTCTGTGTGAAAAAGTCACACGTAGCGGTGCCATAAGTCTTTTTTTAGAAGACATGCACAACGATGCATTTGCTCTCTCAGAACTCGAGAACGACGAGATGAAATTGTACTATGTGAAAGGAATTATGGGAATTATGCACAACATCTGCCGCCATTACCGCGACAGTCGTGACGTCTTTCGCGACGCGGAGGCTGTGAAATGCTTGCAGAGGTTTTTGAAGGCGGAAAATCCCGTACTGAAGATCAAAGTGTTGATTCTTCTCGCCTACGTCATAACTGAGGATGAAAACACGATAATCAATGCAGATGACTCAAACATCTGCTACATCATCGAAATACTCAAGTCGGCCGTAGAATCAGAAGGACATTTTTCCAAGAAACACGGTTTTTGTGCTAGCGAGCTCGTCCATGGTTTGAATCACTTGATCGCCAATGATCTCAACAAGGAACGTGTTGTACGTAATCAGTTGCTTCCTCTATATGTACGTCTGCTCGGCCTAGATTGTAAACCAGAGGAGCAGAAGTTTGCAGCCCGTGGGATATGGATATTGGCATTTAATGAATACTGCAAGAAGAGGATTAAAGAAGAGAAAGGGTGCTTAGAGGGTAAGGATAAATTTCAGCCCTTTAATAAAGGGTTTATTCAACATTTGTTGGTATGAGTAAAATCACGTAAATGTTTCTATCTTCTCTGAATCATCAAGAAAATACCAATGGAGTATTTTTATTCAGATTTTCAACTTGCAATATGTTTCTTGAAGGTCTTCAGCTGCTCATTTCGAATGGTACAGAAGAAGGCGTTCGTCACGCAGCCAGAGGCGCACTCTGGGAAATAAGTGCCAGGTGGAAAGTTTCCAGCATATCACATGACGCAGGTAAGAAGTTCAACCAGTGTATAATGGGAGCGCTAGAGCTGAGGTTTGTAAGTTGGTCATAATTCTGGACAGATATGTGGTCTAGTTTGCAGCTGGGCAACCTATCAAAATTGACGAAGTAGCTCATGATCCCCAGAGGCTAGGACGTGGCAGAAAATTTGGTGCTGGTGAATTGGAATCTGTAAAACACAAATCTAGTTCTCGTTATTTCAGATGCAGTTATAAGCGAGGCACCCCATATCATGATCAGCTATCAGTGGGATTCGAAACCGACGATGCTTCGAGTGAAAGATCGTCTCAAAGCCGAGGGTTACAAAGTTTGGATGGATGTCGAAAATATGAGTAAGGCTTATTTCATTATTCCGTAAACCCGCTGCTGCTGGATCACAACAAACAGAAGCCGCTGCTTTGTGCTACCAGATAAGATCAGTGCAGAGTACTTTGCAAACACACGTCGTAATCTTTTCATGTAATGGTGGTGTATTGCTTTTCTGAATTGACGTTTGCTGTTATTTCTTCAGGTGGATCGACTCTTGAAGCAATGGCGTTGGCCGTGGAGAAATCCTGTGTGGTGATAATGTGTGCGTCACAGAAATACAAGGATAGCCCGAACTGTAGATCTGGTAAGTGTGATTTTTCACGACCTCGGGTCACCAGCATCATCAGAAGTTACTGCCCAAACGCCAACTCTCTCATCACCAACATCAGAAAACTAGTCATTCAACCAGCTGCAATATCCAGCGTTCAAAATATTTCTCCGTCTTCTTGTTCCAGAGGCAGAGTATACATATCGTCTCCGTCGCAGCATCGTGCCTTTGATATTACAAAAGGACTACACCCCTGACGGCTGGTTGGGGATGATGGTCGGGACAAAACTCTACTTTGATTTCAGCGAGGAGGAAAACTTCGATCAGCCAATCGAGGGTTTAATCCGTGAATTGGGAGATCGGGGCAAAGTTCTAGCCGATGGAGGTTTGGGTGTTTGTGATTTCGTTGGAAGGTGAGTATTTTCAAAGCTGGCAATAGAATGACAAAATATTCTGGTGGATTTCCATTTTGTCAGTGTTTTGGATGATGTTGGGATATTTGGTCACATCTTGGCCTTGCTACGTTCAAATCTACACATACCATACTCGGAGTGATGGACAATTTCATTGATCTTCGTGTCATATCTAGCAGAGGTATTAGTTGCTGGCATCTTGGCTTCTGTTTGTCTGCCCTTGCTTTCTACTCATTGTCTTGTCTGCATGGGTTGACTCTAGATACAGGATTTGGAGTTGTATGCTTGGTAACACCAACTGTATTACATGTGTTTGCCAGAAGAGGGACTATCCTCGAACTCAGTGACTGCTTCGTGCCTCTTGTTCAGCTCTATACCTTTCCATGTCTTATCACTGTAAATTGTGAATTCTAGAGCTTTCTTACTGCTATTTAGATATAGCGCTGTCCGTGCTGAAAGTTTGTTCTGTTCTGATGTAGGTCCGTTAGCCAGGAGTCCTATACCACGTGCAGTAATGCTAGTTCTCCTGATAACATTGCCAAATCTCCTGAAGCTACAGAAGGGACCTCGGCTGAAAAGCCTCGCATCATGTCCAGCATCTCTGAAGTCAAAAAATGGTTTGAGCAGCATGGTCTTGGCAGTTACTGTGATAAGTAAGTAGCTGGACAGTAAAGCCCCAGAGTGGTACAGTTTTCACAGGATTTAGGATAATTCTTCGATGGTATAACAATACTACATGGCATATTAATTATCCCAGTGCCTGTGAAGCCGCTCCACATGCTGCAAACCGTGGTGGAAACCGCTATAGTGGAAACGGGCCTTCATATGGAGCACTCGACCCATCCAGAAACCTTTCTGGGGAACTCAAGGAGCAGCTAATTCAGCAAACATCACTTGATCCTTTCAGACCAGTTGAGAAAACAACGTGGTGACTTGACCGCGAATCAAACCCTTGACCCCTCCATCTCAAATCTTACCATCATTGATCAACCACTGCACCACCGCGCTCCCCAGCAGCACTTGTACATGATGAGTAGTGAGCATGTGCATTGTGCATTTTTGACGTAGAGGCATCATAAAAGTGATTTGTGCATGTTTTGCTGAAGTTTTTCTGTGCATTTTAGAACATCCTCCACGCATCAGAGATGTGTTAATTGGAAATTATTACCATGTTTTTTAACCCCCTCATACTTCTATTTCAGGTTTGAAGATTTCAACGACGACTTGCTCCACGAAATGAAACGTATGCAAGAGTCGACGCCAGATTTTCTCTATCAAACCCTCCAAACAGAGTACGGTTTCAAACTCCGTGATATTCTGTTGCTGAACCGTGCATTGAGGAAGTTAGATACGACATAGATTCACTGACATAAACCAACTGAGATTTTCTTAAGCGAACTGGTTCACTTGAATTGTGTGCCCCCTGAACGCAAATGGATTCTGCCTCTGGACTACTAGCTGAACAACTTCCAAGGGATAGTCTTTGGACAGTTACTATCTGATAGCAAACTTTCAACAGAAAACTGTAACGTGGAGCAGCGCCTTTAGTGTATTACATGTGTTTGTTGATTGTGCCATAACTGATGTGTTACAATGTAAATGTACATTTTGTTAGTTAAACTTATGTGAGTTTTCATCTTGTTTGGGAGGATCTGCTGTCTTTTATGTCTCTTAGCTACATTCCTTTGGTACATTGGCATTTATTTTAGTTCAACCTCCCACAGCAGGGTTTTACCTACAACTCGTCATCCACTTGTGAGTGATTGAAGAGGACCGAAGTAAAAACCCTGCTGTGGGAGGAGGACTTTGGTTATTTTTTTTCCATCTGATTATTCAGTTACTGGAATTTTGTTGGTTATTTACTTAATAGTTTACATTTAGTTGTAATAATTTTATTTATTTTTACGGTATATATTTTGTGTCCATCTCAATCAGATTTCAATCATTTCTTCCTGTAGGCCTACAACTTCCTCTCAAACTGCCAATCAGCTTACTGCTCCCTCTCAATGTTACGTAACTTGTATGTAAAAGTTCATGACAGATTTTAAGAAGGACGTTTCATCTTCATGTAGGCATTCAGGTAGATTTTATCACTTCATTTTAATACTAACTCAGTATTCAGGCACAATAATGCTTGTTTCGTCCTGAAAATTAATGACACATGTTCCGCACAATCTGCTCAAGTCATTTGAAATGTGCCATATTGGTTCATTTTCGAAACTCAGTTTTACCATATTTGGCATGTATTTGTCAAGTATCTTGACCGCTACGTCATGTAAATTTGTTAAATTTGAAATATATCAATTTCATGATGTTTGATAATTACAGTAAAACCTCCATATACTGAACGCCCTTGGGACCGGAAAAAGTGTTCACTATATGGAGGTGTTCACTATGAGGAGGGCCCGGTTAATGCAGTGGTGAATGCAAAGATATAATTGGGACCGAAAATGAACGTTCATCATTCAGAGGTTGTTCACTTTTCGGAGGTGTTCACTAACGGAGGTTTTACTGTATGTCAAAGATGGCTGCCAAGGAACTGGGCAGTCAGTTACAAGTTGCAGTGTACCAGTACACATTGTATGTTTTTCTGCAGTGGATGACTGTATTGCCACCTTTTGCCGGTACCCATCCTGATGTAATCTCGCTAATGAATTTTTGGCTGTTCATAAAGCAGTCGCTCCCTTCTTCAATATTGATATTGTGCTGGTGAAGAGAGCGAGCACAACCACTGATTACCTCAGGATGCTGTCTACCACTCTGGGTGCCTCCTGATATGTGATGGACAGATTTTATTGTTTTTAAGTTTTTTGTATGTTATTGATGTTTTGTCTGTTAGTTAGGCTCCAGTTCCATAGAGCTCACGTTTACACTTTTCACGCGCCACGCTTCACGTTTTCCTTTCGTTCCTCGATTCAGCGCACAACGAGACACACATTACCTGTCCTGTGGCATGCTTTCTCCAAGGAACGAAAGGAAAACGTGAAGTGTAACGCGAGAAAAGTGTAAACGTGAACTCTATGGAACTGGAGCCTTAGAATCCACCAGGGTTACAAGTATTCTGGTTTAGGAGGGATTAACATGATTAAAGACTCTGAAACCCTCACATGCCTACGATGTCTGTGTTAAGAAAGCTGATGACAATTTCGATAAAATATTTGGAGGAATTATAATTCGTCCAAGTCCAAATGGAGGATCGTGGAAGTTTCCCTAGTAAAAAATCATACATTTGGTAAGAAATCTTAAAATGTGGGTGACCGTTAGTCTCCTCTGGCTTTTCTTGCATTGAATGACATTCATGTGCAATCATGTTGGAGATTAATAAAGATCAATAGATTATTTATGTGATTTTCTTGAACTTCTTTTCACACAACTGAATGGGACGTTAGGCCTACACCTCTCAAGGAAATACAGACGATCTGCCAGGGCCCAGGCATGCCAGGCCAATTTCTCACTGATGAAAACCGAGCTAGGGCCTATTTCTCAATTCAAATGCAAAGAAATCCCGAATAATCAATGCCTCGGTGACGTTCCAATGTTTTTTGCATACAATTATCTTATATTCGATACAGCATAAGAAATTCAGAATTGATACTACAGCAATTGCAAAGTGGCCTGAAATCAAATTTGCCGCGCTGTTTAATGATGATGACGTCATCAGACAGCGGACCCGCTGCTGCTGAACATGACCAGGCTAAGCTGCTAAGTGAATGATTTCCGAATTCGCCCTTAACTCTGACGGATGACGACTTTTCGATGAACTAAAAGTGCGGAAAAGGTGCGATGATCGGATGAACACTGTAGTTCTCTTCCCCACACCTATTTGATCATGAGCCCTTTGGCTTTCCCTGGCTTTGTGTACGGTTTTGATCGCCAGAAAATGGTCAGAGAACTGCCAAAGCTGCCGATCTGGTCCAGGCTCTGCACTGCAGTGCATGCATCATGTGCATTGAATGCACTAAGCCTACTGGATGACTACATACATGCAAAGTCTGTCTGACATGGAGGCAGGCACATAGTTTTTACAGGATCAATGCAAAAGACAGAGCGAGCGGAGAGAAAATGAAACTAACTCTGCCGCCGCAGTCAGAAAGAAAGCAAAAAAGACAATGACTAATGAGCTTCTTGCATGTCTTGCTTCGGTCGATTTATAGATCACGTCATTTAGCAGATACCACTGTTCAGATAGGCCGGTCCATGTCATCTCTGACACTAGTATTGTCATTTTTAAATCTCTTTTTCAATCATTTTCTCATTACAGAATCTGGTAGAATTTAGAATGTCGATCATAGAGGGCGTTGGAGATGAAGTCACGATCTTTGTGACGATATTCTTCATCCTGACTGGTTTGATACTCGCTTGGTTGACCACGACTCTCAGCCCTGAAACGCACACAGTGGAAACTGACGTGTTAAACCAATCAACCCATGAAAATGATGAAAGTGAAAATGGCGCATCAGAATCAAGTGAACAGCGGCAGGGAGACCCTCCGGATGAAACAGCAAATGGCGCTAGGAATCGTTTCCAACCAGAGTTAAACAGACAAGAACCATCAGTAGAGAATAGTCAAGATTCCGCCAACCAGAACAATTCTAGCACAGCTGAAGGAGAAACAGATTTAGGCGCTGGCACTGCAACGGAACCGTCAGAGAGACTCGATGGTCATATCCGATTGAAAATAAAGTACCTTGACGACAGGGAGAGATTCGTCCAAGTTCGTCCGGAAGAAAACGTGGAAAGTTTTAAAAGGTAGGCCAGTATAACATGAAATTACCAAACAGATTATCAAGGATACAACAATGAACAGTAAGCCGTTGTGCCTTGTACCTTGTGCAAGGGCATGTAAAGACTCCATCCAAGTGAGGAACATGAGTAGCTTGAGATGGTATAGTTTTGGCTCAGCCATACATGTAGCTTGAGATGGCCTCCTCCGTACCTACCAGGGCCAATAATACAGCCCAAATAAGACTCCAAGGTCAGAGGACATACTGCACACGTATTTGTAGGCCTATTGATTAAAAAATGTCCATTTCCATTATTTCAGGACACACTTCGCTGGCGAACTCGCAGAAAATCTCCTCGTGCGTCTCATCTACAATGGTCAAGAACTCCGTGGAGAGAGTTCAACACTCTCTTCATACAACATAGGAGACATGAGTGTTGTTCACTGCCTGATCACACGGTCAACACGACCACAGGGAGGAAATGGACAAGTCGACCAGGACACTATGGAAATCGACTTGAGTAATTTAATGTTCCCATTGTTTGGATTAATTCTCGGTTTAATCTGGTATTGTCGCATTGCCTATAGGAACTTTTTTAATGCAATGTCCACGTTGGCGTTGATCGGAATCACTGTCCTGTTTTTCTTTGCCTGTGTGATTACGCTGCGGAATAACCGGCCTCACGAACATTTTCCGCCACAAGCTCAGCACATGTCGGATGGACATCAGCACCAAGAATAGCGTTTGCCACAAAAAGAGTCTATTGTTTGCCAATAAAAGAAGGCCAGTCGCAGAAATGTACCACAGCTATCCAGGAGGACCCACTTGCGGTTTTCAAGCATCGCACTTTGAAATATCAACAGCTATTGTGAACTTTATTTTTGCAGCCCTCAAATTAGTGAATTTGCTTGTATTGTAATCCACATCGACTACACAACCACAAGCTACCTAGGCTCGTGATCGGATTCATTGTGTGTTGGCGATACATTCATATATCTCAAGACTTGTACACCACTATACATGTATGTACAACAGTTGTTGCATCCACAGTTCATCAAGAGTTCTATCTACATGTGCGCGCTTGTTTCCCTAATACACTGCCCAGCACTGATAAAGTGAACCCACTGATGGCCTCAGAATCCAACTGGTGTATTCATGACAGATCTGGGCCTGTTCAGTATGAATTCATGATGTGGTCTCTTTCAAAATGAATCATTG
Organism: Notospermus geniculatus; assembly: GCA_002633025.1. NCBI lineage: Eukaryota > Metazoa > Nemertea > Pilidiophora > Heteronemertea > Lineidae > Notospermus > Notospermus geniculatus. Next base: position 110,074 of record NMRB01000813.1, on the reverse strand, counting down.
TGCCAATTCGACTTTCTACCCTAGAAGAACAGAGAATGGTAACCTCTCGCAGGATGGTAACCTCTGACAGGATATCCAACACCAACAGATCTCCAAGATTTAAGACTTCTGCCTTCTATTCAGTGATTATTTCTTCATTTAAATTGTTTGTGATAAACATCCCAGTGTTAAGAGTCCTGGAATTTTCATTAAGGAGAAAGGTAAAGATTCTCTAAGGTTAAATGAAAAATAAAACACATATATATCAACTTCGAATTTTTCGCATGTTTTGTGATCAGAGTTTCACAAATGCCCGATTGGACTTCTGAAGTTCACTGCACGGCCACACCGTTGAAGGTACGACAGGGCAATAGCCGACTCAGACAAGTACAATGAAATTGCATGTACTGTCACTACATGATGAGTAGACATGGCTATTGAATGAAAATTATAGTACGGTAAGGGTGTAGGGTGATCTTGCGGCAGTCAAGACTAGCGGCCAGGTACTTTATAGGCATGACATCAAAAAAGTAGGTTTCTGATGATATGGGAGTACCAGCATCATCTTGTGGGAGTCTATATTGAACCACGTCTCCTCAACAAGAAAAGGTGACTTTTCTTTCAGCAAAGTGTCTCACCACCACTCCACTCCTCAGAGCTGCCATCTATTGATACCGAAGGAGATTGTCTCTAGTCTCTATGAACTTTTCTTTTAAATCCTTGTCATGTCCTGTGTATCCCCCCCCCCCCCCAAAAAAAGAACTGAGGACAATGCCCTGACGGTTAGTAAATTACAATCAAAGAAAACAATTTCCTAAAGTTATTCTTCAAATTATTTATTCAAATATATTTTCACTTTAAAACTGTGAGTATGATGCGAAATGCACAACTTGTTCACTCCCCAGCCACCAATATCCACATCTCACTCAGAGGAGATTCACACAAGCACATTGACTAACACACAAAATGATGGATGGTTTTGGGGAGACTACATGCTACTGCATGTATTCATGTATTCCTTGCCCATGAATTTACCGGTTTCGGCGAGCAAGTTTCTCTTTAAGTACACAGAGTGGTTACACCTTGAATGACATTTATATTTAGGGCCTAGGCCTACACACACTACTTATTTCTTTCTTCAGGTACACTGTGTTTCAATGCCTGCAAAAATATATGAACTGTACTTTTCGATGCCTACTTTAACAGTCGACTGCTACCTACATGTACCGGTACCTAATCACAACTCTTCTACAGAAACTCAGTGAATCTACCGTAGGCCTACCGGTACCTCTTCCCTGTGAAGAGGGCTGTAGGCCGAGCTAGCTTTTTGGTCATTGGGGAGGGCAAAACACATCTTTCTGCCATTTTGTGTCAAAAAATCTGCGTGAAAAACACATCTTGTGACAGAATTCACATCTTGTGACACGATTCACATCTTGTGACAGGGTAACCCTTCACCAACAAGAAGACAAAGATACACTTACAAAACATGTATAATTATAACTCTTACAGTACAGGTCACAATTGACATCCCTACGGCTTCACGTAAGTTACTCGTAACTCACGGCTTTGGTTTCGCGCAACTCGCCTCGTAAATCACTGCGTAGCTAGCGAAATTCGCGGAACTCACCTCGTAAGTTACACATAACATAGCACTTGAGTTGTTGCGTAAGTTACGAGTGACTTGGGCGTAACTTACGCGAATTTAGGGATGTCAGTTGTGACCTGTACTGTAAGTCTTGATATGGGCACCAACTCTGGGCACGAGGCACCAATAATATACAAACTTGTAGACAGTAACAATACTGAAGATGTAGCATACAAACTCCACCCATCCGGTGCGTGCATCTCTGATAAACTCATATTTGCATTGTCAATAGCAATATTAAAGCAGGAAATATGATTCTTTCACTGAAAGAATGAACTACAGACAATCCTAGTGTAGCAGTTGAAAACGCCGAGGATCCCACCCAGGGTTTCGAACCCAGGACATCTCGCTCTAAAGTCAAACCCTCTACGGGTCAAACGCTCTATGGATCATTTTCTACTGATGGATGTGATCCTTGGAAAAGGCTGAAACCGACTTCAACAAAAACTGAGAGGAATGCACACAAAGGGTGAAACAGAATATTTTGGATGACAAACAGTTGATGGGTCTTTTGGAGGAACAGAAAACAGAGGAGCAGGTGTGTAATGAATGACACACACTTTCACGGCAACATGTAACTGATGATATTTTTGACTTCATGTGATAGAAGTTGGTTCACAAAAAGTTGGCAGTGACAACACTGACTTTGAGCCTTGATAGCCTAGTGGTTATCACTTCCACTTAGCAAGCAGCACGTCCTGGGTTCGAATCCCGGGCTGTATGGGATTACGGTAATCATCCCTGACTCTTCAGTCTGTCGCATGGGACAGTGAGCCATAGTACCTTGTACCTTGTACCTTTGCAAGGGCAAGTAAAAGACCCCACCCACGTGAGGAACATGAGTAGATTGAGATGGCATCTTCCATGTTACCAGGGCCAATAATGCTTATAGCTTCGGCCGTGATGGAAAAGCACAATACAAATACCAATACAACATTGACACACCCTGCGGTAGTTCTTCAAGATGAATAAACATCCATTCCCCAGCTTTAAGTATCCCTTCAAAAAGCACAAGCTATCACCATAGTTGGACCAGATTCAATTTGACAACATTTTACACACCACTACTTCCATGTCTAATAAATACATGTACGTAGGTATTGTACATTGATTTGCGAAAGCACTACGGTCAAACGAATAAACACGAAATGTACACATTTTTAAGGGGAGAATTAAATACTGAAGATCATTTCACACGTCAAATTTCTACACAGGAAAATGATGCGTAAGCCCATGAAGAGCACAATCAGGAAATCAATTTTTGACTTTGACAATCTATGCCAATGCATCCATTATCTGACCAGAAAATTTATAACTACCGTAATTAAGAGACGAATCTTCGTTAGGGAGAGCTGCATAATTCACCAGGAGCTATTAGCACTCCCCCTTAATGATTGCCAAGATAAATCCTGAGCCATCGTGATACATGCTGGCAGTGAGGGAAGATATTGTTGTGGAGGAACCCTGTGCATGAGGTCGTAATCACAAATGAGGATCGCCACTGCGTTGTCATTCAGGTGTTTCTAAAGATCCAGTTTACGGTAGTAGGCCAACGCAGAAAAGCTGAGGTAAAATTTTGGGACTCGCTTTTGTTTGCACCTATGTGCTCAATAATGGCTTACATGTGGGTGTACGAGTGAACACCATTACTTGTCATTGCCAGTTGCATTGTTTTTCAAAAAGTATTGCTTCAGGTCGAAGTAGTTGGCCAAGATATGTGAATGAAAAATAAAATCTTGGGGCTTCCTTTTGTGTGCACGAGCTGACGAAACACCAAAACCAAGAATACAAAGTCAAGACCGAGACTGTGATGTCTCTACAGTGAAAGCATGGAAGATTACGGGTAAATATGAAGAAACGCCGTCCTCTAAAGCCACACTGTATTCAGTTCAGAAAGTGCTTATGTTCGCCAACATTCTAGTGTAAAATGTACTAGGCTATGCTCTATCTAAATACATTAGAGCTCTGCCTGCAGATTTTTCAATGTGTGCTGAAAACTAGGTACCAGGCAAGCATTTTGGAGACCTTCACAAGGTTATGAGACCTCGACCTGCATTCTCTCAACACTTTGAAAACATCGCAAAATTCAATACAGAGGGGATTTTTAAAAGTTTCTAATGATATTCTATGGTTTATGAAAGGATATTACTCAAAACTGCTCAAAAGAGCAGACAAAATGGAATGTCACAGCAGGTAGAATTCCAACAAATATTCAAGTTTTGTTGTTAGCGCATGCTTACCATTTCTGCAAAATGCATGTTCTGTATTTTAAAGATCTTCTAGTAGCACAAGCAGCATAAAGGGAAAATGCTCACAAGTAAAAAGTGTCGCAAGAATCGCATACCACTGGATGGAAGGATGGAGATTATTACTTATGAATGTTTCATTGATCAATCACCAATTCTATCTGTCAGAACTCATCATTCATTCACGCATGACATAAACGGGTTCGTTTCAAGCAAGGGAAAGAATACAGGATCTTGCATTGAGCAAGGTTTGTGTTGGGTATAAATATAGCCACTAATACTTAAGTTCATCTGTGTGAGGAGTTGAAGGGTTAACATGGCCATGGCTCACCTGACTTAATTCCATCGTCTGTTTCCTTGATGTGACGAGACATTCTATCACGGCAATTTCGTTATCTCCCTAGGTTCGAATTCCACTCCTTTTTGGACTTCTCGGCAATAAAAGTCAGCAAACGTTTCAGCCAGGTGTGCACTCGGCAAGCACTGGTCCAGTTCTGCCAAAAAACCTAAAAAATCCACTTATAAACTTAAAAGAAAATTCAAACCATCGGCCCACTGCCACAAAACATTGTGCCAGGAAGCTAAAGCATTAAGCAGGGTGCAACCTTACCATGCGATACATTTCACTCGAAGAATTTAAACTGAACAAACTCAAATTCCAAGAAGCCAAGGAAATAGACAAGGGAATGAAGTCAGGTGAGCCGTGGTCATATTAACCCTTCAACTCCTCACAGTCTGTCAGACATGAATCATGACAGAATAAGAATTCTCTCTATACCATTCAATCAACACTTACATTTCCAATGATGAGCAAAAATGAGTGAAGAAGATAATGAGGATATGAATATTTAATTCTGCAACAATATCGGGCGGCCAAAATATGAAGTAAAACTAAAACTGTTATCACAGAAAGGAAGCATGAAAATTCACTGATATACAAACAAGGTGTTGAAACTTAAGTCCCGCTGCATATTTTCACCAATAATAGCACAAAGTGTTTGGAATATGAGTTGATTTTTGGGCCACCCAATATAACTGCATTTTAATGCTTTATGGGACTATTTTTGTTATAGTTCTGTCTTCTTCTTTTGATTTTTATCGCTTTTTTCTTCTGCCTTTTTCTTTTCTTCAGCCTTTCTCTTCTCCTCCTCAGCCTTCCTTTTCTCTTCTGCCTTTCTCCTTTCTTCCTCAGCCTTCCTTTTTTCTTCAGCCTTTTTTCTCTCCTCCTCAGCTTTCCTCTTCTCTTCAGCCTTTCGTTTTTCTTCCTCAGCCTTCTTCTTCTCCTCTGCTTTCCTCTTTTCTTCCTCAGCCTTTCTCTTTTCTTCTTCGGCCTTCCTTTTCTCCTCAGCTTTTCTCCTTTCTTCTTCAGCTTTCCTTTTTTCCTCAGCTTTCCTTTTTTCTTCTTCAGCTTTTCTCCTTTCTTCTTCGGCCTTCCTCTTCTCCTCAGCTTTTCTCCTTTCTTCTTCAGCATTCCTTTTTTCTTCAGCTCTCCGTTTTTCTTCTTCAGCTTTCCTTTGTTCCTCAGCTTTCCTCCGTTCTTCCTCAGCCTTCTTCTTCTCTTCAGCTTTCCTTTTTTCTTCAGCCTTCCTCTTTTCTTTTTCAGCCTTCCTCTTCTCCTCAGCCTTTCTCTTTTCTTCCTCAGCCTTCTTCTTTTCTTCAGCCTTTCTCTTCTTTTCTTCAGCCTTCTTCTCTTCAGCCTTCTTCTTCTCTTCAGCCTTCTTTTCCTCAGCTTTCTTTTTTTCTTCAGCCTTTCTCTTCTCTTCCTCAGCCTTCCTTTCCTTTTCAGCCTCCTCTGCAGCATGCTTCTGTTCCTCTGGATCATTACTGGAATGAAAATGTGCCGTATTATTAAAAGGATAAAGTCCATAAACCACTTGTGTGCTTGCCAGGATCCGTCCGCAAATTTCCAAGTGTAAAAGAAAGGTGTTTCTCCACGCAGGGTTTCCGCCAGAGGGTAAAATTCCGTACCCTTAAATTTTTCCAGGGTACGGATCCGTAACCTCAAAAACGTTGGGTAACCATTTTTCCATGACATGCCAGATGAAACCAAACAACCGGCATGACCAGCACAAGGATTTTATGCTTCAAAATATGCCTAAAATGGCACCAAACATCGTTTAAAACCTTTTAAAAAATCAAAAAAAATTTCAAAAATTTTTTTTCAAAAAAAAATTTTTTTTAAATTTTTTTCCAAAAAAATTTTTTTCAAAAATTTTTTTGGGGTCCGTACCCTCATTTTTTTTTCTGGCGGAAACCCTGCCACGCGAGAGTTGATTCGCGCAACTTGGGATTCAATGGAAAATTTGACATTGTGGGATTCCTTACGTCTTTCGCAAAGACATGGCACAAACGACTTCCAACATGTTTCTCAGGGTAAGTTCCCATTCAAAGCCAAGATACTCTCACATGGAGGCGCCCCTAAACTTATTGCATGTTATGACAATGCCCTATGTGAGATATGCAGTCAAGTTGGCTCCCAGAGATTGCTCACATAGCATTATTGGCCCTGGAAATACGGAACAGACCACCTGAAGCTTGCTGAGTGGACATGATAACCACTTGACTATCATTATCAAGGCAATACGTACGACTTCATGAAGTTATAGAGATCATCCACGGAACGTCCACCTTCATAATCCTTGACTTCCTGACCATTTTGGAAATACTTCACTGAAGATAAAAGTTGACATTCAACAAGCGGCAGCAGAAACAGAAACGTGACCCAGGATGAATCATGATCACACCGCAGTCGGGTCAGTTACGATGAAGCAAGTACCATTCTCTAATTACCTAGGTAAAGGGCCTAAAACCAAGTTCATGACATCGACATTTGAGGCAAGGCCATCCTGCAAATGTTCCTAACCCTATACCCCTCAGGGTTTAAAATTTTCTTCCTATTTCCTACGGAAAATAGGCCTCTTTCACTGCATTTTAGCATGCACAAATTCGTGAGATCTATTTGATGCCAGGCCATCCTGCAAAAGTTTCCAACCATATACCCCTCAGGGTTTTTAAAAGTTTTTTCTATTTCCTAAGAAAAATGGGCCTAAAGCTAAAATTTCTATTGAAAAAAAACAGAAAATCATGCATAAAAGTATAGTATGAATAACTGACTACAACCTCAGACTGAAGCGGTGTTGCTTTATTTTGGCTGGTGTGATGGCAACAACACCAAAATCAACCCTTCTGAGATACCACACAAGACCAACTTGAGTAGTTGGTAACCCGGCCAGGAAGTGGTGACTTTAGGGCTTATCAGTCACTACTCTCTTCAGAATCTGGCAACAGCCTCTGATGAGTAGGATGCTGAAATGACTTACACGTTGGGTAACCGCGAACGTCATACTTCTGCGCAACCTCCGATTCTTGAGTTGCATCGACGGCAGCAAGTACGCCACCGATCTGAAAAGAGGGTTCAACTTGTTACAACTTCTACCCAATAGAGCTACCTATTTTTTGCACTTTCCATCTGTCGCGTTCACCGCTCTGAACCGCCATGAAATGCCACTGCATTAAGCTGAATAGAGAACAGTATAAGTCAAGGCGGTTTATGGTGATATCAGCATCTGGAGACATGCCGGATTGTGGCGGTGCCGGCAGTAATTGGTGATTTTGATTTCTACATCAGAGGTGATGGGAATTTTTGTCAAAAAGTGGGCGTGGTCTTCTAGGCGGCTCACAGCAGGGCGGTTTAGGGTGGCATGGGTTTTATTGGGTTAAACAAAAGGATAATGTGCTCAAAAGATGACCGGTACCTACAAATTTCAAATTGACAACTTGGGAATGGTGTTAAACCATACAAGCTTTCAGACCAATTTTTCAGAGAGTAAGCCCCGGATGAAATGCGTGTACTCCACATTGTTTTGACCGACTTACCTCTTGTTCAGCCAGTTTTTGAGCAGCTTCCCCATACGCTGGTTTCATGGCCTTACAGTGGCCACACCCTGAAACAAAAACACAAGATATCCATTCAATGCTAGGGATCGGAAACAACAACCATCCTGTGGGAGTCCTACTCAAATATGGTCACCAAGGCCCTCGGGGCACAGTTCACTTACATGGTGCGTAGAACATAACTAGGACGGATCGATGCTGATTTAGGAATGTATCGAATGTGTCATCAGCAAGATGGTGGACGTTCTCGCCAGGGTCATTCTCACTCCACGCGGGCTTAGGGTCGGTCTTCTTCTTGGGGGGTGGCGTGGGATTCTGAGGGTCTTTCATGAAATGTACGAAGTCGTGTTCCTGAGAGAAAAAGGACAGGATGAGAATGAAATAGACTTGGTTCGGTGAAAACACAAGCGCATGCCACCTCAATGCCACCAGGTACGATCTGCTGTCAAACCTATTTTTCATGTGACAGAGAGGGTGATCACTTCGAGAAGCCAGATTTGTATATGATTTTTCCTTCAGGGCCGAAGCCACAGCATTATTGACCCTGGTAGGTGTGGACGAGGCCATCTCAAGCTACTTATGTTCCTCACTTGGATGGGATCTTTTACTTGCCCTTGCCCTTACACAAGGTTCAAGGCACCACTGCTTACTTTCCCATGCGACTCACTGAAGAGCCAGGGATGATATCCCATATGGCCTGAGCTGGCTCAAACCTGGGACCTGCAGCTTGCTGAGCAGACGTGACAACCACTAGACTATCAAAGCTCCTCATCAATAATCCTCATTGTCGTTGATCTTACCTCTCTACCGCCAGTATACTTCTCGTCATTTTTGCCATAGTTGAAATATTTGAATGTTGGGTATCCACTGACGTCGTGGTGTTTGCACGTCTCGGTGTGTTTGGTACAGTCCATGGCAGCGAACATGATCTTATGATCCTCTCTGTATTTCTCGGCGGCGTTCATGAACTCAGGCTTAGCCTTCTTACAATGACCACACCCTGTAAAGTTTAATTTAAGTATCATGTAATATATACCGGTAATGGGGAACCAGTGGACAGTGTTACAAAGGGTATTGTATTACATTGTATTAGATTTTTCTGTCAGAGCCAAAGCCATAGCATTGTTGGCCATGGTATCTTAAGTACAGAAGAGGCCATCTGAAAGCTACTCATGTTCCTCACTTGAATGGGGTCTTTTACTTGCCCTTGCAGACTAGAGGCACAAGGTACAAGGCACTACGGCTTACTGTCCCATGCGAGGGATTCAAGAACCAGGGATGATTAATCCCATGTGGTCCGGGCTGGATTCGAACCCTGGACCGGCCGCTTGATAAGCGGACATGATAACCACTAGGCTATCAAGACTCCTCAGCACCCCTTCACTCCACTTTGACAACACTTACATGGAGCATAAAACATCACTAGAGAATGCTTCTTCTTTTTAAGCGTGTTCTTAAAGTTTTCATCGTTCAAATGGACAACATCACTTTCAGTCTCCTCCCATGACTTCTCTGGAGGGGGAGGTGGCGGGGGTTCTTTTGGGCTGTAAGAATGAAAAGAAACACGCAAGTAAAAGACTGTCCATATACCGAGCCCACTGCTCTCGGCTAATTGTTATCATGGAATATTACTTGAGGTACGATACACACTAATGTCTTATACTTACTCCTTCATAAACTCAACTATTTTATCTGCAGTTCTTTCATTGAAATCAAACTTGAATTCACCATCCCTGCAAAAAATACATCATAAAATCACTGACAAAAAAGTCCCCAGATTCACCTTGTTCTTATCATTTCAGACAATTGAGTTAAGACCAACTTCATGAAACACACAGAAATTCAGTCAAAAATACCTACTTGAAGTATTTGACCGTTGGGAAACCTTTAATTCCAAATTTCTCTGACACCTTTTTCTCCACGGTTGCATCAACTGCTGCTATTGATGCTTCTACCTGTAAAGACAGAAACAGAAACTTGACAAACTCAACTGAGTTACCAAAAAAAATATATGCACAAAGACAGAGTGAGGCTATGCCACACTGGTTGTGTCAGCAGAATACATGTACATAGAATGGCATCAACCAAGAGAAAATGAACTTACCTCCTGAGTTTTGAGCTGCCCAGCAGCATCTGTGTATTCTGGCTTCATCTTTTTGCAGTGACCACACCCTGGAGAAGACAAAAGTCAACCATCAATACCAATGTAACTATCAACAGGACAAGAGGAGCAGTCAGCTACACATACCAGCAAAAGATCGAACCCGTAGCCTCAGAAGTGACAGGCGCCAGTTTCCACTGGGCCACTCTGACGGCGACAGCCTCGACGTGAATGCGGAACAGATATAGGAGTTTAACTCACATGGGGCGTAAAACATCACCAGGACTGAAGGGTTGGATGTAAGGGTTCGATATAGGAGTTTAACTCACATGGGGCGTAGAACATCACCAGGACTGAAGGGTTGGATGATATGTGCTCATCAAAACTGGCATCAGTCAAATGGACAACGTCCGTCTCCTCGTCCTTCCATTCGGACTCCTTCTCCGGTTCCTTGGGTGGTTGGGGACTAAAACATGAACAGAAATCAAGTCAATGAAGAAGAAGAGCATCTTACGGCTTACTGTCCCATGTGACGGACTGAAGAGCCAGGGATAATTTATCCCATATGGCTCAGGCTGGATTCAAACCCGGGACCTGCCACTTGCTAAGCGGACGTGGTAACCACTTGGCTTTCAAGGTTTCTCGTTCAGTTCTTCCCAATCTACATGTACCAGAACTTACTTTTTCATCCACGCCACAATGCCGTCCTTATTTTTTTCTCCGCCGTAGCCGAACTGTGGACGACCATTCCTGAAAAGACCACCAGCACAATTTTACCATTTCATTATATGTAGCCAGTTTTAGCATATTTAGTATCTCATCCTATCAGGAGATTAGTTATGCTACACGTTATAGCTATTTATAGCTATTTATAGCTATGTAGCTATTTTACTTGCCAAATGATGAAATTTAACGTGTGTCAACTCTGCTGCTTTACAAGCATAAAAAATGTTGACCAATCCCGGCAAGAAAAACTCACTCGAAATAGACGATAGTTGGAAATCCAGTGATGTTGAACTGTTCTCTGATGACGGCATTTTCAGGCTTGTCAACATCCATTCCAGCGAGCACCTGAAGGACAAGAACTTCTCACTATAAAGTTACCCGGTATGTAACAATGAAGGATCTCAGAATACAGTCAAGCAGCTGCTTCCTTCTTGATATTTTCTGCACAACGTCCTCTGGAGGTGCGAGATCGCCGATTATGCTGAACACTTATGCAGAGTTTGAAGTTCCTGGATCACGTACTGCTGATAATAAGATGATGTACCAAGATTTATAGTTTTCACCAATGGGGATCATAACTATGATAGAGAGCAGCCTGATTTCAACAACTTCCAACTTACAGAAGAGCCTTTTAACTCAGAAGCCGCTCCAGCGAATTCTGGCTTCAACATTTTACAGTAGCCACACCCTGAAACAAGGAATTTTGTGCACAACATCAAATAATAGAAGATTAAGTCTTTTGCTCTTTGGAAATCCTCTGAGCCAAAGGCTTCGATTTTTAATCCGGTCGTCACAAGACAAATTCTTCAAATCACTTCACCAGAATGGTGTTACATTTAGATTGGCAGCAATTCAATGCCAAAGAAACCCGAGTGTCATAAACCCTGCATCTCAAGAAGAAAAAAACGTTGACTTACATGGTGCATAAAACATCAGAAGGATAGGCTTCCGTTCTTTTTTCAACAATTTTTGTAAATCTTGCGGTGACATTAAATGGGTAACATCCTCTGCAGATGCCTCCTCATCCCAAGGTAAGTCACCTTTTGGATCGCGAAGAAAATTCACTATTGACTGAAAAAAAGATGAGGAAAGGAGTTTGACTCTTAAGTGGGGAAGAATTCAAGGTCTGCAGTAGATAGTTACAAAGCTGTTTTTGTGAATTAGGCCTAGAGTGTCCAGATACTTTCTCAACTCATCTGGCCTCAGGTTTCAGTAGCGTCTTCTGTTGAAGTTTCCTAATAACCTCGGAAATATATCGGAAAGAATTTACTACATTGTAAAGCTTATGCAACAAAAAGTAACCAAATTAACTTAGCGGCGGAATACTCACTTTGGCTGTTTCTCGCCTATCATATATTTTATTAAAATCACCATTACTGCAAGTAAATACACAAAAAAAGATTCAATGCAAAATAACTTAATAAAGTTTACTAAATACTTCACTAATTTATGCACGGTAACTTCGTTACATAACTGATTCTGCCTACCTGTAATGTTTTATTTCATACGTGCTAGGCTTGGATTTATATTTTTTGCATAACTTTTGTGCTGCGCTGTAAATAGAAAGCAAGGCGATCACACTTAGAAGTCGTTATCAAATATGTAGGTGTCAGGATTTTTAAGTGAACTGAAGAACCACAACAATGATCATGGCACTGTAATTCTGAGGGGAGTGCAGTGGCGGATTTAGGGGGCGCAGCCGGTGTGCACCCCCACCCTTTATTGTGACAGAGTGATGCCTTTTGTGGCTCAGATGCATGGAAAATGCATAATTGGCATCCAAATTTTGAACATATACTGGGGAGGTCCCCAGACCCCCTGCCCGCCACCTTTCTGGCAACCCGGCCTAGATCCAACCCTGGAGCGGAAATCAGCCACCCAAGACAGCTCGGGATGAAGAAAGGTGACCAGCTCTACTCTATTTGACTCAGAAACTTAACTGCAGTGAATCATGAAATACATGTAGTGCCACTCACCTACAATCTACATAAGCTACTGTAGCCTGGCCCCTCATATCCTCTGCTGCCTCAGCTGCAGTTTTCAGGACTGAAGATGCAGCCTTATCTGAAAGACAACATGAAGAGCAATGTGTACATGTATCTGTTACAAAAATTCTACACATAGCATCTTGCCCAACCAAGGCTTCCTGTCACTCCTACTATCGCTCCATCCACCCTTGCCGACCACCGTAGCATTTATCGCTCGCATTTGCCGCCCATGAGCGTGGCGGCTGAAGCAGCCAAACGTTACTGAAAGCGTGGTTTACGACGAAGATAGGAACATTGTGAGGTTTGGATCGATGGAAATCTCAAAATGAAGAATAATCTAATACGTTTTATTCACAAAACATTGGATTACACACATTTATCATTGACAGTGGTGGGGGTGTGTGCGGTCCATGGAACGACCTGTCTGCGAGCAGGATGACAAACGGTGGTCGTCAAGGGTGAAGGGAGTGTAGTTCGAAGGGCGGAGTGACCGGAGACCTTGATTAGTCAAGATGACACATAGCGACGTGCCAACACAATGAAATATCTAAGTTCTAAGCACCCAACAACCACAGCATGAGGAGCTTGCTTACTCACTTCAGTGTGTTACAGTTCGACCAGCAGTTAGTTCTTACCATTTTTTGCATAGACAACAAGGACATTTGTCCGAGTTCTTAATAACTTTTTGAATTCTTTCACTTCTTTTGGACGTAAGACGACATTTTGCCAATTCTTTGCTGCCAGAGCCAGAACTGGTATGATGACCTAAAATGAGAATGCGGTTCAAAGAAATAACCACAAAAATGTCAGCTAATTTGAAAATGAAATAGCAGTCAAATTTTATCATCATCACGACATCATCATCATCATCATCATCATGAAGATGAAGAATCCAAATATTCCTAATCCCAGGTCAGGACCTGATTGATGCAGATCTATGCAGTTGATTGGGAATATTAATGTCTTCAGACCGAAACTATAGTGCAAGGCAAGCAGCAAAGGGCGCCTAGCTAGGCCTATTTTAATTTATTATTAGGCCTAGCCTACCGGTAGGCCTACGGTGCCGGCTACGCCTATATGCCTACGGTACTACTAGTAGTAGTAAGAAGTAGTGTTACATTACCAACGTACCGCACTACCGTACCGTACATCGTCATCGACATCATCATGACACTAGTCATGAAATTCACGACTTCGAATATTTGGGATATTCTATGTCGTGATTCAGCACTCCATGTTGTGTGGAGGAAATTCTCCCGTCTGAGAAGGGCGAAATGTTTTCACTGCTGGTGAAGCTCTGGAAGCAGGTACTATAGTGCAAGGCAAGCAGCAAAGGGCGCCTAGCTAGGCCTATTTTAATTTATTATTAGGCCTAGCCTACCGGTAGGCCTACGGTGCCGGGTACGCCTATATGCCTACGGTACTACTAGTAGTAGTAAGTAGTAGTGTTACATTACCAACGTACCGCACTACCGTACCGTACATCGTCATCGACATCATCATGACACTGATTGACATTCTACCGGATTAGGCCTATGTAGGCCTACGCCTGCACCTTAATCCGTCATGGCCAACAGGCTTGCCTGCCTTCGCTTGGCCCTAACCATCCATGATGATGATGATGATACGCCCCCCCAGGCGGCCGAAGGCCGCCGCCTGGGGGCGCTAACGGTATAACGCGAAAATCGAATTTGATTTCAATTCCTATACCTTGCCTGTCAGCCCCGAAGTGTCCGATAAATCCCACAATGCATTGCGCGCGGCCGTCAACTCGCCAACTCAAAGACGATTATTCGAATAAATACGCCACGGCAACAGCAAAGAAACATACGGGCACCTGCATTTAATCACTCTACATCACTCGGGATGCATCACTCTTCTAAAAATTGCCGATTTCACGGCAAATTTTCTGTTCAAAAATCAAAAAATCGGCAATTTTTCTGACGCGTCCACCATGATGGATTTCGCCAAACNCAGTCAGTGCATCTCGTGTGCATGCGCCTGTGCTGTGGCCATGGACATGGTGGCTGTGTGGTTCTGGTTCGGCGTTCGGAAGCTGAACGGAAACAAATCATTCCACTCAAATCACTAATCAACTCTAAATGTGCCTCGTCGTCTCATGCAGTTAAATCTTAAAATCATGCACTGCTTTCAGAGATACAAACCAAAAATAAAGTTTGCCACAACGTGGATTGACAAATCGACGCCATTTTGCCACGTACAGAAATATACCGCTTCCGGTTGGTCTCATCGACCAGTTTGGCAAGTCGCTCGAGTCCAACCCGAGTTACAAGTCGGCCGTTCCAAGCTGAGACTGATTCTCTACCCTTGTAACGCTCCGCTCGTGTAGCGGAGGGTTACGAAGGCACACGGGACCAGTCTAGACTATCAAAGATGGCGCACTCATCCCAAAAGGGTCGGCTAATCGCCGTGATCGGTGACGAAGTATGCCCTGATTTCATCCAATTTCACCCAATTTATGATTTCACAGAATAGAAAACAGACTTACCCATCAAAAAACCGAAAGAGTAGTTCAGTAGCCGCGTCAGATCGATAAAAAAAGATGATCTGCCCGATCTCCATCATTTATACACACATCACATGCACATGATGATGCACAGGCGGATGCACCCCAAATCACATGACCATCATGACCATTATTTTTGTTTGGTCAGCATAGCCTGTCGATGGTTGCACTAGGGGGAGACTCTGTGAGGGGTGTAGCCTAGGCTGGTGGTGAACAATTCATATGAATGAACAGTGAATCGTCCGAAGCGACATGACAACCCAAACGCCGCTGCTGCTGGGAAAAAAAAGGCAGAGATCCTCTGCCCTCGTAATGCTCCGTGTTCGTGTAGGCCCTACCTAGTGGAGAGTTACGAAGGCACGGGACCAGTCTGGACTATCAAAGAATAGTGTCGACAGCACATGACTGAGTGGGCCTAGGCCTAGTTTTAGTAATGATTTTTCTTTCCTTTCAGGACACGTGTACCGGATTTCTCCTTGGTGGCATTGGTGAAATGAACAAAAGTCGACAGCCAAATTTTCTTGTTGTCGATAAGAGTAAGTGTTTCATTTTCATTGCTGATACTGCAACCTTTGCTAAAATTAAAGAAAAATGAAAGAACTACAATTATCAAAATCTTGTTTTCATTTTCTGGACACAAAAGTTCTCATGTTTTTACTTCTGAAGGTCTGCACACAACAGGAATGGACCTCGTCAATGAATTTGAAAAATGCAATAAATCCTACGGCAGTAAACTGATATTTTTGTAATATTTCAGATACAAGTGTAGCAGAGATTGAGGAGACATTCAAGTCATTTGTTGCTAGAGACGATGTCGCCATTATCCTTATTAATCAAAATGTAAGAAATTAAGTTTGTTACCAGAATGACCAGCGATCAGTTTTATGCCCTTTCTGTTGGCATTGATAGTGACTTTCCACCACTGCCATTGTCAAATTATTGACTCAATACAATATAGACTACAGGATTATATGTACAGGGTTGGCCAGGATAATTTTCCCCACAAGGGCCAATTTTTATCCTGGGACGAGGTTGTTTGATACCATTTTTCCCTGGTGTGGATCGAACCCGGAACCTATGTTGTGAGAGTCTGCAATGTTTCCACTGAGCCACTCTTGACTTTTATCCGTTTAATGTCAGGAGCCAGTGCTTACAATCTTGGTCATGAATTGAGCTGTTTATTTCCAGGTAGCAGAGATGATTCGTTATGTTCTTGACGGTCACACCGTCGCAACACTCCAGCTGTTCTGGAGATTCCCAGTAAGGACCACCCGTATGACGCCAGCAAGGATTCTATACTAAGACGGGCAAAGGGCATGTTTAGTGCTGAAGACTTCCGATAATATTCAGGGAAATGTGTTAGTCTAGTCTCATTGATGTTGTTTAAGTAGCCAAGACTGGAATGCATGTGTATTGACATTGAGAAATGATCTCAAAGGATTGATGGCAAATTATCAACACATTTTGAATTTTGAAGGAGAGACATCCATACCCCATCATGGGTATTCATTAGAAAGTGCTCGAGAAGAGCTTTCAGGTGTTATGCGGGTCTAGATTTTGCTGACTTAGAGAAAATTCCTTGAAGATTGTTTGTCATTGTATCTGAAGTCCTGTGCGACTTCGAGGACTTTAGCCAAAAAATATCGGGATTATTGTATGGCGTTCTTATTTATGTGTAAAGTAGTTCATTATGTCCTCATTTTCAATTATCTGTTGCAAAGACAGAAGATTTAGCATTCCATGTAAGGCTTCGCTTCTTTATTTGTTGGGTTACAATCCTGAGCCGTGGTTTTCCTGCAGGACCAAGGACGACCAATCTAATTCAAAATGTACATATATATTGCATGGAGGTCTTCAGTCATCTAACCTAGTGTTTTTTCCAGCCAATATAGAAGCGTGGCCTGGTGTGTACATATGTAATAGAGTACAAAACTGTGCAATATGTTTGTGTCAGCCATTGTGATTCTTTAAAGCCACACTGTATTCAATTCAGAAACAGAGTGGCTTTAAGTTTCTTGATAATCGATCCAGAGGTGGAAATCCATGTTGGATTGATCATGGAAGGGAAACTCGGAATCATGATCACTTGACCAATTGCCAAATTACTGTGCTATGATTATGGTTGATTATACATGTAATTAGAAAGCAATTAGGACTAATTAGTTTTCTGATGTAATATAAATAGAGAATGTGATATAAATATAATGTGAGTGTCAATTTCTTTCTGTCTCAGTCTTTTACAAGTAGGTGATTATATAATAGGGAGTTTTCACAGAGCCCCCAAAATGTGAACGCCAAACCCATTGTTCGACGCCACGAAGAGAGCACCGAACAAAAGGACAGACGTTCGCGTTCGCGTTTTGGGGGCTTTGCGAAAACTATAATACATCTTGAACACATAGTGTATGTTGGAACTCGTATTTTCCCGAAGGCATCAAAGGAATTCAGGAACTGAAAGTCAACTGTGACTTCTTCGTGTGGCCATTTGAATACTTACAATTTCCTAGTTCCACAGGTTTTGAACACCCAGCACCACATAGGACGGGAGATCCGGGTTAGGTTCCCGGTGTGGTTGACGACATTTGGCATCTTCGGTGAAGGCGCTATCCTTCATCTTGGCTTTGACTATATTTGCATTAATGCATGGATCACTCTGAAACAGGGAGTCTGATCAGATGTGATAGCTACTGCAAATTGTAACGAGTTGTGGATCAGAGGGGGGGAGGAATGTGGTAGATTTAGTAGATGTTCGAAGGCCTAACACCTCCTAACGGCCAGACTTGGCTTGATGAAGGAACACCTGCCTTACATGCGAGTGATCCGGGTTCGATTCCCGGTGTGGTCTGTGACAATTCTATCTCACGTGAGTCCACCAAGTACCGGTACAGGACATGTCATGTGCATTATAGCTCATGTGAGTGAACATGCTTGGTCAGTGCAGGCCTACTGAGTGCAGAGGAAAAGTATCGATGTAGATAACCTCCCTGGTTGTATCGATACACAAATCATGAGAAGTGAAACTCGACGAAGTGAATCTATCAAAGTTTATTTGAAGAAAATGATGAGTTTGCACTGCACAAATGAAACGATTCAAGATAATTTATAAATTACAACTAACAAACATATTTATTATACCTCGATCTTCTACAGCCATTAAACATAATTTGTACAAATATTCACAAAACTATTTACAATTTTGAAAAAAAAACTAATAATCACCTCAACAGGTGGTACTTGGACAATCTGCATGAATTCGCTGGCCATTCCTGTGTTGAATTATATGTAGTACATTTTTCTGTCCCCCTCTATCAGACATGAATATACCGGTACAGTGAGTAACAGTTACCGGTAACTGGTTCTGACCCAATTTTGGTGAAAAATCACTACAGATCATTATAATATGCATTTTAGGCCCCATAAGGGTTATAGGGTCTAAATTCATTCATGGCAGTAATGAATAGGCCAACACAAATGACTTGGTCTAATTTCGCCTGTTCTGGGGCCTTTCATGGACTTAGAAAATTATTGAGCCAGAACCAGTTAATTAAGTATCAGTACGGTACTCACTGTATCCACTACCAGGACTACCACTGTAGTGTATTACCCCTCATACAATAATCAGTTCTGATTGGGTTTTCTGGGTATGTTTGACCCAATGCTGTTGCTCAATTTATAAAGAATGGCTCAATACATTTTCATCCATTTGTTTCTCAAAACCCACAACACGGCGAAATTCCCACAGATTATCCAAGGACCATAAACAATCGGAAATAAATCAAGTTATTTTTGAAATGCAGTTAGATTCATGCTCATTTTACATGTAACTAATTCTGAAGTACTCTGTTCGAGAAATGCAAAAAAAATAGGTCCAGGTTGAAAATTTCCAACCGCATTTGGTTAAGGGAACACGTAACTTGATTTTGAATTTTTTGACCCCTTTGACTGAAAATTCTGAACTCCATTCCAGTTATACGATTTTGTGAATTTCGTATTAATTGCAAGAGGATCCTAAGGGCCCTGGAGAAAAAAAATAGAGAGTCACTTACTGCACACTTTTCTGTAACATCATCAAGGAAGTTTATGGTAATCAACTGACTAGACCGACTCCAAAATATTCTATCACAGAGTCACAAAACCTCAATTATTACAGAACTGAAAGTGAACGCGTGTACCAGTACTCGAAACAACAACACACTTTGTTTTCCTTTCAGGCCAGAGTATTTTAATTTTTAGAAAATGTTGACGCAAAAGATGAAATGCATTTCAAAGTATTATTGATAATTCACGATATATTCACATCACATGATAACAACTTTGTACAAAAAAACTGAACCGAACCCACGGATATAAATATTGACAAATAATATTGGTTTTAACTGAATCATCTGGTATTTTTGACCAATCAGGAGTCACGAATTTTGACATATCAAATGTCATGAACATCGAGAATACGCCAAATAGATCTGGACAGGAAGAGCCCAGCCCTGTTGAGCACCAGTCACCCACCCCTGAGCTTACAAGCCCTTATTAAGAACGGACCACTTGCTGATCAAAATAGACAGCACAATACTTAACCATTAAATATATTCGTGAAGGTGGGCCCGAGCAAAAGCTGTGGAACGAGTTATGTGATTATAAGTGGTGTATTTCATGATTTAAATACAACACGATTATCTGATGTCGGTTTTCGTCGCTGACGACTTTGCAACTCACCGATGAACGTAGTCTCGCACGATTGGCATTTTAACATCCAAGATAAAATATCAAACAGAGACGAAATATAAAATGACTCAACGTGTTCATATATTTACATTATTAATCCTACATACAACAAAACACACAAACATAACATTATCATTAATGATTAGTTATTACTGAAGCACAATCAACATCGTGTTTGTAAAATGACAAGTTATATTCATGTGTACATTCAACGTTTATCAATAAAAACACGAGGTACCGGTTCTCATTTTACTACTGGAGCTTCACCCTCCTATAGTACGCTGTCGAGTTGTCATGCATGTGTAGATGGTCCAGGACCACGACGGGCATCTACATGTAGACCGATATGTACATGTAGGCCTATACCTCACCTGCACTACAACCTATCGTGGGCCTAGTGATCTAGACTCTGTAAAGATCTGACCAAACGTTAGGAGGCCGAAGGTCCAATAGTCCAGAATACACAACTGCAATGAATAGACTCTATCACTCCAAAAGAGCGCAGCACCTTACGGGGGTAGCGTCATGATGTCCCGCACGTCATTTCTGAACGCATGACGTGACTCGAAAAAAAACCCGGTTGTTTCAGCGATCATGACGTCGTGACACAATCTGATTTTTTTTCGTCTCGCCTCAAAACATCACGAATGACGTGCGGGACGTCATGACGCTGACCCCCGTAAGGTGCTGGGCTCTTTTGGAGGAATATCGTCTATTACTGAATAAGTCTGCCAAGTTCAACCCTCCATCGGTCAAACCGATATCTCCACTGACAATCAGTATGACGTAATTTCTGACAACTGAAGCACCATAATAAACAAAGGAAGGGTCTCAAAATTGAGTTTCTGCAGACTTTATGAAAACACAGCAAATCAGCTTTGACAACCATATTGAAAACTAGAATTGTGTCATGCCCCGGTCACCCATCCAAGTACTGACTGCACTCAACGTTGGTTAACTTCTAGCTCAGAGGCCAAGGCACTAATCACTCGGCCATAAAGGAACTCCTCCATGGCTGGCAGGTTAGGCCGTGCCATATAACTGGAGGGGGATACAGTGCATGAATTACCAGTAGACAAGCCCAATATTCGATCATGCTTTCTGGTAACTTTATCTAGCAATGAAATTTCAAGATAACTGAGCTCAGCTCCAACGATTGTAGTGTATGGCAAACTTTACACACATGATCCAATAGTATTATATCTCTGACAATAAGACAATTTGGCAGGCTTTCGTAACGTATGAAGAGCACCACACTCCGATGGTAAAAAGGCAGAATCTCCACTCAAGATACCATAAGAGGGATGACGTTCAGATGTGATATCAGCCTTACTCTGCACAACTATGTACCAAATAGTCCACAACAGTGCTGTTACGTCTAATGATCGTATTCCCTCTGATTTCAACACCAGAGGGCAGGGCAAATACACAAATACTTTTCCTGTTCCTGACAAATCTAATCCAGTTAATGCCGAACAACAATAAACCTATCCAAGATCACAGAACATCACCTTCCACAGCACATGAATCACACGAAACCCAAATACACTTAATTATACCAGCACTGTCTCTAATATGGCACCTCAACGCCTAAGGCTACGTCTCCAATATACATGTACACCAAAGTCCAATGTGATCAGAACCAAAGCTAGTTGTTCAAAGTTCGTTTAGATCTTGCAATTAAAATATGGTTCATCCAAATAACTGAATCCCAAAATTTTTCAATAGGAATTTCACTTGAAAAATACAAGTTATTTCATTCACAAGAACTGATCTTCAACTAGGCCCAAAATTTACGGCAAGAACTTTCTCCCAAATGTCCAAATATAGGAAATGGGTAATTCTCTCAATAGGTTAAGGATTATTCCTTTTGTTGTTTTCAGTATAACAGGCAAAAGGCGTGGCGGGTTTTGAATGAGGCAAACTTTTGAGAAAGACTACATAGGTTTGCGAATGATGAGTCAACCCGTTCTTCAAAACGTACAAATGAATGTTACACTCTGATATCATCATAACGTTGTTTCCTCACGTCTGTTGAGATTGTCATCAAAAGGTGGCGGTGGGGGTGGTGGTGGCAGGGGTAGGCCCTTCGAGTCGACCGGGACGATAATTTCTTCTTCTGGTTCTTGTGCTGGTGGAGGGGGTAAGGGCAGTTCGTCCTTCTCACCGTCTGACTTGACTCCGACTTCAGAAACCGACCCGAGTGATCCAGCTTTCTCAAGTTTGGCCTGTTGTTTACATTCCTCTCTGATTCTTGCCAGCAGACGACGCAGTTCACGATTGCTTGGTGCTAGTTTCAAGGCCTCCATCAGATCAGCAATAGCCTCATTATATTTCCTGTCATCCCTCATAGCCCTTGCCCGTGCATAGTACGCCTCATACGACTGCGGTCGCACGTCCAAAACCTTGCTAGCGAGATCGATAGCGCCGGGGAGATCGCCGAGCTTCCTCTTGCACCGTGACAAGTTCAACATCAGGTTGATTTTCAGGTCTCTGAACGTCTTCGAGTCTTCCGCGCCGCACTCGGCAGGGAATTTCTTCAGGGCATACATGTAGCGATGTGCAGCCTCCTTCAGACGATTTTTCTGCAGAAAGGAATGAGAAATATGTAATCGTGACACCAACACATTGGCATCATCAATCAAGAGGTTTTAAAATACTACTACTGAGCCACAGGTTTTTTCATACTACAAACTGTAGTCGCTGTGATTGATAGATCCACCGGCGAACCTACGATGTCGAGGAGAGTTAAAGTCCGTGGAATGACCAGGGGTTGAACCATGACCTCTTTGGTGGCAGGTGCAGGGGTTTCCACTGTACCACATCTACACCTCAAAAGATGGTGCCGTGCAAAACCGCTCAAGAGATATGATTGGATGAGTTTGTTTTGGCCGTTTTTGAAGCGTGAATAAATATCCTCATACTTACTTTGTATAGAATGTTTCCATCTTCCATCAGTTTGTTGAGCAAAAGAATCAGAATATCGGCCTTTCCAGCCGCCATCGCCCAAGTGGCAGGTCCAAGTTTTGCACCCTTCTTCAAGAAGCAGATCACAACACTTGTATTCCTACAGCCGATCGCCCGATCGAGGGGACGCATGCCGTTGAAGTCGGTGTGTTCAATGTTGGCGCCGCGATCGATCAGATATTGGACCTGGAAGAAAGGAATATACCGTCAATTTTGGGGAAAGATCCTTGTGGAAAAGCAAGAGAGAGGTAAAGGTGATGATCAGCCACGGCGCTCCCTCCCACAGACGTAAATATAAAATACAGATTCATCCATATGACAGGCTAGATGTCAACATATTAAGATCATAGCAGTCAAACTCACCACTTGCGCATCGCCGTAAAAAGCGGCCAAGTCCAGCGGACTCCTCCCATTCTTATCCTGGTGGTCGATGGCAGAACCACGATCGATCAAAGTCTGCACGCACATGAAGTGTCCCTTCAGACAGGCCCAGCAGAGGGCACTCAGACCCTCACGATCAACAGCTGTAGATGAAGCACCTGAAATGGACGAAATGAGAAGGACATTTACTTACAGTTCTATGAATGAATTGCAACACTTTACATCCAAGGCCAATTTTTTCAAAATTGAAATATCTGAAACTTTGAAAGGCATCTGGAACCCATCACATAGGCATTCATTGGAAAGCTCTCAGTGAGCACTTTCCAATGAATACCTATGTGACAGGGTTTC
Source organism: Notospermus geniculatus (assembly GCA_002633025.1). Taxonomy (NCBI): domain Eukaryota; kingdom Metazoa; phylum Nemertea; class Pilidiophora; order Heteronemertea; family Lineidae; genus Notospermus; species Notospermus geniculatus. Next base: position 86,544 of record NMRB01000813.1, on the reverse strand, counting down.
TATAAGATTTAAACATTTTATTTGTTTTTTCAATGAAATTGCCAAAGGTTGTGGGGAGAATTCGGCAATTGAATAAACCGAACACTTAAATTTTGTAAAAATACCAAAGGAATTGAAAAAATTTTAGGAATACACAATCCCGAAGACTGTACTTACCTTTTGAAAGAAGTAATTCAAGAACGCCAATATGTCCTTCGCTCGCCGCAATCATCAACGATGTTCGGCCATGTTTATCCGTCTGCTCAAGATCAGCTCCAGCACCAAGCATGAAATCCACAATATCCCAGTGGCCGCCTTTTACGGCGCAGAGGAGTGGCGGTACCGTCTTTCCATTTGGACGTTGGATGTCAGCTTGGCGTTCCAGGAGCAGGCGTATGACGTCTCCATGGCCGTTGAAGCATGCTGCGGTCAGCGCTGTCTCCCCGTGTAGCGAGTCGACCCTATTGACGGATGTGGCCTCGCCGCCAGCGTCTTGAAGATTCAGCAGAAATTCAATAATCTGAAAAGAGAGGCAATTTTTGATGAAATTTGCTCACGTTACATGTCTTGCTTGGAAATTTTCTCTCGCAGAAATCTTGGGTCAATGACCGAGAAATTCCAGGAATTCACTTGGGGGGGGGGGGGCAATCAAAGATGGCTGCCAATGAAAACAAAGAATTGTTTTGGACCTGTACCATCATCCAGAGAAGAGAAAGATGCACAAATTGGAACGGGAAACCGGCCACTTTTACTTACGTGCTTATGTCCAGATGCAGCGGCCGCCACCAACGCTTGCTGAAGAGCTTCATTCTTGTTGAGTTGACTATCGCGGCTCGTCCAATCACACTGCATCAGGAACTTGACGGCTTCCAAGTGGCCGTTCAAAGCGGCGAGGACGAGGGGGCACTGCCCGCTGGTGTCGGTGTGCGTGACCTGAAAATAAGAGGCGAATAATGAATGAGTGGAACAGCTAAGGATGTGCCATTACCATTTATAAGAGAAAGATCTGCCAAGATTTTCAAAAAAAATCACAAGACCAACATTTTGTCTGGTGGTATGGAAACGACTACATTGCCAGATCAATAACAGAATGAACATACCTTAATATACATGTTATTAATTTTCAAACGAATAAGTACATGTAAGCTAAATGAAGAACTGACAAAAAGATTGGTGATTCTGAATCAGTTGACTAGCAATGTTCAGTGACAACTGAGGAGGAATCACACTGATGCATCTTATATACCCAAGTCAGCTGTCAAGCCCATGACCAAAACTCACATAATTAATGCTAATTAACTCTGACATCTTGTTATCATAACAATGCCAACACATGTTAGGCCCTGCTCAATGATCAGTTAGACTTGGCTTGGGATGACCTGTGACAAGTGGCCTAATTACAGTCCAGGGTCAGGAATTAATTAGGCCTCGGTCCTGGCTGGTGATGGAGACGATCACTCAGTGATGCACGATTAATTAGCAAATTAACTCTCGTAATGAAAACCCTAATATCACAAGGTTTATGGATCATATTTGCCTGCTTCAAAAGAAATGAAGAAGTGGATGACGGGAAGTTACAATCTGAGGTGTGGGCGGGTCGGTGGGTGGAGGTTGGGGGGGGGGGAGGGGTGTAAACCCCTCATCATTATCACTGTACTCCATGTCAATTCTAATTATTCATAAATTCTGGAACAAACTGCTAGACCTACGAAAAAGTTAAGAGTATTTGCTATGGCTTTTGTTTCAATGCAGGATACCATGTTAGAGTCCTCTATCAAACACTTCACTTAATATTTCACAGTAAGGAGTTGCTTATACTAGCAGGAGTTTTGGAAGCGAGTTTTGTGAAAGTTTTGGAGAAATTTACTCCTGAAATGTAGTCATTGCAATAAGTCATGACAACACTTCTGAAACAATTCTCAGCTTCTGGAGTGCAATTAGCTTGTTTTCAAATCAATTATTTCATTGAAATCGTAAGTGGAGGTTCACTCACATTGAAACTTGGTACTACATGTGACTGATTGACACCCACCATGAACGACAATTGTTTACAAGCCAACCTAATTGATTAATAGGCTTGCCACATTGACTAATTAATCTATGTTCATAAGGTAAATTGTTTTGCTTCAAGTGGTGAAGTATGATCAACAAATTTTGATAGCCTGGCTTGGTTATGGACACAAGTTGAAGGCTTGTTATAAATATTGTTTAGTTTCACAAAATATGACAGGTCATCTACAATTCATTGGCCAAGTAGCACAAGACTATAAACCCTTTCATTTACCAGATGCAATTTCACCGAATATGAAAAAAATGGACACGATTCTGAAGTTACAGAAACCCTTGGTATTCACTGGAAAGAACTCAGTAAGAGCTTTCCAATGAAAACGTATTAGAGTTCTGGTCCTTTTGGGCTGTATGCACCAAGCGAAGATTATCTTGAACTCAGGTTGAGCCACAACTTTTCCACTGTCACATCATGCCCTGGCAAACCTGAACAATTGAAAAGCTGTGGCTCAACCAGAGTTCAAGATAATCTTCGTCAGGAGGAATAACCTCCTCCTGTCTTCGTCGGTGCATAGGGCTCTTTCAGTCAGTTATTTTCAAATTTGACAGATTGTTACGTGTACAATGTTTGGATGAATGAAATTCGATGAGTTGAAAACAATGAGAGTTACATGTGAAATCTCTACCACCTAGGACAACCGCAAATCGACCCCAAGACCTCCTTGGTGGTGGATGAATCCGTGAAAGACATACAACAGGTCAAAAAGCAAGCTTGGGGAGCAAACCGGAAACCGTGAGAAGTTTGGATTCAGGTAAGAAACAGGCACATTATGGATCCATTTCTCTTGAAACCTTTTTATTCTGAAGGAACTCTACTCAATACAGCTCTGGTCAGAGATACACACCTTCGCTCGCCTTGAGACGAGCATGTGCATAATATCCATGTGTCCACACGCCGCAGCATAACATAATGCAGTCTTCCCGTCCTCGCCGATCCCGTCAACCCAGGCGTTGAACTCCAACAGTAGCGCCACCATGTCGGTGAAGCCCTCCTTAGCGGCGACGCACACTGCTGGCGACTTGTGGTAGAAGTCTGTCTGTGAGTTGGGGTTGGCGCCGGCTAGCAACATCAGGCGACTGACCTATACATGAAACAACAGAACTTTTATTAAAAGATACTAGATACCTGGAACTTCAAGATGCATACCAGTAGTAAAGTGCCTTGCCCAAGGATGCACTGGGAGTAACCCTCGCACTGAAAAGTGAAGTGCCTTGGCCAGGGTGCAATGGACATTCCTGACACTAGATTAGCAAAGTGCCTTGCTCAAGGATGCACTGACCAAACCCAGACATCACTACCGGTACTTTCAAACTCAGGATCTGGTGAGTTGTGTTTTAGGTCTATAGATGAAGATAGACCCACGTCATTTGCGACATTTTCATACACTGACCTTGACATTCGGTGAGAATAAATTCCTGTGCGATATCAACGCGGCGCTGAGACTATTTGAGCTGAGGANCAAAAGCTTTATTGTTCGAGATGAACCCTCACCCGAAAAACATAACTGCAGGCAATTACCGAAAAAATTGTTCTCGAATACTCCGGAAAAAGAGGTGTTTCCACCGTAACAGAACTATTACGACTTCCAATTCTAAAGCTATCAGCCTGTCTGAATTGACATTCTGTTGCTATTTATAGTCAACTTGGATATTGGCCATAAAAATCAAATGTGTAGACAACCGTAATGTACTGCTATAGATAATCGTAAACGATTCATTCTTTTCACTTCGTTGACTTCTGAATCGTAGAAAATGTGCAAGACTCTAGAAATGATTCATAATTTCTATGACGAACTGAAATAAAATCAAGACGTTACGAGAATATTAAAGTAAACGCGTCCTGGCACTGATAATAGTGTGTATTTCTGATTGAAAATGAGTTTTTGTGAGCAGCAGCAGAGCGCAGAGGGAGGGACAAGTAGCAGGGAGCAGCCAGCACTGATGAAGCTAGAGTTATTAGACCTATTCAGCCTTACCTATAATCAAAATTCGTGTTCCTGTGCGTGGAAAAAGCAGAGAAGCATTGTGTTAGTGGATTAGTGCACGGGAGGCGGAGATCTCCGACAGATTTTTAGCACAGGTCAGGGGTATGTGATTGTAGACCCAATAACGGAGACGCGCTGTAGGGTGGTGGAAGAGACCCACTCCTGGGAAGGAACTGCTGAGATCCACAGGCCTACTGTGGTGGTCAAAATTATTCGAACTCTTGGCATGTAACAACAGATATTTCAGTTGTTTGTATTGAAATGGCAATCAATGTACACATGGAACCATTTTATTTTCCTCAGAGCAGTTCACCTGTCCCAATTATTAGAAGGGAAAATGGAAACTAGACCTTATACGGTGCACGAATAGTTTTGGCCAACACTGTACGTACATCAGGAAAATCTGTTTATCACATTGAGTCGATATCCATCTCTAAGTCAACATTTAACCCTGCAGGCCAAAATATTCAAAGCTGATGGAGCAACGGCCAGTGATTTTGTCAAAACTAAAATATCTTCAAACTGTAGGAGAACTCAGTACATGTACGGCAGGGTGGTGCAGGGAAAAGGGTGAATCCATCGGGTGATAAAAAGGGGGACAAAAACTGGGCTGTTTCAAACACGTCAAGGTCAGAAATCTAAGGGGCACTTATCAAATAGGCCAAGGTAACTTACCAAATAGGTCAAGATCACGACTCAAAGATGTCAAGGTCACTAATCAAGTACGTCAAAGTAACTTATAGTAGGTCAAGGTCATTTTTCAAATGGGTCAAGGTCACTTATCAAATAGATCAAGGTCAATACTGAAAGATGCCAAGGTCACTAATCAAACAGGCCAAAGTTGCTTATAACAGGTCAAGGTCACTTATGGGATCAAATAGGTCAAGGTCGTGGGATCAAATAGGTCAAGGTCATGCCAAGGTCACCAATCAAATAGGTCAAAGTCAGTCCTTTTAATATCAGTAATCACATCCACACATAATGGTCCAAGAAATTCAAAAGAAATCGAATGAATGATAGCTCAGTGGGGTCTTCATTGATTTCTCAGGGGACTAGACAGGAATCAATGACCATAAGATGTGTCAGAGAGTCGTTACACGTTATCTTACAATGACAGGACGGACAACAGACAGTGTGCCACAGTTCTATGTACAGTACATGTGAATCTGACACATGGGCTAGGGACTGTCCTGATACTGGTGTACGGCAGCGTCCGACAAGAACAGCATTACACTAGCGGTTTTCAACCAGCCTCAAAACATGTACACAGTTCTGCCTCCATGAAGGCGGGCAAAATGCAGTGTCTGCACTCATGGCCAGAGGGAGGATGATAATTTGCAGTAATGGCTAAATTCTACACAACAGAGCCCTTGGAAGTATAGGACAGAGCCATTACTTCAGTTGTCCAACTTCCCACTGATCAAAAGTGGAGATAGTGCCTTTTACCTTTCAGGGCAGACATGCAGGGGCGTAGAAAATAGGGGCAAAATGGCAAGTGAGGTAACGTTGTCTTATGAAGATATACAGTCAAAACGTTGATTTGAATCAATGCCCTGGGTTTAAGGGGCTAAATCATACCTGAGGTCGCACAAGAATTTCAAACTCTCCGTCTCGTCGCGCCGAATCAACCATTCCCTAAACGACGGGTGGAAGAAGACGAATGACGTATCCCTCCGCTGGTGAAGAAACACACGAATTGTCTCCAATCGCTGCACAAACTCATCCCACGAGAGAAATCGTTCCAAGAAACCGCTATTTATGGCCTCGAATATCTCAGTCGCTGTGAGCGGAAACAGTGACGCCAGGCACGTGTTCAAAATCGGGCAGACCTTTTCGAAAGATCGGACACTCGGGAATTTCAAATTGAACATGAGTAGAAAAACTTCGGCCAGATTCACTGGGAGTATTTTGTAGTTCGTACTCTTCATGACTAAGTTCCCGCGCTCGATTAAATCCAGCGTCATCTTGCAGTAGAGAAAACACCCCTGACTCAAGCTCAACAGATGATTGGAGAATTTGTACTGAGTGGCAGTTTCGAGTTTCCCATTCAATGCAATATTATTGCGTAGGTTTTGACTATTATTGATGCGATAGTTCACGTATTCGTGTAAGTCTTTCGGTATTTGCTCATTGGAAGCGATGTGGTCGAGACTAATCCGTGTAAATGGTAACGGTTTCGTAATATCGTGTAAGACTGATCGCACCGTGCACACCAATTTCAACCACGTGGGAAAATGTGTTATATGGGCTGCTAAAAATGATGCAATCGTGTCACCGTAGTCCGGTTTATGAAACTCCGCTTCGTTCAAAGAGTCAATCAAGATGATGCAAATATCCGAGCCTAACTTTCCAGACTTTGTTAACATGTTGAGCGGCTGTAACACGCCGTTTAAAAACGCCTCCGACGGGTTCCGAACGCACTCCCTCATACAAAGACATGTCTGTAGACTCGTATCCTGAACAAGCAAATCCCGATACGCCGTTAACTGTGGCGCCACGACTAGACGGGCAGCGATGCTGTGAACAAAATCCGGGACCATGCACGTTTGATTATGATCCGCCTGACTGTAGTGGAAGGCGACAACCTGTGACGACAACGTCTTCAGGTAGTCGTAGGTGATCGCCAGGCTGAGGGTGGAGCTAGAGAACATTCCTTGCTGATCCAGCAGCCCGTCAGGTGGTGAGAGGTCCGGTTGCATGGAGGGTCGGCCCTTGCCGTTGTGATTCACTTCTGAAACTGCAAGAAAATTCAAAAGTTAACTAAAAGAGTAATAAGAAAAGAGAACCTCGTAGAACATATCAGAATGAGATACTGTACCCTCCAATGATAAAAGGCTGTATCTCCACTCGTCATCAGTGGGAAGACAATCGATTGACACAACAGTCATATCATGTACTACTGTATACACAGTTGTGTAGAGTAAGGCTGATACAGCAGTGGATCATCCTCCCCTGATATCAAGTGGTGATTCTGCTCAACACTTTTGGAAGGCCTATTTATCCCCGAAATTTCACATTCTTAGAAAGATAAACATGTCATCACAGCATTTTTTTTACAACCAAGCACTTTCACAACAACAACTAACCGTTTTCTACAAGTCCAGTGTTTCCATCGCCGAAGCAGCTGAACGCCACCAGTTGCTCAACAATGGCGGTTTTCCCGAACCCAACGCCGCCCATGATAACGATGCCCTGGCTGCTGGCAGAATCTCCTTGGTTCAAAATCTGAAAACATACAATAAATCTCATCACTAAATCAAGTACATGTACAACCTCCCTTAATGGACACCTCCAACAGGAGGACACATCTCTATAAATGACACCGAAGTTCAGCCCCAAGTTTGACATTTCTATTCCTTTTGACCTCTGTAATCAGGACACCTCTCAATTAAGGACATCATCTGTCAGCCCCAAAGCTGTCCTCATTAGAGAGGTGACAAAGGCAGTCTAGGAAAACCCGTCAGATGTCGCGTTTGAGGAAAGTGGTAATGGCCTTGGTGAACCCCACATTTCAATAGCTGAAATGTACTATGTAACAGGTAAACAGTAGCAGATCAATGCACAGACAATCTGACAACCCTTGTTGATCATTCAGCGACATCCGACGGGTTTTCCGAGACCACCTGATATTATGTGAAAAACCTGAACAAAAATGACCGTAGATAACGGGGAGTTTACAGTATGATGAGCTCACTTTGTCCATATCCCTGTAGATCCACTCCCTGCCTATGAACAGAGGGTACTGTTCGTGATGTGGAACCTCGAAATTGATGGGGGTGAGGTTGACGGTGGGAGGTCGTGTTGGTTTGTAGTTTCCTGAAATGAACAAGAAATTTATCTGTAATGATTTGATTTCGGAGGTGCAGAACAGACAGAGTGATTACATCCATTTGTAACCATCACTAGTCACAACACAAAGGAATATAGCAAAGCTGGTAGCACGCATACGGAAATCTCAGTGAGGCATGTCTGTGAGCTAAAACCTATGCGTGCTACCTCATCTCTGCCAGCCATGTCCGTGAGCTAAAACCTATGCGTGCTACCTCATCTCTGCTAGCCATGTCTGAGCTAAAACCTATGCGTGCTACCTCATCTCTGCTAGTCCACGATGCAGCTCAGAAACATGAATACAACATAAATTTGTATGTGTGCTGCCAGGTTTAGGAGCGTATGTCAGCGAGATGGTCTCACAGACATAGATTTGTATGCGTGCTGCCAGGTATCAGATGGGGAATCCTACCTCTGAGCATGCTGGCCCTTGCAGACCTTCGAATGGAAGACTTCCGCTTTCCAAACAATTCTTCAATCTGTCCAGTTGCAGTAGCTGAAAAGAGACAACGTGAACGGAACGGTAAAATAGAATCCTCACAACAGGATGAAAGAAGAGCTATCTTCCAAAACGCTTCTTTCACCGATTTCCGATGCAAATGCCATTTCAACAAGCTTTCAATCAGGCAATCTGTTTCACTGCTTTCTTTGTTGAACTTGGGTAAACGGATGCAAGAAATGTTTGAAAATAACTCGACGGTATCCTTGCACGGCTAGATGTTGCCTACACACACGGTGCTGCAGGTGCGTGCTACAAGAAAGAAGCAAGTTTAGAAGAGCTTTTGGAGGTGACGATCTCATTTCACATTTTTACCACAAAAACATTTAAAGCTTTTTCATAAATCACCAAATTTTCGTACAGTTTAAATGAATTTGAAACATTTTGGAATGCCAACCCTGCAAAATCATCTACTCTGTATTTGCAAGGGTGCATTCTTGTATGAGCTAAAGACCAAACAGACCAAACTCTCCATGAAGGCCATTTGGCCAAATAGAAATTGAATTCAACGGCCACACAGGATGGGTTTCGCATAATATATCAGTATCAGTGTTGAAGTGTCATGGCCGTCATGGCCCTTTTGGGTCTTTGCTTGTATTATAAGCATCATAAAATACATAGACAGATTATGAAATGTTAAAGGCCGTACGTCATAAATTTCCGAGAGATAAAAATAATGAAATGCGATCTTCACCTCAGGTCAAACGATCACATCAGTTCCTGACACCAAAATCACAAACAACAAGAATGAGATTCAAACTTCAAAAACAGGCTGTAAAATGCTCAGCATATCATGAAAAAGTTCAAAGAAGCATGCCCAAAGGCAAAAAAACCAAGAATAACTTTTCCGTATATCTGCCTATACATCCGCTGAGGAAATCTGACCCGATGAAATCATGCACCAAGGGGCCAATAATACGATTTAGAAATATAGGTGTCTGGTTCGAAACTTTCTAATTTGACAGTAATTGATGAGTATTTTATACCTAGTATCTGGTAAAATCCACACTTATTGGGCCGTGTTGCATGTTGTGTATAGATAGCTTTGCTGGCGGCCATAGAAATAGAATATTTAGTTGGAACCGAGTGCCGAATATCGCATTATTGGCTCTGTAGGCAAATTGGGTGAATGAATTTACAGCAGGAGGAAACCGGAGTGTCTGGAGAAAACCTGCTGATGTCAGAGGGAGTGCCCCTCACTATCAGATGAGGAAAGGAAAAAAAATTTTTTTTTGAAATTTTTGTATCTCCCCCCGCCCCCTTACAGGTCGTACCCTGGAAAAAAATCCTGGCGGAAACCCTGGGGGCGAAGAGTGACAGAGGGAACCCTGTCCAAGGATATGTCATTCACAAACTCGTGCTGTGCATCTTCTGCAGAATATGACAAAACTAATGATTTGACTGTGAATTCACCATTACAAGACTACATAGCTGCTTCATATGGCTAATTTTGGAAATATCTAAGTGAACGGGAAAATTTTGGGTGACACAGTCCCATATTGATTGCACGGGACAAGAGTACATAGGTGCAGCCGTGCAACCAGTGCCCACATCAGATCTACGCCATCAATTGCAATCTACATTGGCAACTAATGTCAACCAATAATGCAATCACGTCGCTCACGATGGACAAATGATCCTCGTATTGACCAACCGAGCAAAAAATATGAAACGGGATGGTTTTTCATGGCATCGGTATAAATCAATTGCTATAAATCACATCTGTACACAACGAAGCATTACACGATGCTGAAGAATGCTGTACACGAAATTCTCTGGCAAGTTGCAAGAATAAAAGATGTTTTTTATCTGAAACGTGAGAACAACACAGCCGCAACCACAAACACATTCAAAAGTGCTTTTTTGCTGAAATCATCCAACTTCACGGCTAAAACGTTCTCAAAATCTCATCTATGCGGAGTGGCTAAGTACAGAAAGAGTGATACCTACAGATGAGTTCTCGGTAATGTTCTATTTTCCGTTCCCGCTCTAGAAATAAGAATGTTTGGATGATGAATCCTGTAACAGACTGCCACCTAACTGGCAAAACAACCATTTTACCTAAGTTTACGCTCCTCTTTACAAGCAGCACCCTCAAATATCAAGATCTGAGGATGCAGGCCACTGTAGCACCCTCAAATATCAAGATCTGAGGACACATGCCACCACAGCACCCTCAAATATCAAGTTCTGAGGACTGAGGCCACCACAGCACCCTCAAATATCAAGATCCGAGGNGCCTAGTGCCATGACATGCACAGTCAGTATAATGTACATGCGATGTATGCACAGACAGTATTTTACACACCACCACCCTGTATACCGAAATGTAAACAGATAAACCCATACCATGTCCGGGTCGATAAAATGACACACCTTCCTTGAAACTCATACTGGTCTGATATCCTTCATGCTAACTTATGACGCCACAACCCCCAAGTCTAACGGACACCTCCGACTGCTTCTCACGTCAAATGGCGAAGAGGTCTCACCACCTGCTGTCATTCCAACATAACATACGCCACACTCAAACTGTTAAATCCAAACCAAGTCACGACACGACACAAGAGAAAATTCGGTGGGAAATTAGGCTGCAAAAGTATCGGTCGTTTATCAACCACAGACAACAAACAGTGTATCCGACGTCACTGGGCATTTACATTGGACCAACAAACAATGTGATGGACATATCCGCAGACTTTGTCCAGACGTGGCTCAAAAAATGCCACAACAAAAACCCAGATACTTCAATCTGTCTTCGTCTGTCTGATGAACCAAAGATAGTCAAATAATGTTCGGGTCGATCTATTGATTTTCTTGTCGATGATTTCATTCATGTGGAATGTACATTTCTCAGCCAAAGTAGAAAGGAAGATTTTAGCCTGAAGTGTCCCTTTGTATCTCATGCAGGGACCAAACCGGCTGTCTGAAAACCTGCTGCTACAGAAGGTGAGATACAGTACAGAGACCAAGACCTTCCGCAGTACCTTTATCCGTGTACGTCACACGGAAGGTATGCACCAATTTAATGCTTATGGTACGGGTACGTCACACGTATTTTCCGCATGACCTACACGACATGCGAATGGAAGAGCCCATCTCAAGCTGCTCATATTCCTCACTTGGATGGGTATTTTACTTGCGCTTGCAAAGACACAAGGTACAAGGCACCACGGCTTACTGTCCCATGCGACGGATGTGAAGAGCTGGGAATGAAATCCCATACGGCCCGGGATGGATTCGAACCTGGGACCTGCCACTGCCAATCTTAGGGGGTTAAATCACATCTAGAAGCCGTCACGAAATTAAAATCCATTCTGACCCCGACCAGGCAAATAATCTGCTCACCAATCTTTATCAAACATAAACTTGATAGATAAGTTTACAATGTGGCGGTGACCTGGATTCCATTCAAATCCTGACCATAATAATACACCCACACAAACAGCTCCCTGAAGAAATCACATGGATCACCGATGAGAACTTCTCACACAGAAGAATGACAGGCTTTAGAATAAGTAATAATAAAACCTAGAAGTGATCATGTTTTAAGAACTTCCATGAGACAAAATGGTTGCCATGCTCATGATGTCCTCAACTTCGTCTTATAGACCTTTCCAACAAAGATAGTGACCTGCTACACTGTAGGTCTCCCACATGACACCGTGACCATTCATTGTCCGAGCATGATATAACACAACCAAACGCATCCTCTCAGACAATTATTTCACCTTAACTTTGGTACCCATGGCCAACTTATCGTGACCAGCTTAGTGAGACAGCAGCCATCAAATGGTATTAAGCTTCTGATGTCATATGGTGAGAACTGTTAGACCGCCATCTTTGTTGGAGAGGTCGACGACGGGCCAGTAATGAGGGTAGTCACTCCACAGACCTACGATATCTTCCATTGCATTCCACGACCAAGAACCACAAATCTCATGGATCGCGTAATCTTATCACGTTATGGGCGAGACAGAGATGAATGAATGCCGACCCACCTGTTAAAATGCCACACTTTCTGATGTATCCATCGATTAAACCTTCTTTATCCACCAAAGGTCTTCTCCTCCCGCGACCGTCTATCACCGATTCATCATCGCTTTGATAATCAAACAATCTAGGACAGATTGGAGATTCTTCAACAGATTTCAAGGACGCGGTACTTGGAAAGGTTGTGTACCACTTCCATGATTCCATTCCACTACTTTCACTAGAGGCCTGCGAACGACGCTTAGAGCTTCCCACCACTGGACTAGTTTCCTTTACAAAACTGCCTTCGCTTCCAGAATCACTGATCAGGCTCTTGCATTTGCCTGTGCCATGATTGATTGAATCCGGACAAACATAATCACAAGGATCAGTGCTCGCTGTCCGGCCGCTGACCATGTCATTATGACCAGAACTGCACCGTTTCCCACTGTTATTATTGCACACACTCGTGGCCTGACTGCTTAAGACAGACTCCGTACTGCCGCTGAAAATTTTGCGACCACGATTCCTTGCTCGTCGTCGAGCCAGGACACTGCATCCCATGCTAGGCCTACTCTCCTTCCTTGCACAATCAGTGTTCTCCAACGTAGAATGAGCTGCAACAGTGTGATGCTGCCCTTCAGAGGCAGAGCAAACTGCAGCGCTGCCCGAAGAATATGAGCTCTTGGTTGAATCTCCAAAATTCGCACCAGTCTGAGAATCACACATCACACCATTCTTGTGGTCCTTGCTGTCACTCAAAATGGAGGTGGTGCTCTTGCTTACAGTACTTTTTTGGCCAACATCTTTCAAGACGGCGTCAAAGATGTCATTCAGTGATTTACTGGTATTGTCTCTGTAGTCGTCCCAGATAGCAGCCGTACCGCTCCGCACCATGCCCATCCCGTACTTCAAAGTACTGTAGTTGTCGTAATCACTGTCTGATGAACTACTCTTGCTCTGAGGTCTTTCCCGAAACGTTTGTCCAGCTTTCGCTGTGCCTATCACATCCGAATCCTTATCAGTTTTCTGTCCCGTGCTCCGGACATTGTAGTTACTCTCTGAAGGACCGAAATGCTGCTTGGTACCGACAAAACATGGTTCCCCTACGTTGTCACCTCTCCTCAGATTTACACCTCTACCAGTGTCACTGCATTTTGCACTTGGTTCATTCCGGACAGCAGCAGGCACAGTGGAGTAATCCCCCACACTATCACCACTCACCCTCCTTTCTCTACTCATGGAACGATCTCTTCCCCTCCGCGGCCCACCACTTGGGGCACGACCGCTGGAGCAAGCCTTCGCATCACTTCTGATGCTACTATCCTCACGAGGCTTGCTGGAACCATATGGACCCTTAATTTTCCAGAAATCCTTATAATTCAAAGCCTCCCCAGTCATGGTGTTGTAGACACAATTCCCTTGAGAGAACTGGAGATCCTCCTCCTTGTTAATGTCTTTCAGACCTCCACTCAACGTACTAGTCCTACCTGCATTTCTCCCATGTCTTACGGCAGTTCCGTCTTTCGTTTCATCCCAATGCCCAGAGGCGTTCAACATTCGGACGTCTCTAACTGTTCGACCAGAATCACTTTTAAATGCATTTTGAACATTCTGAATTCCAGAGGGACCATTCCTGACCTCAGTATAATCCCAATGACCACGACGAGTGTCCCCTACAGGGGGACGGGTTGTCCCTGGATGGGAGAAATCACCCCGCAATGAACGAGACATGTCATCTCTTGGGTAGGCCCCTTTTTGACAAGATACACCAGCACCTTGTGAAGATCCGTGGCCACGAAACCTACCACTCACACCAGGATGGCTACCTTCTCTGCGACCAGGCTCTGTGGTACCGGTACTTGAACTTACATTGTTTCCATAATCTTGTGCTTGCCTGGCGTTAGAGATTGCCCTCCAGTCTCCCAATCCCCTTCCAGCTGTACCCAGGCCACCTTCGTTACCGGTACTATCCAGTACGTTATAGTCACTCGGTGCAGAGCTACGTCTTTGGTTATGACTAAGCATGCCATAGTTAGTATTCGAAGTGTCGTAATCTCTCGTGGTCCTGCTAGTTCTCTCGCTCCTGAGAGTATCATAGTCACTCGTTGTGCTTGAACCTGCTGGAGTGCTGCTACGTCCCCTTGTTACATCGAATCCAGAGGTTGGATTCTGAAGATGGCGCATGCCTCTTATTTCAGGGGCAGCACCTGCAACCGTCTTTAAAGAACTCCTGTCATAAGGGATTGGGCCGTGGTCATACGTAGTCAGAGAGACTTCAGGTTTCCTACTGGCCAAGTTCTGTGGAGGAAATCCTCTTTGGGTATTCCTGAAGTCTTCAGCAGGACGGGTCCTACCTGCAGAAGGTCTTCTCGAACTGCGTCCACTCCTCTCGCTGTTGAGTGTGCCATAGTCGCTGGTGACATCACAACCTTCCCTTGTACTCGTCACAGCACTAAAGCCATAATTCACTGAACTTCTGTCACCCATAAACTCATCATAAACACATTCCCTCGTGTACCCACTCCTGGTACTCGCGATAGTGCTACAGCCATCCGTGATGGTCCCATAGTCACTGGTGTATCCGTCCCCATCAGCACCTTCATCATTTTTACTCCAAGCCATCATCTCCTTCCCAATCTCCAGGAGGTTCCCCTCGCTCTTCACCCGCTGAATTACGCGCCCTGTCAACCCGAAATACATTTTTCATCAGTCGGAATTGAAATCAGAACACCGTGATTCCTGAGGGACCGTCCAATACCGTCGGACATGTTGTTTTGTTGTGTTCAATAGATCCGTAACAGTTGCTGATGAAGATAATCCAAAATGAAACAGGACCACGATTCGTCTACTTCATGAGAACTCTTTTCCATGAAAGTACTTGCAAGTCTTTGTCTACAACACTTTCGTGTAAGCTTTAGGCCTGTTTGAACGTCACTGACCGACTCCTTCAGGCTTAATCCATGTGTTCTAAAGTCCAGACACGGTAATGATGATCCCATTGACCAACACCATAAGGCCTAATTCATGTCCTAATCCACAGTGATAGGACAGTCAGATACTGAAATATCCACGCAACTATACGTTCCTAAAATATATATTAGATGACCACCAGGACATCCAGCTTCATCATCCTTCCAAGTAGCATTTATGGACACAAACGGACACCGTAATGAGTCCTTGTAAAAAATTTCCAACTAACAGCACAGAAGGTCAATTGGCATTGTTATTGTTTGCTCGACTTGATACCGTACTCTGTTCCTCTGCAATCTTCGTGACACTTACCACAAAATACCCACCTACTTGCAAATTCAATTTCATGTTGCTTGAAATATCATACGTAATTTGCTCGGCCCAAATACTTGTTCTTTAGGAAAGTACCTCCTCCTTGTCGAACAGAACATACTTCAGAGGTGATCACGATAAGAAATTTACATCATTACGCTGCCCTCTTGACCTTGACGAAGAATCAACAGATAAGAGAGGTATGCGTGTAGTTGTGGGGAATCCAAAAGCTCTTCCTTGGAGCACGGACCAGTTTGTCATCCAGTAAAAGCTGAAGGTGGCTGCTTCGTTGTCCAAGAACGCTGACAAGCGAAAATCACTTGCTTCGAATCAATCCACAGTTCAGGAAATATTGTTCTGCTCCAGAGATTGGCAATACTATAGTGCGAAGAATTCCAGTGAATAGTGTCCTAGTTATTCAACCGAGTTTCCATCCAAGAACACAGCGGTGCAGAACGTTAAGTCCGAAAAGGAATTTCACCGTCATAAACCATGCCAAATGATGTTGCAACAGTAAGCACTCCAGGTTCATCCAAGGTGTGAAAATCTGATATTCACCGCCGCCCCTTCTCAATTCGTGTGTCCTCATGTCGTGATCACACAGGCCTAAGTATTGAATGGAAATTCTCTGACCAAAGTCTTTATCCTACACCTAAAAGCCCGACCCAAATACCTTTATCAAATATTGTCTGTTGTCTGTGAATATTTGGGAAAACATACCAGGCCAATTGTTGTCATTTCTTTGCATGCTCTCAAGAAGACAATAACTTATGCAGTGTCAATGAAAAGAGACAAGAGGAGAATTTCAAATATCACTTCAGGTTTTGGAGAGGGGAGTAGAGGCTTTTCAATACTCTTGGGTCATGAATGTACGGGGTGTGACAAAAGGCATGATATGTATACCACATTTATCTTGTCTTTTTCGTTTGCCATATTTATATGTAGCGCGCTTTTAAGCTAAATTTCCTAGACCGTGTCGAGTGCACTTTGACATTATTACCTGAGCTACAGGCCTTTGCAATCTCGATCAAAGCTGCACTTCCTAGCAAGTAACGCCGCCTGGCTGTCACAAAGCGCACCTGATCAACATTCACTGAAACCATTTCATCCAGCTCTATAGCATCCTGAGAATATCAGGCGTTCTTACTGCTCGCTCCCTTCGTCACCGCAGACAAACCCCTGAGGAAATCCGCCTGATTTGCTGGGCTACTAGCGNCCCCCCCCCCCCCCGGCTCAACCATCCTGAGCCAGCTCACAGCTGGGTTGAGAGCCACATATAGGCCTAATGGGTTCATTAAATAGGCCTAGGCTATAGGCTACCATAAAAATGAGCAAATCCAAAATGATTTTCATGAGAGAGTCAATAAACTGGCTCAACCATCCTGAGCCAGCCCTGGGATGAGAGCCATAAAACTGGCTCAACCATCCTGAGCCAATGAGTTAAGAGCCATTACTGGCTCAAAAAACTGGCTAAATGGTTGAGCCGTATAAAAGGAAGACAATACAAGTACACGGGTCCTCGAGTTGAGCCAGCATATGACATGTTTGAGCCACTGCTGGCTAAGAGTTGAGCCACTTTGCGGCTCAACATCAGTGAAAGTGGCACAATATGAGCCAAAATTGGCTTAAACCCGGCTCAAATTGAAATTGGCTCAGTATGAGCCAGAAATGGCTCGTATTGAGCCAAAATTATTTCCAGTGTACGCCTACCGTAGTAGGCCTACTGATAATATATCGGAAGCCACTGCCGCACACATGTCCTCAGTGGGGGGTCTGGGGTAGTGGGGGCCTCGCCGAGAAAAATTCGAAATCTAGAAGCCCTATTTCCCAGCATTCCATTTCGGAACGCAATCTAGCTCCTGTTGGGGTCATTCCAGCTCAGTTCACCCAATGAGTGAAACCTCACCCTCTCCAATTTATATGAAATTTGGTATATAGGTAATTCATGGCCAGAAAAGCCAGAATTTCAAATTTCGTCTTTCTCGGACCAATGGTTTTCGAGATATCGCAATTTCAATTTTTCAAATTTTTGCGAAAAAGGGTGCGACTGCCAAGTTTCAAATTGCTGTAACTCGGCAACCACTTGTTCGATTTTGAAAAACAAGATATTTCTGTAAAGGGGAGATCACAAGGAATCTAAGTCTGGCATTTGTTTGTGCATTTGGGTACTTTTGAGTTGGATGACCTTTTGACCTATATTTTGACCTTGAAATTGACACTGTGGGACACGCCCAACCTCTTTGGCACCTTTATGAAAAATGTTGCCCTATGGGTTAACTACAACATATAAAAAAATTGGAGGGGTTTTCTCTTTTATACTCGAGCAAATTGAGGTCGAATAGAGGCCTACCTCAAGACTCCTTGTAGATAATGTACATAAAGTGTGTAGAATATGTACACAGAGTCTACTTGTACCTTGTCCAGCTGTGGTATCACCTTGCATTTTTAGCAGGATCATAAACAAGCCCAGTTTCACTGACAAAGACGCAGGTCTATAAACTCAGTGACCC
>NMRB01000813.1:18903-58807 GCA_002633025.1 Notospermus geniculatus | reverse complement strand
AGCAGACCCAATGACCAATGCCAGAGCCAGTGCCAATGCCAATGCCATGTTTTGAATCAACCCCGTCCCAAAACTATCTGTCATCAGCAGTGAAATTGTACTTTTTTCTTCTGATACACCAGATATGGAAATAATAAATTTATAAGAAATATAATCAAGCTCAAAACAAATCTATTTTAGAGTAACGAATTATTTCATTAATCTTGTAAAGAGATACATATGCAATATTATTCGTAACTGTCCTTATATAAAACCAAAGAACGTAATGAAAGCAAACATGCTAAACTCATGAAAAGCACACTCCAGGCAGAACTGGTCTGCCCACAGTAAGACGTTCAGATCATCAAATTTGAGAAACAATGTGTCGGCCGATCCAATGCGACTTTGGCACTACCTGCTACATGCATTGACACGGTCACCAGACACTAACAGAGCCAGGTAACGCAAACATGAGATTGCAAAGGTGGAGTTTTATTTCATTTTGAGTTACATTTTGGGCGCATGTCCCCAAATTAATATGGGCGCGTACGACGTTTACCGTCGTATGATCCATGCAATGGAAAGGCCTGGTCTCCCTTCTACCCGATACAAGTGTATTCACATAATGAGAATTTGGTATGCTGGCGGATTAGTGCAGACGGTGCCAGATATACAGCTTCCTGAGAAGTCCGGTGCCAGTCTTCTTCATGATTTGGGTGTGACGTTCGCGAATATATTTCCCCATGGAAAACTTACATAAAGCCCCTTACTGCGAATATTTCTACCCGCAAATGAAGGTTTTTTGGGCATTTGCAAACATTTAGGATGCGGAAATATTTCGCTTCACGGTGGTACTGATGCTGTATGCCCAGGGAGAAATAACGCAGTGTGGAGTAAATTTCTTGGAGTCATAATTCAGTTATAAAAGATATTGACCATCATCGATTTCAGGTTATCTACGAACTGCCAACAAGCCTCACCAGTGGAGTTTCGATGTCCAGTGGTGCCCGAGGAACCCTGCAATCATCTCAAGTTGTGCATTCGATGGCCACATAAGCATTTATTCCCTTATGGGTGGTGAGACCCCTGTGGAACCTGTCAATCAGATCACGGATTCATTCGGCTCAATGGATCCCTTTGAGCAGGCCCAGCACCAACAGAAACTACAACAGCAACAGGCAGATAAAAAGATGGTGATGCCATTGCAGAAGCCACCCAAGTGGTATCGGCGGCCCGTGGGGGCAAGTTTTGGGGTGAGTTATGGTTTCATGTTAATGTTGATGAGATTTTTCACAACAGAGAAACTTCACCACTTTAGGCCATGTGTCCATAGGCTGTCAGGGTTTCCGCCAGGATTTTCAAGGAGGGGGGAGAAAAAAAATTTCAAAAAAAAATTTTTTTTGTTTGTTTTTGTTAAAAATGGCCTCCAGAGTCATTTTTTTACACTCAAAAACGCAAAATTTTAATGTTCCTGCTGCATGAAAATTGCATTTGAAATGTAAGAAATTAAAGAAAAACACTACTGAAGTGAAAATAGTGATATTTGAAAAAGGGTACCGTAGTCTGCAAACTTGAGGGGGGATATCCCCTCCTTGAAATTTTTGAGGAGGGGATCATCCCCCCTCTCCCCCCCCTCTGGCGGAAACACTGGCTGTTCCCTTTTGGCATAGTTCCTTGTTCCCTGTTCACTTGTGACCTTGTGATGCATCACAATGAGAATAATCCTTTGATTTGCTTACTGGCTGTTCCAAAGGGCATAAGGCCAGGTTTCATCACCTTAAAACAGCTCGGGTCCACAGAACAAGGGAATATATGTGGCAGTCTAGGAAAACCCGGCAGATGTCGCATTTGAGGAAAGTGTTTTAAAATGGCCTTGGTGAACCAACTGTCTGTTGGTACATTGTATGTACACACTACACTACAAAGAATGTTGTGCAACACAACAGAAAACAAACCCGGTCAAAGTTCGTCAAATTTTCTCCAAACTACACCAGTTATAACTAAATAGTGGCACTTTTCCAATAATTAAGATATCTGTAAATAGTTTCCAGCCAAGATTTCTGCACCTGACCCTTGAAAAGTTGACTTTGTGGTGACTTTTATTCATTCCTGCCGGTAGTGACACCATCCGGCCGTTGATTTTCTCGCTTGTGATTGGCTGTCTATTTCTAAACACGGAAATTTCTAAACATCTCCACGTGTCATTTCATCAGAGCATTAGTAGTTACAATTGCGCCGTATGGTGTCACTACTGGCGATTTGTTCATGGCGAACCAAGAATCTGGCAGGAATGAATAAAAGTCACCACAAAGTCAACTTTTCAAGGGTCAGGTGCAGAAATCTTGGCTGGAAACTATTTACAGATCTTAATTATTGGAAAAGTGCCACAATTTACATGTAGTTATAACTGGTGTAGTTTGGAGAAAATTTGACGAACTTCAACCGGGGTTGTTTTCTGTTGCACAACATTCTTTATAGGTAGTGTAGTGTGTACATACCCAACAGACATTGGTGAACCCGAACATTTCAACAGCTGAAATGTACTATGTACAATGTAGCAGGTAAACACTAGTAAATCAGTGCACAGGCAATCTGACATCCCTTGTTGGTCATTCAGCGACATCCGCCAGGTTTTTCTAGACCGTCTGGCGCCACACATACGCCACAAGGGAACAGCCTCTGGATACTCGGCCTTAGAATACTGCCTTAACAGGTCAGTTTCAGTCGGATCCTTCAAATCGGGACACTAATTCTCAACTGTGGAACACCCTACACAACTGAGAGCATAAAAAACGATGACCAGTAACACATGCTTTTGGATAGTTCTTCTATCCATCAGACAACCTTGGCAGGGTTCTCCACAGGGTTTGAAACAGACCGGGCAATGGTGACGTCACATGGTTACTGATATCGGAAGCCACTGCCGCACGTGCGTCCTCAGGGGGGTCTGGAGGCCTCCCCCAGAAAAATTTGCTATCTAGAAGCCCTAAAATGCGATTTCCCGGCATTTCGGAACACAAACCTAGCCCCTGTTGGTGCTTGGAAAACCTCAGTGTTATTTAAAGTGAATAATTTTGACCGGGCGGCAATTTTTTTAGACCGGGCGGCAGATTTATAGACCGGGTGCTGAGATCAATTTTTAGAACGGGCGCCGCACCCGTTCTGTAACACTAGTGGAGAACTCTGCTTGAGATCTGGTGGTGTACATTTCCAAAATATTCACTCAAATTTCACTCTGTCTTTCAGTTCGGTGGTCGTCTTGTCACGTTTGAGAACGTCAAACCACAACCAAGTCAACAACAGCATCAGCAGCCCGTATCACGCCAGGTCCACATAAGTCAGGTTGTGACTGAGACAGAGTTGTTACAGAGATCACAGCAATTAGAATCTGTTCTGCAGAACGGACAGTTCTCTGAGTTCTGTGCGATGAAGGTTGCCAACAGTACTGATGACTTTGAAGAGAGTGTCTGGAACTTCTTGAAGGTAGGCTTTAGTCTTACCGTTCAAACACCGCCATCTTGAATCTATTACAGCACTCACATCATGAATTTATAGACATATCCCAAATTCCCAGATCTGCACACTTGCGCTGAAATCGTAAACAGAACCTCGACCTGAAACCAGCTGACGCGACGCAATCCATCATTCAGCAATGGTCGACTCTGACGCAACGTCGTCGAACTGACTGTCGTCACATGGTCGTGGGGTTCTCTGTGTCACGTCATTCAGTGTCAGACCGAGGTTCTGTTTACGATTTCGGCGGAAGTGTGCAGATCTTTCTCGTTTTCGTCAATTTGGGATTTGTCTATTGCCTACTAAGCGCATATTTGCACAGCTGCTGTGTCTTTGCTGTCTTCCAATAGCATTTACAACATGATTAACTGCAAGTCTAGGCTTACATGTAACTCGGATTGTTATCCGTAAAATACGAAATTTGTAATTTTGATATTATTCTTCAAAGAAAAAGAAAGCACAAAAATTCACACACAAAATGATGATAAACAGGAAGTCAATTTCCAGAATCTTAGCAAATTTTCGACCCCAACCGGGGTCTTCTTCAGGCTGGCACTTTCAAGTGAAAAAATTTGAAAATTTGCTAAGATTCTGGAAATTGACATTACCCGGTATTCTTCCATGGAATTATTCTCAGTGTCAATTTTTGATTGCCACGACTAATTCCCTTTAAATGAAAGTAGCTTTTCTGTATTCATCTATAGGTCAACTTTGAGAAGGAGCCCAGAAAACGCTTCCTGCAGTTACTCGGTTATGACCAGACAGACTTTTCCAAGAAGGTTGGAGAAAGGACAGGTGCTGAGCTTTCCACAGCGGATCAAGGTGTTGATGCCAATGAATTGGCCATGAGGATGCAACAGTTAAATGCCCCAGTAAGTCCAACTTTGAATCATTTTGAGCATGAAGAGCATTTTACCAGAACTACCTGTACTATATGCCTATCTGTTTTGGGATTTAAATCCATCTAAATTAGAATCTAACTACCGTCTCTGATTATTTTTTTAAGTATTTCATGTTGTGAACAGTTTCATATTGCCTTGAATTGAAGCTTAGTATTTATTTTTCATATTAAAAATTATCAATCTGTTCCCATTCGGCATTGGCCCTGTTGAGAAATGGGATAATGAAATAACAAATGCAATTGTATTAGATGGATTTTAATAATTCCAATCTTCTTCCCTTTATATACATTATTGCCCATTCTGAGCATTGGTTTGTAAAAAATCTAAGTTGATCCTTATCAACTGAATGACATCGTTCCATTTCCAACCTATCGTTTTCCTCCATTCCCCTTCATGAGCAAATCCCAAAGTGCCCAATTCAACCACGATCTGTGCCCGTACTGCTCTTTCTGTAAACTAGAATAGCGTCTTTCTGGAAAGAACCTCAGATTTCTCGGCTGTTCATAAAGAAGAGAACGTTTGTCCGTGGAATCCGCATCTCTGATACTGCACTTTTAGACTTGCATCTTTGTACCGGATGTTGTTCCATATCCAAGAGAGATATTGATTTGAAATTCACATCATCTCTTTGACTTATCACACCCTTAATTTTGGTGCAGGTATATTGTATTCAGTTCGATACTTCATGAGATATTGAACTTTGAAAAGTGGGACATTTTTTCTGGGACACCTGATACATAATTAAAGTTCCTCTGAACTTATGAATTTGTCATTCGGTGATACACGTAGTTGAATTTTTATCTCCCCGCTTTTTGCCATCAGTCAGTCCGTCCGTCCGTCCGAAAGTGATATCTCCTCCTAGACCGTTCAACGGAGGAGTTCGAAACTTTGGTATATATTAGGTACTCATCCACTAATGTGCACAACACTCTTGGAATTTTGATCCAACTCCCTGTCTTTCCACCAGGGGGCGATATGTGAAAAACACATTCATGGTCATTACTCCTTAACTAATTGTGATAAAGTGACGAAATTTTGTGTGATGGTCTATCTCTAACAGCTACATAATATACATGTATCATACGGGTTTTGACCTTGACCTACTTTCAAGGTCACAGGGGTCAAACTTTCATAAAAACCACGAGAAACACATCATGGGCATTATTCCTTACCTATTTGTGATGTAGGTACAAAACTGTGTCTGGTGGTGTATCTGTAACAGCTTCATAATATATCGCATAGATTTTGACCTTGACCTACTTTTCAAGGTCAGGAATCAAACTTTGTTTAAAAAGACAGCATTGTGATATAACTTTGCAATTATTGCCTACATTTTATCGGAGGAACTTGAACTGGAAATCTGGAATGTGTTAGGTACTCAACCACTGGCTCTGATGTGGCACCCATGTACTAAACTCTGGGAATTTTGATCCAACTCTGCATCTTTCCACCAGGGGGTGAAATGTGAAAAACATATTTATGGTCATTGCTCCAAAACTACTTGTGATAAAGCGACTTTACAAAGACAGGTTCTGATACAACTTTGCAGCGATTGCCTAAATTCATCAGAGAAACTTGAACCTGAAACTTAGGAATGTTTAGGTACTCGTTTACACAACACCGAATGTATTTCGATCCAACTCAACCTCTTTCCACCAGGGGTCAATATATGAAAGACACGTGAAAAATAACCATGTCATCATTACTTCCTGTCGAAAGCGGGGAGATATGCGATGGGCTCCCCATCAACATTGCTCTAGTCCATCAAGATGAACCCACCATCCAGACTTAATCCCACTAATCTCCATTTCCAATCCTGGTGAAGGATTTCGACTGTCAGCTGCTCTGTTCAGAGCTTCCACGCATGTGTATTTTCAGATCGCAGATGGCATACTAACTAACGGACAGGCATCCCCGCATGTTGGTTCTCAGGTATGACGTGATGGAACCACCAATCTCATATAAACAAATGCAATGGTTTATTGCTTATTTAAATTTGACTTTCTCTTGTCGAAGATTTTGAAAAGGTTCACTGATTGTAATAAATAGCTATTAGTTTACCTTTCCTTTATTTTAATAAGCATCAATCTATTTGTTCAGCACTTGTGCCTTGCAGTTTGTAGATAAAATCAAGTGGGGTATCTTGGAGCCAAGAGTTGCTTTCATTCCTACTTGTGAAGCAGCTCCTTTACCCACCCTAATTTGTTATTTTTATGTATATATTGCCATGGTTCATTTGAGCTTGGTATAATAGATTATATACAATGTAGTTTTAGTTGTTGTAGAACCAGGGGCATAGCTACATGTNCTTGAACCTGAAACTTAGGAATGTTTAGGTACTCGTTTACACAACACCGAATGTATTTCGATCCAACTCAACCTCTTTCCACCAGGGGTCAATATATGAAAGACACGTGAAAAATAACCATGTCATCATTACTTCCTGTCGAAAGCGGGGAGATATGCGATGGGCTCCCCATCAACATTGCTCTAGTCCATCAAGATGAACCCACCATCCAGACTTAATCCCACTAATCTCCATTTCCAATCCTGGTGAAGGATTTCGACTGTCAGCTGCTCTGTTCAGAGCTTCCACGCATGTGTATTTTCAGATCGCAGATGGCATACTAACTAACGGACAGGCATCCCCGCATGTTGGTTCTCAGGTATGACGTGATGGAACCACCAATCTCATATAAACAGATGCAATGGTTTATTGCTTATTTAATTTGACTTTCTCTTGCCGAAGATTTTGAAACGGTCAACTGATTGTAATTAATAGCTGTTAGTTTACCTTTCCTTTATTTAAATAAGCATCAATCTATTTGTTGAGCACTTGTGCCTTGCAGTTTGTAGATAAAATCATAATGATGTCTTTATGATAAAATCAAGTGGGGTATCTTGGAGCCAAGAGTTGCTTTCATTCCTACTTGTGACGCAGCTCCTTATTACCCATCCTAATTTGTTATTTTTATGTACAGTCCACTCTCGTTACACCGCCAGTGGCAGTATAACGAGGCTATTGTTGTTGGCAATGTTGAAATGCCTTCGACCGAGGAAATCAGTTGTCTGCACGGCGGTATATCGAGGGGCGGTATAACGAGAGTGGACTCTATATATTGCCATGGTTCATTTGAGCTTGGTGTAATAGATTATATACAATGTAGTTTTAGTTGTAGAACCAGGGGCATAGCTACATGTAGCTTTTATGGCCTAGGGGGGCAAAATTGATTGATTCTAGAGGGCAAAGCCGGAGGGGAGTCTGGGGGGTCCCCCCCCAAAAAATTACATCATCTCAGATGCATTTTCTCCACATCTGACACCACAATAACTTGGCTTGAAGAGGGGAAATAACCTTTTAGAGGGAANCCCCCCCCCCCCCCCCCACCACCACCACCACCACCGCTAGCTACGCCCCTGGAACTAGTCTGTTAGAGGTACTTTTAGAATAATTCACGTTATTGGTGGATTTACATTTTAATGGCTTACAAAACAAAATATTATCTTAATCTTGAAATGAATTATCGCTGTTTGTTTTTTGTGCAGCCTAAGACCCCAAGTGATGCTGATGGTGCTGCCATCTTTGATCAGATCGGTGGCGCAGCAGAGGAAGAATCAAGATCAGTTTCACCGTTCGCGATTTCTACTAGTGATGATGGTGGGTACAGATGTAACACACTTTATATCATGTTATAATGTATGATTCAGTTTCTATGTGTATTTTCCTCTAAAGCCTAGCGCACATCGACCTTGCGACTGGAAGCAACTACCGGCAATGGCGTTTCCGGCAAGAGCGGGCGACTGGCTGGAAACAGCAGCAACTGATCAGATGCTCAAACAGGCCGATGTGCGCGCCCCGGCAACGTTATTGCCGACCGTTGCCGCTAGTTCCAGTCAGTTGCTCATGTTCAACTCGTTGCCGACCATTGCTTCTAGTTGTCTTCAGTCGCTGTGGGCGCTCTGGCAATGATTTTCCTTTCTTTGTTGAGCACACCTGGTCATGTGATGGAATCCCGAGTGGTCTGATCGGAAGACATCGACAATTTCCCTGTAGCATTCAGTACAGTTGCCTGTTCGATGTGCGCGCTCCAGATTGAAGACTAGATTGTGCCACTTGTTGCCACAATGACCAGTGTGCGTGGAACGCGCACATCGATAGCGACTGTTGCCTTCAGTTGCTTCCAGTCGCAAGGTCGATGTGCGCTAGGCTTAAGCATCTTTGAGTCAGTTACATGTACATGTCCACTAGTTTGGACAGTCTACTCCTCTAGAATTTGAATGAAACACTGATTGTTTGTTTTCTTCAGATGTTGATGGATTGATCAACCAGGCTGTGTTGATGGGTAACCTGGAGGCTGCTGTCGAAATGTGTATCCATGATGGCCGCTGGGCCGAGGCTGTCATCCTCGCCATTGCTGGTGGACCAGAACTCCTCGCTAGGACGCAGAAAAAATACTTCAAAAATAACAAAGATAATACAACAAGGGTGAGTATAGGCTGGAATGTAGCAAATTTTGGTCTGTTGGAAGATTACAGTACAGGTCACAATTGACATCCCTAAATTCGCGTAAGGTATGCGTAACTTGCGCAACAACTCACGAGCTATGTTACGCGTAACTTACGAGGTGAGTTACGTGGTGAGTTACGCGAATTTCGCTAGCTAAGCAGTGATTTACGAGGCGAGTTACGCGATTTTGGCGAGTTTCGCAGTGAGTTACGCGAAACCAAAGCCGTGAGTTACGAGTAAGTTACATGTAACTTACGAGAAACTTACGCGAAGCCGTAGGGATGTCAATTGTGACCTGTACTGTAGAAGAGTGTTTGGCAAAAAGGGACAAAACAAATTTTTCCTCCAAAAAGTCATTTTCCCTCTTCAAGCCAAGAATATTGTGGTGTCAGATGTGGAGAAAATGCATCTGAAATGATGTAAATTTTCAATTTTGTCCCCTCTTCGGCTTCGCCCTCCTGACTCAATCAATTCTGCCCCGCTAGGCCATAAAAGCTAGCGACGCCCCTGATCTTCCTACATGAGTACATGGTGTGTTTTGTTTGAAACTATCGGGCACAGCAAGATATGTTCATACGCAACTAATTTGAAGGTTATTGCTTATTTTTCTTTTCCAGTTGATATCCTCTGTGGTAACCGGACAATACACCCACGTCGTTGAAACATGTGATCTTGAAAATTGGAAGGAGGCTTTGGCTGTGGCACTGACTTATGCTCAGGCTGATGAATTCAAACAGCTGTGTGGTAGGTAGACTTCATTATTTGCAGCAATCGTATTGGATGATAAGTTCTTCTCTACTCCAAGGTTCTGAGAGAGCCCTCCCAGGAGTAGACAGATAACCCAATACTTCATCACTCTTTCTTTGTCCTGGTCAAGAGTAATCCAAATGTTGAAGAAATAGCCAACTATAGACTTTTACACTGAAGAATAACTCCTGCGATGCAAATGTCTTTAATGGAACAGGAGAGAGTTATGGGGTACCAGCAAACAAAAGGAGGCGCTGGTCATCAACCAGGTTAAAACGATTGTTGAACGTCATCAGGCGTCGTGCGTCATTCGGAAGTTACAAAAAATTGCGTCATTCACAACCCACGACGTCGATCATTGGCCTGTTGTTTACGCTAAAATGGTCAACTTTACCGATTAAATTCATTATGTTCCCGCAGGGATTTTTGCTCAAAAGCGATAAGACATATTTTAGCAATTCTATACTTAATGATAGAAAAGTAAAATTAGAAATTGAGTGCAACGTTTTAGTTATATTTGGCCCAGAAACAGGGTGTGCTATTCAGAATTTATTGGAAAACAACGTTAGCCTCACTTTCAATGACGCAGTTCTGACCTGGTTGATAGCGGCGCGGATTAGGTTTGCTGGTACCTCATTGTAGAACTTTTTGGTCCATTCCGTTTTAAGTTTTGAATCCAATTAATTTCATCTAACTCTTGACATCCACTTTTCAGATATTCTTGGTGGGCGATTAGAACGAGATGCTAAGCTCTCCATCTATTCTTGTTTATGTTACATCTGCTCTGGTAATATAGAAAAATTAGTGCAGTCATGGGCAAAACATAAACAGAATAACAGTGCACCGTTAGCTATACAAGTAAGTGCATGATATACATTCTCTGTACCTGTCATAACTCAAAAAAACCTGGGAATGTATATAAAGTCCATTTCCAGAATATTTGCAAATTTTCGCCCCCAACCGGGGTCTTCTTCAGGCTGGCACTTTTCCACACTAGATTTCAGATTTCTTTTCTAGATTTCTTTTCTGAAATCTAGTGTGGAAAAGTGCCAGCCTGAAGAAGACCCCGGTTGGGGTCGAAAATTTGCAAATATTCGGGTCGAAAATTTGCAAATATTCTGGAAATGGACTTTATATACATTATCATATTGTGGTCGATTTTTGTGCTCGCCTTCTCTTTGGATCTAAAAAACCTGGCACTCATGAGAATTCACTTTGCTGAAGAATTAAGAACATGCAGCTATTATGAATTGGTGTAATTGCCATCATACCTAAGATTTGCCAAAAACAATACAAAATTGTTTTCTGGTACTTAATTTGTATTTCCTGTTTCAGGACTTAGTAGAAAAAGTGATGATCTTAAGGAAAGCTGTAGAGATGACTTATGGTCAGCCCCCAGAAATCACAAGTGGTGCTCTCTCTAGTAAACTTAGTCATTATGCTGAGTTACTGGCCGCTCAGGGAAGCGTCTATACTGCCATCGGATATTTAGGAACATCAGAAGAGGTGGGTAGATGGAAATGGGGATATACCCAATATTATGGGAAATCGGGGTACATTAGGTCTGCAGCTCAAAAGGGATGTAAATGTAATGCTCTACAGATGTGGCGCTGATGGAATTTGGTGTGCAAATAGGGTCAAATAGCCCTTCAACAGCTCAACTGAGTTAAGTGTTGGGATGAGTAATCGTGGATGTGGTATCTCTTGATTGAATGCACTGAAAGTGGCATTTCTATTTATGATTATTTCTTGTCCGTGTCTTTTAGGAATCCCTCCTCGTGATGAGGGACCGTCTGTACAAGGCCCTTGGCCAGGCCGCCCAGGGTATCCAGCCTCCCAGGTGTCCATTTCAGGTTGTGAATGTTCAGAAGCATGGTGTCAGGCCAGCAGCTGCCCCAGCTGTTGCGCAGTATGGACAGCAGACATCGGCATACCAGGTAAATCATATTCGTTCCAGTTATCAGAAAATGCTGAGGGGGAACAAGGAGAATACATATACAAAGGAATCTCCCTATAGTGAACACGTCTGCCGGGAGGACACTGCTGTATTAAGCACACCAAAGTTAAATGTTAAAAAGGGTAGAATTATCATCCAACTTTACACTTTAACCCCAGTCTGTCCTGAAACCGTTCAGTAGAACTCAGATGTGCTGCCCATTTGGCGCTACAGTCGAGCATTTCAGACCGGTACCCATTTATATATCTGGGTGGAGAGACACCAGTAACGCAAAGAGAAAGGCAAAACAGACTTACCCAAACCCGGGACCCTCTGACCACGGAGGCGACTACACCAAAGTTCAGTCCCAAATTGATCTTTCTCTTTGTTTTAACCTCTTTATTGGTGACATTTCACACTACGCTAATGTACGATATATCGTACATGTAAGTGAGGTCCTGTATATCCTTATGTACGATATATCGTACATGTAAAAGTAGATTTCTACAGAGACTGTGGTGTGTATATCGTAGCAGCTTTAGCTTGGTCTATTACAGTCCACTGCTTATTGTACATGTAGTTACAGTTTTTGTTCGTAGATGGCACAGTTGTTGTGTGTCATAGTTGGAGGTCAAGTGACTATGTGGCCTAGTGTTTGCAGCGGCGTCAGATGGTGTTGTTGTTTCACTGCAATGAGTTTGACCATTTTCCTTGGGTTTGTATGCACAATTATGGAAAAATAAACGAATTATAAGCATGATTCCATATCTGTGTCAAAAAATCTGAAAATTGGTAAAATGAGCATGCCATTGGCCTCGGTAGCTATGGGGTTAAGGGCAACATTCTTCAGTTCCAAAAGTGGACATCTTCCACTCTATCTTTTGCTGCTGACGGGATGTTTGGCCAACCTGAAGATCCGTGGAGAAGTTGCATAACCAAAAATCATAACATAACTGTTCTTCTCTCTCCAGGCTGTAGCTAATAACACTTTCCAGACATCGACGACTGCATCCACCAACTACTACAACCCCGCTCAACAGAATCAGTACACCGGGTATACAGGACCCTCTGCACCTCAGACCACATTCAGTCAGGCTGGTCAGACGATGGGACAGCCATCACCTCCTGCTTCGCAGGCTCCGACATCCGCACCTCAACAGAGAAGTAAGTTGAATGCAGGCTTTTATTTTAACCCGGCGCGATTGCGGCCACGCCCCATCGCGTTCAGCAATTGATCGTTCAGCAACATCAGATGGGGTTTCCAAGACTGCCTCACATATTCATGCGAAATTTGAACCCTGTTTTGTACTACTTAATATTGATCCGTAATGTTCAATGTGCATTGTTTATTTCCTTCTTGCATCATTGCAGGTGGTCATGCTCTGTCCCACAAGTACCCCACCTATTCAAGCCAAGCATACGGCGTAGAGACATATTCGCAGGCAAATTATTACACTCCGGATTTCACCCAGCAGACAAACTATTCTCAGTCCGGTTACCCCAGTTACAGGTATGCTATATTAATACCATTGATTTGGTTACCTAGCTGTGCGAGGCCAGTCATTGCGAATTTGTTTCTACAGTTCATTCCACATCCCAGTGGCGCGAGGTTTATCAACGATAGCTCCGCAACGCCTGGACTTGTCTTTCTTGACGGTACAGCCATCATCACTGTCATTTTCCCGAAAAACATGACAGAAAATAGTTCTTTCACAAATCGCAGTTCGTGTTCACGGCCGAAATGGTGGCCATTTTGAAATGACGCAATGCATCACGCACGTGTAAACTGCACTGAACAGCATAGCGAAATGAACTGGGTTTTGAGAAAGGGATTCGTTATGCCGGCCTTACACAAAAAATGAAGATAGCAGAAAGATACCGGCAAGAAAGACAAGTCAATTGATGTATGGTATGTTGAATTTGACCCAGCCGTTGCAGAGATATTGGCTGAAAACCTCGCGCCACTGGGATGTGGAATGAACAGTAGGGAAGTTGTCCCCTCTCAATCCAGTGTTGTGTCTAGTTATGGAGTCATATTAGTCAAGTAGGCTCAAAAGTAGCACTGATGTGATGATTCAGGGCCTTAAGCTAGTAGCACACGTCAGCACTTTCGTTGCTCGTACAGGCAATTTTCGTGGTCGGCAATTTTTGTGGCGGTTGCCGGTTTACAGCAGACGTCACCACTCAGTGGTCTCATGTGCTGCTGATGGCCACGCATCGCCACAGCTGGCAACTAGAGCAATTTTCGTGGGGAAACATCAAACCAGTTTGATTTTCGGCAACTTGTGGTCACCATAGAATTTCCGTGGTGAGTGGTCGTTGCCGGCCACAGCAGATGTGGCCATTTTTGTGGTGACCATGAAAAAATTGCCTGTATGAGCAACGAAAGTGGTGATGTGTTCTGCAGGCTTTAGATTAGACATGGACCAAAATCTGTGAAAGAATTAGTGTTTTACAATTGACTGAAACAAATTCTGTTCTCGCAGTGGTGATGGTTATCAGAACAACCCACAAGCTACGAACCCGTACCATCCAAGTCAGAATCAAGTGCCAGGTAAGTCGTTTTGTCTCATCAATAATGCATGATTTACATCTGGAGCAGGGAGGGAGCTTTTGCATTTCAATTCACAATAAGCAGAGTAACTGAATATTCTACGAAGTTGAATCTGTGTTTTGTGTCTTAACTGCATGAATAATCCACATTTTGGTGTTTTTCGGTGTTCCAAAGGTGTACCATGGACAATGCTTTAGGGGTCAGAGCTGTTGTAGCATACTTTAATAGCAAGAATCAAATAGGATATTACTAAATTCTACAAAAGATTTTCTGCTGTTGTCATTCTGTTTTATTGGCCTGAATGAGCATCCGAATGACCATCCGAGTTGGCAAGACCAGGCCTTTCCGTTTGACGGGTGCTAAAATGTGCATGCGCCTCGCAAACAATAGAATTTCTATTGTTTGCGAGGCGCATGCACATTTTAGCGCCCGTCAAACGGAAAGGCCTGCAAGACTGTGAGCCATGACACTGCTAATATGGCTAAGGAGAGCAATAACAATTGCTAAATTAGAATATCCTTTACACGCGTGCTTCATCTTTTTTCGCTATGAGTACTGTGTGCAGTGTTTAACCTAATTTTTTCTTCAATATTTCATTAAGACCTCCCGAGTGAGCAAGGGGGCATGATGAGGAAATTCACACCTCCACCTCTACTTCGCAGGAAGAGTAGTATTTATGACGATAAAGAGAAACTCGCAGGTTCCTTTCTCGCATTTATCACTTCACGAGTATCAAATCTTTCAATGGCCAGTTATCTGCTGCTTGGTTTTTCCAGATTTCTTGGAAATTTGTGCACATGTTTCATCTGGTACTTGAATGACATGAAGTGGCAAACAATTCAGTTTTTGTTGTCGAGACGAGGCAAGTGTACAAAATTCCAAGAAAATCCTTATTAGTCCGGGACCAAATGGGATCCCGTGGGATTTTTGGTATGAAGTTTGTCGAACTATCTAGATTGATAGAAAATGGCTTCCTGTACATGACAAACTTTCCCGGCACTTCTGGAAATACTTTTAACGGAAGTAACGGCCAATTCAGTTTTTGGAACTTTTTCATTGGACTTAAGAACAGGGGCCATATGCATAAAACAACTTAAGTATAAAAATCCCAAGGGATTACCTTAAATCACCAATAAAGTGGGAATCTAAGTTTAAGGGAGATGCAGAAAGCTACTTTGGAATAGTAAAAGCCTCAAACTCGCACATGGGGTGTAAATCCAACCGTTAAAAAGTTAGCTGTACAGCAGTTCCCATTCTCCTGTACAAAGCTCAATTCTCGGTTCCAATGATAAAGTCAGTTCCAAAAATTCAATTGGCCGTAACTTCCATCAAAGAATTTCCGGAAGTGCCGGGAAAGTTTTTCATGTACAGAAAGCAATTCTCTATCAATCTCATCCTGAGAATCCCAGGGCTTCGCGCTCGCTCACTCGCACTATGCCCTGAGGACATCGGCCTGATTTCCTGGGGTAACTGGCGAAAGAAATCCTTTCGCCCAATCAGCATCGCGTTCATGCAATGACGTCATTCATTAGAGCTGGGCTTCCACTTCATGTTGTGGAGATGGGACAAATCGCACTTCGATTCCCGGACAAACTCGCTGAATTTTTGACTATTCCTGAATTAACTTCGCGTCAAAATGGTTCTCACGGATTATGTACATAATGACTACCTATCAATAGGTTCAAAACATGAAGGTATGATCCAGTTCATGTGTTTGGGGCAGCTGTCATTCGACAGCGTGCATAAATTATGGAATGAGATACAGTTCTATTTGCCTGGTGCCCAGTAACTCGTAACACCAGATCTGTGTGCAGACGTTGCAGCACTAGGCACAGTGTTTGCTCTGTTACATCAAGTGGCGTTCCCCCACTGCAATGCATGGATTATTCGTGAATTACCAATTGGCAAGTACACACGAGGGAACAGCCCTCTTCCCCACCGAAACGGGGTGGATTTCCTCAGGGCATTGAAGGGAGGGTACAACCGTAACTGACCTATGATCTCAGGATGTATCAATCTAGATAGTTCGGCAAATTTCATATAAAAAATCCCACGGGACTTTTATTTCACCCATTTGCACCGGACTGTATCTATAGAAGCAGATCTTGGCAGACGGAATTAATGATGATCAAGCACTGCTGGGAGATGAGTGCTTCCCTTCTTGCCCTACTTGTTGTTATGAGATTCTAACTTAAAACTCAATTGTCTCTAACAAGTGGGGGGATAAGGGAAGAAAATATTAACCTGCAGCGGCAATCATACCACAGACCGGTGAATTACAGAAATTTCCTTTGTAGTTACTGCCAAAGAGGAAACATCAGCAATTACTTAGGAAATTTCTCACTGGATTTAGCTGATCGGGAAGTCCCATTTTGCACACATTCTCTCCACTGATACTCCTAGACTGCGCTGTCCTTACCACGAACACTTTCTTGTGACAATATTGATGAAATACATGTAGTTAATTGATTGTGGAACAGAAATTTGATGGACAGTTGTCAACTTGACAGACAGTTGTCAAATTATTATCGGATAAGTCATTCAAACCAGCGTTACGATTGTTCTGCTGTCTAATCATAGGTGAGTGAAGAAATTGGGCTGGTTCTGCACCTAACCCTGAAAATCTTGCTGAACAGAAATTAATGGTCTTTTGGCTTTGAGTTTGAGTTCTAATCCAAGCCAAAATGTTGTTAGTTTTCTATCAATCTTTCACTTCCTTTCCTCTTCGCTTGTAGTATTGCATGTAGCGTGCTTGTTTTCAGGCATAAAGTCGAGTAGTAAAACCATAATTTATAAGTAATGTACATGTACATGAAGCTTTGCTGAAAGCTACTTTTTGATTCCGTCTAATTAAGTTTTGTGACGCCTATTTTAGACAAAGTTGATTACGGTAATATGTGTTCATTGGTGTAATACATGTGATGTTGAAGCATGTAATTGTTGTCTCTCTCTGCATTCAAATAACTTGTAAGAATTCCCAAGAATGTCAACCAAAAAACATTTACCACCTTACCAAGAATCCCACTTCGCAGATAAAAGGGTAATAGATTGCCATAGTTTGCTTGAGATCACAACTCGCGTGTATCATTTTACTCGAAGATATTTGAATGCATCCTCATGTGTTTCTTGCATGCATACCAGGTGTGCTGGGTTCGTGTAGCTCCAGCAAGCAGGCACGTCGTCGAAGTTTGTTTCACTCAGAATCTGAGACAGAAATCAAAGGTATTTTCAATGTGTACGCAGTGCATCCCTGATATTATGAAATCAAAACGACTTCACCTGATTAGAAAATTTAGATTTAGATCCTGAAATTTTCTAACCTATTTCCATGATACAGATAAAACTTTAAAATATGACGCTGTGCAAAAATTCATCACTCACTTTGTAAATTTTTGCTCTGTGCAATCAACCAAAATGAGGTATCGACAAACCTAATCCGCAAAGCGACGCTGACTATCATCCAGGTCATAACTGTGTCAAAAGTGAAAGTGAGGCGGCAGGCCAATGTTTGTTTCCTATGAATTCTGAATAGCATACACCTGCTTCTAATTTTACTTTTCTATCACCAAGTACAGAACTGCTTGCTGCCTTTAGTGGTGGTCTGTCGTGCCTGCGTGCGTGTGTGCATGCGTGCGGACGTAAACTTTTCCCTTGTCAGATGGATAGCACCTTTAGTTTTTGACGGATCATTTTCATATTGCATGTGGGTGTGTATGACCACAAAATCTAGGTCAAGTTTGGTTTGGGGGCAATGCAAGTTCTACTTTGGCCAGTAGGAGGCATTTTGTGAAAAACCTAGAAGGGCTATATTTAAGACCGCCCCCATCAATGGGGCGGTCTTCCTTGTTTTTACTGAATTTCTCTCTCTCCATCCAATCTGTGGTTTCGCCTGGATAACTGAAGAAGTTCGACCTGAAACGCGGCGAAACTCTCACAAATGGTTCATATGCATATTACACAGAATCCTATTGATTGTTGGGGTGATTCGACCACAATAAACAGTGAAATTGTGAGGAAATTTGTTGGGGTATTATCGTAGGCCTACCTCCCGTCTTCGCAGCCATTACATGCATTAGCCGCAATCTCGTACCGAGAGTTCAGATTAAACTCTGGAAACGGCTACGCCGGTACTACTTTTGCACAGTGCAAAATACATTGCTGACGGCGGATGGATTTCTGACCGTTCACAACCAATTGCGTAGGGATTCGAAAGAGTTCGTATTTTATTCCCTAATAAAACATTTATTCGCCAACGGAATGTTAAAAGAGTAGTATTTTTACAAATACTGGAACAAATTCTAATTTCGGTATGATTGCTTTATCAAATGATTTGTAAAATCGATGAGCACAAGAATCTTGTGGTTCCACTGCCGTTTCAGAGGCCTCAGATTGGCACACGGCGCTCATTAACATAAAAATCTCATGACGTACCACTGACCATGCTGACGGCGTCAGGTAACCAGTGTAACTAAACCACTGAAAGCGCCGTGGAGAACACGCCACTCTCCAACGTAGAGGCCAGACAGCTTCGTCGCACAAGTGCAGCAACACGCTGGCAAACACGGTACAACCATGCCAACATCTTCTGGAGAGTGACGGAGGCGAGACGTTCCGATTGGTGACCGAGACGTACGGAGCATGCGCATTGGTTGCTCATACATGTGCTACGCAAACCGGTGAGTTGATTCCTCTTCGTTTTGTATTGGTGAAATTAGATCTTCGCGGGTAAATACTTTTTTATGATAATTGATATGACAATGAACTTTGTTGACATGGTTAATTTGTGATTTGCGGCGCTGATCACCATCGGCGGCCTGTCATCATTCCATGCATGCATGCATGCATGCATCATTATGCATGTCATGTGCATCATGGTAATCATCATGGACATAAGGCAGGTGGGATGGCTTCATTCATGCCTGCTTGCAATGTCATGATGTGTAGCCCTAGGCCTATATTGGCCTCTGAGCCTAGGCACTCGGCACTCACTGACTGACTGTGCAGTGTCAAAGAGAAAAAAAAGATGCCAATGAGAAAAAATACTTAGACCTACAGTACAGGGCTATGATGATGAATGCGGCTCCTCCCCTGGCCTAGCCGTATTGCGGCTTTTACAGGGGTAGGGCCCGCCTTTCTGAGCCAGAAAAAAAGAGAAAAATCCTCACCCTTACCCTGAAGCTTTTGGTATAATGAACATTCATAAAGTATGTGAGAGTTGCGTTGTTCTTTCGCACGCACCACCCAGGCCCTCCTCATAGTGAACACCACAAGGCCAATATAGTGAAAAAAATTTCTGGTCCCAAGGGTGTTCACTATAGGGCCTACGGCGGTTTTACTGTAATTCGCTTAAAGCACTTAGTCTGTTTTAGAGTTTTCTCACGCTATTTTGCTCTTGATGCATACCGTACCACCACTAAAAGACTGTGATGAAAGAACGTCAGAGTGCCAATACATCTGTACTCTGTGTGTACATGTCAAAGAAAGCCATATGCTAACTTACTGATACTTATTGCCTCATACTCAGAACCATTTTCCTTTTCTCTTTACAGGATGTCTAAAACAAATGCACGAAAAGATCCATCTTGATATTAAGTGTCCTAGGACTTGATGCTGTTAGAAAGTAATTTGCCAAAGAAGCAACACATGAGAGACTGTCACAATCATACCATAATCACAACTTCCTGCAAGGTGATTTCTGTCATACTTCAAGTCTCAGGACACAATGAAAGGGGCCAATGACAATGTACTTGTACATGTATGTGATTTACAGTATCAGCACATATCATATGTATCTAGCACCACCATCCTTGATGCCCGACAATGAAGACATCATCTTCAAACATTGTTCGCAAACTACACCTTCGTCGACTGCACCAGCTTCCGGTTTGCTATTGCATTGTACAAAAAGGCCTACTTGCAGTCAACATCAATCGGGATGGATACAGGAGTTATATCACATTCCCCCAACATGTACTAGTATGTTCGCATATGACCTATATTTGTTGTACACTTTGATTATGAACAAAATAAAACATTCTGGCTTTCAATTAAATGTGCATCTTACTGAGCTTTGTAATTCTAATGTCTAATTGTCAAGGTCCTTGATCCTCGCTATAACCTTGTCCATCAACCGAACTTTCTACATTGCCACTCAGTAATTCTTCATCAGTCAACTTTCCCTAATTTCTAAGGGCGGTCTTCAAATTGACTGGTAAGTCAATTTCTAGTTGGACAATGGTTTCAGTTATCGCATTGAAACTTTGTATGTATGTACCTCTAGGTTGTAGTGACTCAGACGAAATTTCAGTGAGATCTGATTCTTGACTTTGCCACTAGGGGGCCAAAACCAAAATCACAAAATCTGCTTTTTCTCCTGAACTAAGCAACTGAACTTCATCAAATTTTTATCATAGGACACATTGCATAATGCTCTAATTTTTGATTTGACCTACTTATTAAGGTCACAGAGGTCAAAGTTCGTCTGAAATTACGATGTTGGCATGTTCTGTAATGACATAAGCTATCGTGTTGAATCTTCGCACATTATATGTACTCTTTGGTCATTGATATTAGATATGGCTTGGATGGGCTCCTGATATGGCTTATGATGACTTCCATCACCATGCTGACAAAAATGCTAAGCGGGCACAGTGCCATTGGCACTCAGGGCTCGAAAAATCACATGCCCGAATGCCCACAGGCAACCTGTTCAACCACCTGGGCAACAAAAACCAATTTTCAGCCAAATAAAACATGCCCGACCGGGCAACTCTTAATTGGATCCCACTCTAAAAATAAACATAATTAAAGTAAATTTCCAACCAAACTAAGGGATTCGGGCATCCATCAAGGTGAGCTGGGCATCTAAAAACCTGAAAACTGAAAAGACAGGTTGCCCGACTGGGCATGTAGGCTCCAGAGAATTTTTCAAGCCCTGGCACTATTTTTGTAATGTCAGAAAGACGGACGGCATCTGATGTTGAACAATTGCAATGCATGCCCTCTTGTGTTTAACCTGGTTGATGGTCAGCACCTCCATTTTTTTGCCGGTACCCCGTTCCTTTATGAATCAAATCAATGCCAACATTGAAATTTTTGCATATCCTGTTGTGGTTTCATTTATCATGGGATGCTTACTTAGTGTTTTGAGAAGAAACCTGTACACATCACAGTCGACACGCAGCCATCTTGCCCTTGGATTGACAATTTGGTTTGTTAGGGCACACGAAACTTGAGTTTGATCCCATGTTGGGCCCATTATTCACAGGGGTTTAGATAATTTTTTTAAAGCCAGGAGTACTTTACTCATCTTGTATTTAGTGAGTGCGTACACTATTCTCCTGGCCCCTGTAAACATGGTAAAGTGGCGTATTTTACACATGCCCGGCGCTACCAGAGTAGGATACGCCATAACTGTGTAGTGACACATCACCAAAACTGTGTACCGGTAGTGAGACCTGGAAAGATTCTGACATCACACCTGCATTGCAAATGGCGGCAATCTCATCGCGTTTTGCATGCTGACTGTGGGACTTTATTCACGCTTTTAAACAGACAGTTTTCAATTGCTTGCATATTTGACTGATCATAAAGTATCATAGTGCGTACAGTCCGCATCTGTGGGTTTTTTTGGCATGCGTATATTACGTCATCGTCTTTCGGCATCCGTTAGCAGGGCATGTTTAGTAATCGCTGGGGCTATGGACTTGAAACTTTGCACATATGTACCTCTTGGTCAGATGAGCTGTGACCCTAAAATTTGGTCTGATCTGAAATTTGACTTACTGAAAACTGAAAAAGTGTGATAATTCCTGAACTGTGTCATAGTATAGGTGCATCTAATGAGGATACATGACATACTGTACATAACACAGGATTTTGATTTGACCTACTTCTGACATGTTTGAAGGTCACAGAGGTCAACCCTAACTAGACGTGATTATGTATCCACCTTGGTACTCTCTATGTGTACAGCATATTTTGGCCTGATTGGAGCTGTAGACAAGAATCTCATCTCCCACAATCATCAGCCAAGCTGTCAATCCTGAGGGTATTTGCATTGTTAGCTACACTCATCACAAATGTGTGACATCAATTTTGTGACTGTCAGTAGCACACGTAACGTGTACCGTATTTTCTGCACTACCAACCACACTGCCCTAAGACCCCGCACCCCCCATAGATCATTGCTAAATCCTCAGAAGTCCCGCACTGCCGTATCACCTGGGGCCGTTTGGAGCAATCAGTGACAACTCGGGTACTCGAACGAACTAAACCAGAACAAGCCTCGTTTTCAATCAAACAAAATGGATTCCCTGGGAATGATCATGCCATTTCCATGATTTCACCTAGTTTTGGACCTCATAAAAGTAGGCCTCTGACATGATGCAAGGAACAATAAAGAATGTATTTGTATATCTTCCATGAACTTATGCATGGTTATAGGGCCGATTATAGGCCTTAATCCACATAAGAACCGCACCGTTGTATCACCCACACTCGTGATTTTGGGGGCCTTTCTGTGGAAAAAAGCTGCTGGTCTTATGCCGGAAAATACGGTAGTCTTTTCAAGTAGATAACATGTATTTTGCATGTATTCTCTAGTACCAGTATTTTTAATTTTGTTTGTTTTTTATGAACGATGTACCTGGTAGTAAAGTGTCTTTGGGAATTTCATTTTGAATCATTCATTTCTTCAGTACTGGTCGCCAGTTCCATATTATTCATTTCTATGAACAACACTTCTGATTATTTTCATTCTTTCATATTCCATGTTCAAATTTTTTTCCCTTTTCCTGCCTACTGAACCAACTCAGGGTGAACAATCCAAAACCTTGAGTTGTACCAAAAATTCAAACATCTTATCTATTTTTGGTTGTACATAATGGCCCGTATTCTAGAACGTTCCTTAACGTTAAGGTCGACCTTAAGTCTATTGTAAAACCATCGAGAACAATAGATTTAAGGTGGACCTTAATGTTAAGGAACGTTCTAGAATACGGCCCATAGAGTACCATCCCCTACCGAAAAATAGCATATATTCAGCACACCTTGAGCATATCTATAGCACATAGCATGGAGCATAACTCCAGCACACATTCAGCATATGCTCTGTTTGTGCCGCATTTTTGAAGCAGCACANTAACAATGGACTGAATGATCTAACCCAACAGCATACCAAGGCCCGCTTCATGCTCAGTGCTCAGTTGCAATTCTGCATGCACTGCGCACTGCACTGCATGCAGTCATGCAGCTAGGCCCAGGCTAGCAAGGCCACGTAGACCTAGCCTATAGTCTGCAATACCTATCACAGTCATTCATCCCATTCCAGAGGGTTTTGTCCAGTTTATAACAGCAAATTCAGGCAAAAATCGGTTTGAAATTGAACAGAAACCCAGACACATGCAGGAGCCTCATGCATGACTGTCTGGAACAAAATTTGAATTTCCAAAATGGAGGGAAAATGAAAACGAGGCAACAGCACAATCTCAGCATATGCTCCAAATGTGCTGCTGCGATAGCCTCCAATACGGTCTAGGTCCAGTGGGAAAAGAGCACATTTTTAGCACATTTGCTCCAGATGTGCTCAATGAGAGCATATTCATAGCATATGCTGAAGTTGTGCTCAATTCGTAGCTTGAGCAATTCAGCACAACTGCAGCACATGCTGTGCACGTGTAACAATTTTCAGCACATTGCCAGCATATCTAGAGCACATTGGGAGCATATGCTCATTTTGAGCATATGCTACTTTTCGGTAAGGGATATCTGTCTCCAAAAATTTCAGCTATTTGACTAAGAGTTGAACTGTGAGTGGATTAATTTTGGGCCGTTCTAAGGCTTCCATTACATAGAAGTATACGGTATACGAAATCGCCGGTTTACAATGGCTTCACGTTGGTGAATCCTCGGGAAGCCTTTGTTAATCGGTGTTTTCGTATACCGTATACTCCTATGTAACGGAAGCCTTAACGAACGTTCTAAAATACGACCCAGCCATAGTTTGAGTTGGACGAATTGGAACATCCTTCAGTACCTCCTCGCACGTGAAAAAATATCAGTTATTCCTTGTTTTATTCTCTGGAAACAAGTAGCTCGATGTTTTACAGGTCAGATGAGAAGTAGAATCGACAAGCAGCTGTACAAAAAGAATTAGAAATAGAATTAGGTCAATGTCAAACCAGATGTTGTAGTGCTGTTTTGACCACCGCATTGTTGCGACCACCGTACGTCTTTTGATTCATTCGTCAGGCAAACGGCATTATGACGTCTGCTTTGACTTTGGTGGCATTGCTGTGACGATGACCTAATTCGATTTCTGCATCTCATCTATAATCTGTCTTTCTCGGAACATTTTTCACAAACCTACGTGATGGAATTGAGTTTGGAACCATAGGACATCATCACTTCTTGTAATCTTATCTAGTGTGCCCTTCATCTTCTTCAGGTGGTCCCATGACTCCTCCAGCTAACACAGCCAATGATCCCATGGTACCATCCTTCCAGGATGTCAGGCCTGAACTAGCCTGGAATGACCCTCCACTTGTGCAAGGAAAGGAAAAGGTATGCCGGCTCCTTAAATCCACATCAGTATCATCGATATAAAATGGCTAGAATAGACAACCTTTATTGGGCAGAAGAATGGGTAGAATAGAGGTTCTGGATATCCTGCTCCTGAACCCTGGTTTCAGCCTTTTTTCCAACCCGTTCGTCGAGGTCATTTAAAAAGATTTGCAGATATCAATCAGAGGAAATGGCCTGCTGGTATTTTTTGTCGTGAGGGAGCATTGTCACCTGTGTGTCCTCAGACTCCGTTTATCATTTCTCATCTCCAGTCTCCTTTTAACTACATGTTTCTGCATCCCACGTTGATTTGTCATCTGTCCATGAAAATCACGTAAAATCACTTTTCAAATAGTTTTTCGAAATCCAATAATTTTGGCCAAATCCCATCTGGAATTTAATTCTTGAATCCTTGCTTCATAATTGTGTTTGAATTTCAGAAGAAAAGTTCTAAAATTAGCTCGGTGAGTTGAATTGGTTTCCTTCAGCTGTTTTGTGCTCCTCTAGGAAGTTTCAAAGCAGGTGACATCACATTTTCCATTACATGTAAGTGACGACACTGCTGACGTCTCTGTCTGATGCTTGCTCAGTTGGTGTTGCTGGGACATTGTGCCTCATGGCTTATTCCTTCACCCAACTGTTCATATGACGCCAACTGAATGAGGAACGCGCATAATGTTTTATTCCGATGGGTCGGCACTGCACGAGCAGTTGTACCAAAGATGTCAAAAACAGAGCGAAGCAGTGCAATGACGTCGCATCAAGAGTACATGGACTGAGACGTTGAAAAAAAGTACAACTGCTGACAGCCCCTCCAAGTTGTTGTACTTCTGCAGGTTCCTCCTTGCGAGAGCTACAATTATCGTGTTCTATTTCTTACTCACGCCGACACCGGCCTGGTCTGACAGCGTTTTTGTCCCTCGTAACCCTCGGTCGGAGGGGGACTTGAAAATACCGCCCATCCGTCCGCTATGCCGCTCACCGCTAGTAGTCCCTTCCGCTCTATAACTTAAGAACGACTGAAGATTTTGGTTTCATATTTGGTGGGGGGTGTATGATGAACCAAAGGCGTG
Source organism: Notospermus geniculatus (assembly GCA_002633025.1). Lineage (NCBI taxonomy): Eukaryota > Metazoa > Nemertea > Pilidiophora > Heteronemertea > Lineidae > Notospermus > Notospermus geniculatus. The sequence continues at coordinate 33,033 of NMRB01000813.1, read as the reverse complement.
TGGCGTAAATGAATGGTTCAGGTCTTATTCTCCACGGAAACTCTGCCATCAATCCCCTACAAAACGTAAATCTTCAAAATACACAACTGTCGGACTTGCACCCGGGCGACGGGAGACGTTCAATGCTGTGCTTGTATTTTACCGGAAGTTCTCCAAGTCGGGCCTGTTGCGCCAGGCGCCACTAACCCTCCCCCCTGAGCCGGTTACTTCGGGAAGTATCCCAGCATGCTGAGGATGATGTCACTACTGAACGTAGATGTACACACACCCTCACATACATCGGTGTGCAAAAAAAATGTAAGAAATCAAACGCTGTCATGTTAGACACGAGTAAAGTGTCATGGCGGACAGACTCAGCCAATCAGAGCGCATCCGCCATGACACTTTGCTCGTGTCTAAAGCGGCCAATACACGATCAATATTATTGCACAATATGGGGCCCAAAACGGGCATGTGCTTCTGGCATGATGGGTGGAAGAAAGATTGGCAAAGATATTGCCCGTTTTGGTCCTCATATTGTGCAATAATATTGAACGTGTATGGGCGGCTTAACACAACGACGTTCTTTTATTGGCCTCCAGTGCACATGTCTGAGAACAGGCCTTTATATTCCCCCAAATTAATGACATTTAATGTCGGAGCCCAAATTAAGGGCACCCAAATTTGAGTCTTGTTTTACATCTCAGATGCCTGGAAATATGGCAACTTTTATCCTCTATTTTCAAAAAATTCCTAACAAGGGACGACAGCCCCCTCGCGCCCCCCCCCCATCGCGCCTTCGGTGCTCTGATGGGGCCTTTGGCCCCATACCACCGTAAACAGAAATAGCCCAAATTAGGGAATATAAAGGCCTGGAGAAAGCACTAGTGCCTGGCCAGTGAGTAATCGAACACATGAATTGTGTGTCAGCAATAGTATTTCACCACAGATAATATATTATTAAAGTCAGAATGTTTTGGTGTTGCTTGGATTGACTGATATTTTGTGACGTGCTCTATCCACATGATATAGGGAGGCACCTCTTGACTATGCATAACGATTTGCTTTCACTCTGTTTGTTGGGAGAAGGGAAATTGAATGTGAGCTATTAGTTAGTCATTACCGGCGTCGTAGCCCTGTTGGGTTTTTGCCGGAGGTATGGAGTCCACAACAGGCTACAGTCCACCTGTGGGGGGTCTTTTACTTGCCCTGGCATAGACACTCAGGTACAAGGGACCACGGCTTTCAGTCCCATCCGACGGACCCTCTACATTTCACAATTTTATGTGCCTTCGCCCGGAGTCGAACTCGCGCCGACCCATTACACGGTTGGTAGTCAAGTGCGCTGACCACCGGGCTCAGACAATTGGCCCTGTTCGCATGGGGTCTGTTCGATCCTGATCGAGGCCTGTTCACTTGCTTTTTAGCTCACTGGGGTGAGCTATTACGATGGTGCAGCGTCCGTCGTCCGTCGTGGTCCGTTAGCAGGGCACGTTTCGTAACCGCTGGAGCTATTGATCTGAAACTTGGTACATATATACCCCTAGGTCAGATGACCCATGACACCAAATTTCGGTCCCATTCGACTCTCAGTTTGGCCACCAGGTGGCAGAAAGCAAAAACACAAAAAGTGCAATAACTCCTGAACTAATGATTAGATCATCTCCAAATTTTTATCATAGGTGTAGCTAATAAGGATACACAACATATATAACGGGTTTTTGATTTGACCTACTTTTCAAGGTCACAGAGGTCAAAGTTCGACAAAAGTGACGAACCTGCCACAGTTTGTCATTATTTCACCGAGCAACTTCATATCTTGCATAAACATGCATTGGAGGGGTACCTTAAAAAATACCAAGTTTCGGCCCGATTGGACATCCAATATGGCCGCCAGGTGGCGTAACCTGAAAATCAAGTAAGTGCTATTACTCAGGAACGGCTTGACGCAGAGTGCTCAAATTTGATATTTACCTCCATCTAGATGACCTTTACATGCATGTCAAATTTCGGCCTGATTTGACTTCAAACATGGCCACCAGGTGGCGTAACCCAAAAATCATCAAAGTGCTGTAACTCAGGAACGCCTTAACCCAAAGCGCTCCAATGTGCTATGTGGCCCCCTGCAGATGACCTTTATGTCCATGTGAAGTTTCGGCCCGATCGGACATCCAATATGGCCGCCAGGTGGCATAACCCGAAAATCATCAAAGTGCTGTAACTCAGGAATGACTTCACCCGAAGCGCTCCAATGTGCTATGTGGTCCCCTGCAGATGACCTTTATGTGCATGTGAAGTTCCAGCCCGATCGGACATCCAATATGGCTGCCAGGTGGCATAACCCAAAAATCATCAAAATCTTTTCTGGGAATGACTTGACCCAGATTGCTCATAACTGATGTGTACCTCCCTCTGTCATTAGACTATTATGTCCAACCCAGTGAGCACATGGTCCATGGACCATTTCATTGTACTTTGAAAAAGCCATGTGACCTGTACTATGTTTCCCTTTTAATGGTACAAAAAGTAAGTGAACTGGCCTCGGATCAGATTGAACTGACTTCATGTAAAACGGCCTTATATCTGTCTAGTCTGGTTGGGGATAATTCCGTGAACATTTGCACATGGTGTGTGGCACATGTTAGAAGAACTCTGATCACATGTTTGGTTTGGGTCATGGTATGCAAGGAACTAGCTGAATTCAAACATCCCAAAAAGTGGCAAAGGGTGGTTTGTTAACTCTCCACAGATGCCTGGCTGGCTGAAAGATATGTCTTCCTTGGCTGCACCTCAGGAGACATATTATCCCAGCAGAGTGACATCCGCCATGTCACCCTCCATCTTGCGCAATATGTGCAACTTTTTTCCAGTGCAAGATCAAAGTACTGGAACTGAATTTACACATAAAAACTTACTAATATACATGTAATGTATGTGAGCCACTCCAGCAAAAGCAGGTGCTTGTCGCAAGTGATCGTCATTTACCGGTACTCAGCTATTATCACTGCTGTCCAATACTATTGTAAACCCACGCCAACGTACCCGAAGGCCGTTAACCCTTTCGTTGGTTGCAACAAGTGCTTACTTTTGGTGGACGGGGTCACATCATATTTGGACTCTATGGGCCGAATTCACCAAGGGTGATCATCGCGCGATTAAGACTTAGACGCGTGTACCTTCTTCAAAAGCATGGTGGAAGTGTGTGCATTTAGTGAAGTTACACGCGTCTAAGTCTTAATCGCGCGATGATCACCCTTGGTGAATTCGGCCCTATACCTTTGAGCTTTCTCGAGGAGCAACCAAATCCTAATGAAATTTTGCCGGTATAAGCTGAAGTGAACTTTCTCAGAGGAATATACCCAATAAATTTCTTTCTTGTATTGTCCTGTGGGTGTATGTGGGTGTGCATGTTTGTTTGTGTGGTTTGAATTTGATGTAAGACCAGTCTGGGCTATGGGTAATTACAAATAGGCCTATGTCCATTTTGGCCCACATTGAATCTGAATCGGAGGAAAACTGTTGAGGGGACGTGAAATTTCATTTACCGTTTACACAAGTTGTCAGTCCCTGAAAATTTTCTGATCATCAAACTCTTTGTGTGTGCCTACCCTTCTCAACTAAACTTTGATTAGTTCACCATTTAGTTGTCCATTCACTGCATTACCTTTCCGAGAAAACATACCTAACAAATGTCCAATATCGGTTTTTAGATCAGCAGAGCTAGTAATATGTATATAGATGTACATGTACTGTCTGTCTGTGTGTCTGTCACTGTTAAAATAAGTGTAGAACCTAACATATTTCCAGCATCCTTCTTCAGACCCAGAAAAGGCCCCAGGACAGCCACACATATATGGCAGACAGTATGATATGCTTAGCATAAGGAATGGTATCAGTTTGGGCATTCACACAGGAGTTGTAATAAAGAAGGTTGAATTTTTTTTTGTTTCTTTATTTTCAATTCTTTGCATTGGAAGATTTTCTGAGTTGGACTCTTGGAGACTTTATAATTTGTTCTTGCACTTCATGAAAACTAAAGAAGGGACAACAGAGCCTAATCTTTTTTTGCCTTCCCCTTTACAGTCGTCCCAAATAACCCTTTGTGTGTATATTTTACCCAGCTTAGATACCGTAGACATTTTTTGCACCCTCGCCCCATTCCCCACCAGAGAAGGGAATAAATCCGCTACTACTGATTGCCTCCTTATGTTGACTGTCTTATCATCAGATTTACCACCCTTTACGAAACCTGCATAAATTTTCACCTCATGTCCATCATAAAACTCCTGCATGTGTACATATTTCATTCATGTTTGTGTTCCCATGGGATTTATTTCTCATCTGCTGGTGGAAGGAACGTTGAATGCATGTTGACCTGATGAGTGTTGGATTCACTTCAACACCTGCTGCTTGCATCTTCGATAATCAAAGGCCGATCTGCTCACCACTGCGTTACATCGCACATCACCCTTCGAGAAATAGACCAGTCTGCGGCATATCTTGGCACGATGCCAACTTTACCAGTCGACCAATCAAATTGCACTTTATATCGGGTCTTCGGCTACCACAATTTGTACCACGATTCAAATTTTACAACACCGGTTCTGATTGGCCTCCACTTCAAGAGGCAGCGGATACGCCGCAGACCGGTCTATTTCTCGAAGGGTGATGTGCGATGTAAGGCAGTGGTGAGCAGATCGGGCTTCGATTATCAAAGATGGCTGCTTGGTGGTCTTATATCAAGATGCAGGTCTGCACTTGTTGTGAGGTAAAAACTCCATCTTTGGAGTGACATGTTCTACGCTGGTTGAAAGTGAAGTCCTAGTCTTTGGGTTAAGGGAAACTGGTTCATTTTGAAGAGAAACTTGAGGGTCCTGCACAGATTTGTTTGTTTGGGTCTGTTTGAACATGAATCTTACTAGTCATGTAGGCAAACCATACCAAGAACTTGGCCCTTCCAGTTATGAAGTCATTTGGAAGTTGAGTAGTTTCTCAGGAAGAAGACATCAGTTTGCTCTCAAGAACAAGTTGGCTCCATGATGTGATGGTACATGTAGGCTATCATTTAATACGCATACAGTACAGGCCATAATTAAAGTCCACCGCGCTGCGTATCCCGCGCGCGGGACGTCCACGTCTCACGCAATGCATGAGATTCTACCCTGCGCGCCGTCTACACAGTCCCTCGCGCCTCCGACGCAAGGGCCTCGCGAGGGAGGCGCGCAGTGTAGTAAAGTACACTGTGTGTTAAGTGCACAGTACGTGCGCAGTACACGCCACGGGATAGATTTCCATTTTTTGGGCGATATTCCCCCGCACACCCCATGTCGGCCTATCACTGTGTGCACATGGTGCAGGCTTCGCCCAAACAGTCACACTGAGATTCTCACAACAATCTCATCTTATCGACGAGGGTTTGATAGTTTTCATGAATCAAGGCTTGTCTTTAAAATATCAGGTATTCATCTCTGGTTGACAGTTAAAAAATTGACTAACTTTGGTAGAAAAACGATGTTTTAGAGCAAGGATTGTGGACCGATTTTGATGTTTACATCCACGAACTTCAACATGACGGCGAAAAACCCCCGGGAAAAACCCATAGAATCGTGATGAAATGTGGTGAAACGTTGGTCAAAAACAAAATATTAGGGCAGCTTCCCGGCAAAGAATCAACAAAAAAGGCGGCAGTGTCACAAAAATACCATTCTGAAATGCCCCTTGAGCCACTGCACAGTCGGTGCCTGACACGTGCGCTTACGGCGCACGGCATGATTTGTGCACTGCGCAGTCGGCGCACGTCCCGTGCAGGGCCCATGCACGGCTTGTAGAAGACGCTGTGTGTGTGACGTGCACGTACGACGCGCCGTCGGTGGGTGGCCCGCGCGCAGCGTTCACGTGGCACGTGCACAGCAAGTGGACTTTAATTTTGGCCTGTACTGTATGATGTTGTTCGTTTCAGACCCAGTCATACGAAGCCCCAGCACCGATAACACAACCCATTTATAATCCCGATGGCCCGAGTATGCCCGAGCAAACACCACCTGGTGCTCCGGCAAATTTTGGTACACAGATGTACAATCCACAAGAGTACGGTCAACCACAACAGCCTCCACAACAACAGCAGCAGCACCCGCCTCTCGTAAGTTGATTATGTAACCATCAGATTACTGTGGACAGTGTCTGTTGTGTCAGAAGAATGGCTGTGTGTCTTCATGTGTAAGAAATGGAGCTCAGCTGGTAACATGTCCTCAACTTGAAAGAGGATTCTAATACTGGACCTTCGTCCTCCAAACATCCGCTGTGGTGTTGTCATGCATGTGTATATTGTAGGGGGACCACGACAGGGCATTTACTTATAGATGTACATGTAAGCGTACAGTGATATACCTTATTTGTAATAGAACCTATCGTGGGCCAACTGAAGTCCACTGTTTAACCCTTTAGGACCCATAGCGCCCCAACTCGCCCCTCGTGCCATAACCCATAACGCCCCAATCTGCCTGACGGACCATCACTTACATAGCCAGCCATCTGGGCCATGCCCACCAACAACATACCAGATGGGGCATATGCCACGCTCTGCGTTGCTCTTGTCACATATCTCGTCTCTAAGATTTGTTCACCGAGAAAAGTTTTCAATCAAAATAATGACTTCTGTCGTGTCTATTCTTCAGAGGATCCCTGAGCCTGCTAAACCTGTTGAGAAACTCCCAATCCCAGAGGAGCACAAGGTTCTCCAGGACATCTTTGATAATCTGACCAAGAGGTGCTTGGCATCGGCAACTAATCCAGTAAGTTATCACTTATCAGACAACACTTTATCATTTTAAGTGAACTGGTCATGCCTGAGTCACGGTGTTTGAATAGAGACTCAAACACCACCATGGCCCGTTTCCACTTCAGCGGATTCCGCCACGGTTTCGGCGAGCGGAGCGGTTTTCACGGACATTGGGATAATCAACACGCCATGTATTTTAAACCATTGAAGTATTATCCAAAACCCTGCGGAAACCGCACCGCTTGCCGAATCCGCTGTAGTGGAAATGGGCCTTTACAGTACTCATATTGGAATTAATTCCCCACTAATTAATACCCTTAATGTCCAATTCTTTATTCAGTCATTTTCGACCCCAACCGGGGTCTTTTTCAAGTGGAACTTTACAATCTGAAACTCTAGAAAAGACTGAGCTGTCTTTTCTAGACAGCTCAAGTCTTTTCTAGAGTTTCAGATTGTAAAGTTCCACTTGAAAAAGACCCCGGTTGGGGTCGAAAATTTGTGAATTCTGGAGATTGACTTTTTGCTTATTATCATTTTGTGTGTCAATTTTGTGCTATTCTGTATCTTGTCTTTATTCAGTCACATACACTTTCAACATTAGCCCTGGTTACACCTATCCAAAATCCCCGTGCTTTTTGAGACACGGGGTTTTTCCGAACCAGAAAAAACACGGCGTTGACACGGCGAGCGGTTACACTACTAAAAGTGCGATTGGTAATAAGTTTCGTATCCCGGCGATAGGGGCACTGCATGCATGTAGGCAACTCTCGATCCGTCATCGAGTGGCTACCATGGCTACTAGAGACGTGATATATCCTATACGCATGCGCATGACTCATCGATATGCATCGCCGTCTGTCACCGGGTGCTTGGAACTACAAATAAACACAGGGATTTCGCGGTTACACTACATAAAATCCCCGTGTCTAAATAGCCCCAGCGTTGCCCTTTCGAGCTCGCTGGGGCTAATAAGCACGGGGATTTCAGACACGGGTCTATTTAGACTCGGCAATTTATAGGTGTAACCGCAAAATCCCTGGGGAAAGCACGGGGATTTATGTAGTGTAACCACTGCTATTATGTGCATGAGTGAAGCCGTGCAAATTCTCCATTGTGATATAACCATGTATATTTTAGTGTACCATGTATTAATGTACCATGTACATTTTGGTGTCCCAGTTAGGAAAATTGTGTTATTCCTCTTCCACAGCAAATGAAAAGAAAACTAGATGATGTACAGAAGAAACTAGAGGCTCTTTATGACCGGTTACGAGAGCAAAGGGTAAGTTTTGCAAACAAAGGTTGTCAGAGAGGCGTAGTGAAAACATTGGCAGCTGTCACCTCATGTGTCATGGGTTTGATCCCTTCATGTGAAAGAGGGGTAGGCCTATGATAGGTGTAGTGTGTCCCAACTTCGAAAATTTATGTGAGGCAGTCCAGGAAAACCCATCAGATGTCGCAGCCCGGTGGTCGAGTGGTTAGCGTGCTTGACTACCAAACTGTTCATTGGGTCGGCGCGAGTTCGACTCCGAGCGAAGGCATATAATTGTGAAACAAAATTTTGACAAAAATTGAGGGTCCGTCGGATGGGACTAAAAGCCGTGGTCCCTTGTACCTGAGTGTCTATGCCAGGGCAAGTAAAAGACCCCACACAGGTGGACTGTAGCCTGTCCTGGACTCCATACCTCCGGCAAAAATCCAACAGGGTTACGACGCCGGTAATGATATGATGATGATATGATATGATTGAGGAAAATGTTTTGGGCCTTGGTGAACCCGCACATTTCAATAGCTGAAATGTACTTGATAACAGGTTAACAGTAGCAGATCAATTCAGGCAATCTGACAGCCATTGTTGAAAATTCAGCGACATCCCACATGTTTTCCTAGACCGCCTCACATACTGCATCTGTAGGCTTTTGTTGGAATGTAAACTTTGAACAGCGATGGAACATTTCATTTTGTTTCGAATGGAGTCTGTGTCATGATGCAAATACAGTGTCTACTACTGGATCAGTGCAAACAGGTTTTGACGTATGTTTTCTCTATCTACAGCTGTCACAGAACGTCGTCCTAGGTCTCCACCAAATCATTTTATGCGTGCAACAGGTGAACTATCAACAAGCTCTCCACATCCACACAGATATGGTCAGCAAGGGAAACTTCTCTGAAATCAGCTCCTTCATGCCAGGAATTAAAGTTCTAATGCAATTGGCAATCCAGTTACGTGTCCAGTAGTGGTCTATGTGATTGTGACTAGTGTACTTTGTGCGTACTTATGACTACTTTCAACGACTGGTTCATTCTGTTAAAGCCGCACTGTATTGAATTTTACGATATTTTCAAAGTGTTAGGAGAGTGCAGGTATAGGTCCCATAGCCTCTCGAAGGGCCCCCAAAATGCTTTCCTGATAGGTACTTCAAAGAATCAAGACCTAGTCACCTAGTTTTCAGCACACATTGAAAAAACTCCAGGCAGAGCTCTAATGCATTCGGATAGAGTATAGTACATTTTACACTAACGTCAGAGGACGTAAGCACTTTCTGAATTCAATACAGTGCAGCTTTAAGGACTTCACTGCTAATTAAGAAGGGATGTGTAAGAGAGAATGGTTAAAATTGTGCCTCTGTGTAAATCTGTATTGAATTTTACAATGGTGTGTTACCCTGGGAAACTTGTGGGGGTGTGGAAAAGAATATTTTTCGTATTTCCCCCTATAGTTTCTCTTGTACCAGTATGTAAATCATTTTGCTGGTGCTTGTAGATGTATGTCAGGTGTGTGAAGATCTGAAGGTACATGTACTCCTGCACGTGTGAGTTTTATTGCACAAGGGCAACTCAAATGAGCCACAGAAAAGTATGAGCACTCATTTGTGTCACTGGTCAAGGTGTAAGCCGTAACGAAACCAACAGTGGTGAATTGCCCATTGAGGAGGAGCACCTTTACTCATTGGCCCCTTGGACATTATCGATAATAAGATTTCTAAAAAGATATTTATTGACTACAGGAGTTCTGTGGAAGTTGTTGAGCATTCTGATAAAGTTGAAGTAATCTTAGTCCAAAGAGGAATTCTGGACAGGAAAAAAATATGAAAAAGTTCACAGCATTTATTCTTCTTCATATCTAATATTGGAATATGGTATAAAAAACATGTATCTTTGGTGCCAGTTTCATGTCCAACTTTATGGATCAATAATCCAAAGTCTTAGAATTCAAATCCCTGTCCTTTTAAAGACTGGTGGGTAATTGGCAACATCAGACGTAGAATTTGGTAAAATTCCCCAACCAGTATTGTGATCGCACATAAGGGACACACTCCGCGTGAGCTACTGCGAAACTAATGTATTAGGCCAGCCCTGCATACCACGATCTATAAATACACACAGTACACCTGCATGACCTAGATTCCTGTCCGGTGTGAAGTATGTCTGACTGCGGACAGGATTTTGCAGTAGCTCATGCGGAGTGTGTCCCTTATGATTACAGTGCCCAATTCAGAAGATATGCCTCCCCTTTTGGCTGACCAAAAGTTCACTGCAGAAGGGGAGGGCTTCGTGACCCCTTGGTCAGCAGTTTTTTCCCCTGAGGGGCTCCAGAAGAGCTGGATCTGGCCCCTAGAGATGTATTCCATGTAGCGTAGTAGCAACAGAAGTGTAAGTGTATTGAGTATAAGTGTCAAGACTACTGTAAAGCAGGAAAATTTCGCGTGCAGGAAATTTTCGCGAATTTCGCGAGAGTGTATGAGTCGCGAAAATTTCCTGAATAACCACTGAATATAAATACATGCAAGTGATAAATATAGACCGTGAAAAAAAACTGAAAAAATGGCAGAGAGTCGCGAAAATATCCTGCCGCGAATATGTCTATAATTCTTGATTCGTGAACATTTCCAGACGCGAAATTATCTTGCTTTACAGTATTGCATGTGGTAGTTGACTTTAGTTGGGGCTTTCAAAACTTGGAGGTACACGTATTTGTACAAAACTTGTGAATGTATACAGGTACACAGTTTGTAACAAGACTACAGGTACAGCTGGTGTTTATCCACCAAAAAATTCACCTGTTACTTGATACTTCTGTGCATTCCAATGATTTACTGTACATGTATCTATATTGCTAAAGTCCTTGGGTTCGAGTCTGGTAGGAAGCTATGTCTTTCACCTTAGAATCCCATTATTATTAGTTGCCCTATCTGTATTGCTAGGATTGTAATTCATTTTTGAATATCTAGTTTTTGAAAAAATCTCTGACTATGACATTGGAAATCACACTGTTCCCTTGAATCCTTTAATCGTTCACTATGCAGAAAATGAAAGGAAATGAAGTTGGGTACTTCCTTGGATAAAATGCAACGGAAACATAAAGAATTTTGCTGTCAAAATTCCTTCTCCAGACTCCTCTACATTGGAGTATTGTCTTTTCTGTGCATATCTTGATGAGGCCTTGAGCTCTAGTGAATTATCAAGTGTCACTTGCCTCAGATTTGTGAAAGTTGACATGTAGGCCTACATGGATGTGTGAGTCATCTGTCTGTGTATCTTCACCCACTGTATTATTTTGAAAATATCCGGGAATGTCCTTCATTAGTTCTCACTGTGGTGGGTTTTCATTCATTTCACACCGACTTCTTAATTTCAGGATTAGATTTAATTTTATGTCATTTGGGAAGGACTATTTGCCATCACGGGATGATAATATATCAACTATGTTTAGTTTTGCATGCGCATTCTTTCTGTGCTTGTTGGAAGAGGTGAAATGGAAATTTTCATTGCTAAATTTTGGCAGCAAACAGCATGCTGTTATGTACATAATCCTGTTCACAACTGCTGTATATTTTGTGCATATCGAATTATCATTACCGTAGATTCATTTGCTGAAGAAAATCATGTTCCTTAACTGCCAGTTAAATCCATGATTTAGTATGAGGTGTAATGTCAGTGTATTAGTCCCAAAACTTAACTCGATACAGGATTTTTCAGTTGGGGTGCCAACATTTTACTTCAGTTGTGTTAGTCATTGGCATCCTGAGGTAATAGGGAGGTTTCGCAAGTGCGCGGTTAGGCCCTACGACGACGTTTATCGATTGAGTGAGTATACCCAAACAATAGATAAATGTCGTCGTATGGCCTAACCGGGCGCTTGCGAAACCTCCCTGATGAGTGGGTCTTAGCTCACTACATCACTGGTGTCACATTTGTGCAAAGAACCACTGATTATCTCAGGATGGTCATTGGCTGCGTAAATATTGTATTTACAGTTTGTTTCTTGTTGAGCAAAGTGAGATGTGCTGTGTATAATATGTATGAAAAGTAATTTTAATTNCCCCCCCCCCCCCCCCCCGTTGTATTCTACTGGTATATTTCTAAAGGTTTCTTTAGGTTTATGCATATCGAGTGATGTGGTATCACAAGTTGCTTGGCAAGTTGTATGCTGATGGTGAAAGAGGAAATGGAGACTTTTGGACACTTTGTAATTATAAACTCTTGGTGGTCGGAATTCCTTAGTGGTGACACCTAGTGGGATACGACCGCTTGAGTTGTGCCACTTGACATTTATTTCGAGGGTTTGTCCCTCGGTATCAATCATCTTTATGCATTAAAACTACATTCAAACCACAACTAAGTAATTCAGGAAGGATGCATGTAAATTTTGTTTCTGGGATCAATTCAAATTTAGAGTGTTGACAAAATTTTGCTCACATTTGAACATGACAGGGGCTGAAATTGCAAATTATGCCATGAATTGAGTAGAAATTTTCCCTTAATCCCATTTTTGTGATGTTGTACATGAAATGTCAAAAAGAATGGTAATATTTATTCCATTTTATTGAAAATGAAAATATATAATAATTCAAATGAACATCCTTGGGGTTTTTTGGTTTATTGAAAAATCATGGAAATTTTCTCCGCTCTGCACTAGACTCGGACTCGACACAGCAAAACCCCACGACTGTTTGAAGATGATTTTATTGTTGATTTTAATGAGCTGTAGGTCCCATGCGCTGCTGACACCATGCGCTGCTGACTACGGGGAGAATGTTTGTGTACTTCTAATTTAAGCCTCCCGGTTTCCCGGCCTGGTTTATAGGCTTCAAACCGCAAACTAACCATGTTTGCCATATACGGTCATCACGCTTCACAAAAGATGTGCACACAAAGCACTATGTTCAAACAGTCGTGATCCGTATTAAGTCACACAAGTTACGGGAATCAGGATGAACCAAAATAACTCCAGGAGATGAAGGAAGAAATGTAATCATTCAGATTAAAAGAAGTATTAGCCTAGGCCAACTGAAATTGACAAAACGTTGGTCTCAACCTGCCAACTTCAGAGCCACTTAGGGCCGTATGCTTGGGTCGGACTTCAGCCAGACTTTCGTTAAGTCTGACTTTTCTCAATGCTTCAAGCATAGAGAAAGTCTAACTTCAGTTAAGTAGGCCTCACACGGGGGCGGTTCTGATGGCGGTTCAACACGGTTCTCAAAAAATGATGGCGGTTTGGCACAAAAACTGTGACAAGGTAGGTGAAAACACGGTGTGAATAAGGTGGTGATGCTGTACTCCACGTTCAATGGAGGTTAATGAAGGTGGTCATGAGGTGTCATCAAGGTAGCAACGCAGTACAACTGCAGCCAAACATGGCGTTAGAAGAGTGACGTAAGGTGTTAACACGGTCATATGTGGTCCCGGGATATTGCACGGTGGCCACAAAGGTGTTCGTGGGCAACAACACGCGCAGAACATGGTGGTAACAAGGTTATCAGCGGTAGCACCGCCACTTGGTGACAGCACATGCTGTCCCTTCATTTCAAGTAGGCCTCACACGACGGTTTTGCCACATCTTACTTTGACCCAAAAGAATGTCTTGTGGCAGACCTCTGGGTTTTTATCATGCCTGTCAACCATTTGTGGTCGTTCCCCGATTGTTCGTAGAAAATCCAACCATAAATTTCCTAACTTCTACTTCCGCATTCCATTGGGTCAAAGTTAGATGTGGCCGGACTACATCTAGCGTCCAATGGAACTACCTAGTAAGTCACATTTTTAGCTCACCTCTGTGAGGTGAGCTTCTCTCATGGTGTGTCGTCCGTCGTCCGGCGTCGTTAACAGGGGTGGCACGTTTCTAAACCGCTTGGGTTACAAACTTGAAATTTGGTGTACAGGTACCCTATGGTAAAAACTATCTCTGGACCGAAACTTAGCGCTGCCGCTTGTACACTCTGGCCTGTAGGGGGCGCTTTGTGAAAACCTTCTTTTGGCCGTATCTCCTGAACGCTGTTAGCTAGAACCACGAAACTTTTATGGTGGGTTCCTCTGATGAGACTTCATCACATAAATCCCGGGTTTTTGATTTGACCTACTTTTCAAGGTCA